>JARHVA010008752.1:67500-426892 GCA_037957365.1 Torreya grandis
AGTTTTAAAAAATCCTATACAAGCATGATCAAGTATTAAATACAACACTAGATGTATTCATATAGTCATAGGAGCATAATTTCATAAATCACTTAGGTGGGAGAAGTACATTGAGGTTTGATCCCCCTTTAGAGTATTAGTATGTAGGTAGTTATTAGAATAGTGGGGTATTGAGGTCTATTAAAAATCCACCATCTAAAACCTTTTTACTCCTTCAAAATCATTTAATTATTTATTTTATAATGTTAGGTTTTCCAACTTCAAACAATAATATATATGTCTTCACATAAGTTCTCAAGATCAAATCAATGCAAGAAGACCTAATTTATACTATCACACCTAGTTGTTCCAAAAGTTATAACATTTTTGTAGAAGGATAAAATCATCCAACAGGGACAAAAATGACTATTTATCCTATGTTACTAGGCATTCACATCCTCGAGGGAGCTCAGGCTCATTTTCTATGATTTTTTTTAGGTTTTTTGCATTATTTTTATTCTTGCATTCATGTTTCCTGTGTTGTCAAATGTTGACTTTAAAATCTAAGTATATCTATATTTTTAATAGTTTACCTTTATATATATATATATATATATATATATATATATATATATATATATATATATATATATATATATATATATATATATATATATATATATATATATATATATATTCTCTATTTCAATTAATCATTTTTACTTTTTTTTAGGATTATATATATCACTCTACTTTATATAATTCAATTTATCTATTTTAGGGTTAATTGCATTATTAACTAAAAAAATAGATAAAACTTTTTGTGAACCTAACATGAAATAAGTTGAGAAATGCTCTAGTGTGAAATGAATGTAATCAACATGTCCTTACTTAATCCCCTCCACCTCCCACATTTCCTCATGATGTTGTTTGTATTCATATTCAATGAGAATTAAGTAGGGTATGGGCTTGTGATGTCCTTAAATATTCACTATGAGAAGCTAAATAGAAAATTTACAAATAAAAAGTTAGTATTTAATTTCAAAGATGACATCATAGGAAAATCATATTGCATTAAAAAAGAATCTAGAGCATGTTAGTCATTATCATGTTTTTTCACCTTCATCTAGTAATTTTATTCCTAACAATACTTCATATCAAGAATAAAATAAGAAATATAATACATCTAAAATAGTGATTAAAAAAGTGCACAAAATGCCACTAAGAGTTCAAGTGAAACTTTAAGAGAGATGTTACAAATCAAATTGATCAAATTAAATCATATGCATCATATTATAATATCAAATTATTATACTGCATATCATATAATGCATGGGCATCATATTTATTATTGTTTTGATTTGAAAAATAAAACCCAGATTATCATTAATAGTGGTGTTCTCATAACTGATAAATCAATCAATAAATCCACTCACAATGCATCTCCTAAGGAAAAAATTTAAATGGAACAATATGGAAAAATTAGAGTGTAAAAAGAATAACTTTCATAAGAAAAATAAATCACATTTTTCAAAAAAATTATAATTATTGACTCTCTAAAGTACAATATTACTACAAAATTTACTACTACAAATGACATTACTAAGGTTTCATAAGAACAACATGAAAAATCACAATCAAAACAAGATAAGTTTAAAAAAGATAAAATATGTAAATATAAGAAAGAAAGGCCTCCATAAATTACTGTTACAAGTGTAGTTTCAAAAAAGTAAATTATAAGTAGTCAAATCAAGAACATCTCATTATAACTACTTACATAGATTGCAATCAATTTACACATGTTAAGGTTATATACTATCTAAAAATCAATTTGTATTTAAATCATTTATTCTATCTTGTGGATATAATATGCACCACATATATTAAACTAAGGTATCTACAATATTTTTGGGATCAATAAAGTTTAGAGTCGTGTTTACTTTAAAAATGTGCTATTTTGATTTTAGCATTATTTCTCATCTAAATGCATATGATGTTGTGTTTTTTGGAACATGGTTAAAACTATTGGGAGAAATTGATAAAATCAAAGGTTGTATTTTCTTTAATTAAAAATATAAGGTCAATACTACACCTTCAAATCAATAAATTATGGCACAAATTAATTTGTTTCCTAGTGCTCAAACAAAGATAGTGTTTCTCTAGATCAAAATGAGATGCAATATTTTTCCAATGATGAACATATTCAATAAAAAGAAAATTTCAACAAGATAAATCCAATATATGGTTCAGTTGGATTTTCATAAATAGATATAAAATATGACAAAAATGACATAGCACAAGTTCAAGTATAACCTATTAAGTCAATATTTTGCTACGATAACTCTAATTCTACAAAATATGATTAGAATTATTCAACTAACATGTAAGATGAAAATGTAAACCTAATTGAATTTTATGACACACATGATATAGAGCCTTAAAAAAGGCATCCCCTTGATGATATCCTTTGTTTTTAGTATCACAATATGATTGCACATAATTTAATGATTTTTTGAATCTACTTCTTCCATTTATTGCATTTGTGATTGTTTGATCTATTTCTCTATGCCCTTAACTTACTTTGATTTATTGGTCTCTTGTTCCTTGTATTTTACCTTCCAAGTGTGTACAATCCAAAAATAGTCTTCAGTTTCACTAAATAGTGACATTCATCTATCTTCATGAATTTTTTTCCATAATTATATCATTTTACCTATATGATAGAATCACCTAACTAGATAGAAACATAATAAACTATTTTCCTAGTTGGTCAATAATATGCTCTATATTTTCCTACCTAGAACCTACATTTATAAAATATAGAAATATAGTTCCATTAATTTATATATTATTCATGTAGTCTCAATATGCAACTTAAAGTATTTCATGTAAAATCTCTTTGTTTCAAAACCTATTGTTCATATATGTGACATCATTTGATAAGTTTACATTTGAAAAAATGAGAATTTATAGTCACTTATTTACATGCATTTGTTAGTCTCCTAAAATATCATTAGTTCTAATACACATTCTATAAAGGCAACTTCCTTTTATTTATCTATTCATCCTTTCTATTTCATAACTTCATTGACACTTGTTAAAATCTATCTAGATTTTATCTCCTTTATTATATTGTCAACACATTTTATTTCATTTCATTATTTTATATTATTATTTTGCATATTTCAAAAAATTAAAAACATTCAAATATTATCAAAAATGAAAAACTAGGAGTTGACCATGATTAACAATCTAGTTTACATCTTTGAAATATCTTTTCTTATCTCATGATTAGAAAATAACAAATTATTTCTATATCACCTATGAATTTCATAGGTATATATATTTTTTTGTGAAAGACATAAAAACAATTTCATAGATTAAGGTATAGGACTTACACTATCCTTTATCCTTTCCAAATTGGGGACATGTTACTTACATGTGATAAGTATTTAGGTGTTATCCTTCTATAACCCCTTTATTATTGATATTTCACTTATATAATAAAAAATTATAACATTATTATCTTACATAGTGTATATGAACTTATTATTTTCTAGGATATGATCACATGACATATGCATATACTAGATTATTGTTGTTAATTTTATGTTCCAATTACGTTTCTTACTTGTAAATATTAGATTATAACCTTAATTTTGTATTTTGGTGGCCATTGAACCTTGTCTGATATTATTTTCTTGTTACATCTTTATGATATCTTATGAGTTGTGTGCAACATTTAAACATATCCTTGCTTTAGCCTTTAGCCTTATGTGTGTTGTGAGACATTTAAACATGTCCTTTCTTTGGTTGTTAACCCTATGTGTGGTGTGTGAGATTTTAACCTATCCTCACTTTGTCCCTTGGCCCTTTTTGTGTGATAAATTTGAACATGTCCCTTGTTTGTGACATCCATCACATCTAGAATGTTATTTGGCATATTTGAACATGTCCTTGTTTTTGGCCCTTGGCCCATATATGTTAATTTTCTACCATTTTATTTTTGTGTGATTTTTGAGATTGATGAGTTTGATAAGTTTCATGATATGTATTATGTAGTCTTAACATACTAACATGATAATTACATGAATTTAAATGATACATTTTATAGGCCTTGCCTTTTTACATTTTATATAAAATTCAAATCTTACTATGCAACATAGATCCATATGATAAAATTTCTAATGGATACACTTTATTATGCACATTTAAATTTATCTTTTATTTTGATATAAGTGAATTTTAAATAACAAATTACCTCACCTCAAAATAGGGGCACATCATTGATATTTTCATGCATGAGATAAATCAAATTTTAAAAATAAAAATTTATTCATTAACACAATCACAATTCAAAATTTGTAAATTTAGTTATCGGCACACATTTTTGGGGTATATGCACTACTTTTTTAGTGTCATGGAGATAATTCACATAGTTATATAGTTTTAAAGGTATAATGAACATTCAAAAATAGTTTTAAAATATAAAATTATACTAAGGGCATAATAACAATTGTATGCCACATTCGTTTTGATGTGATAGGAGCATGGCTGTACTTTTTTATCTTATGATTATGTTTTCATATAATAGGATAATAAAAAGATGTTACAATTGAATCTAAAATCCATCTATAGTGGTTGATTTAATTTAGTTGCATAGTGAATGACTTGGAGTCATTGAACACTCTATCATTATGTGTTTGAATACATTTAAATTCCTACTCATTTATAAGTTGTGGATATAAATATAAACATACAAAATTAGGTTTTGAACATTCTTGAGATGATCAATAGTGTAATTTCAAAATAACAAATTCAATTTGGTATTTGATCACCCCCAATTTTCTCTAATGGTTTGGCTAATGAACCATCTTATCTAACTACTTCATGTGAGGCACAAATTATCTAATTATTCAAGGAAGTATCATCACCAAACAAAGTCACAAAAATGACCATGTATGTCAAAAAGTTAGGTGTATTCATTCCATAGTCTCATTTAAAATAAATAATTAATTAAGTGCAAGTAATTTTTAATTTATAAAATATCATTTGAAATTAATTTTTTTCAAAGTTCAAGCTTGAATATTCAAGTTCAAGATTTCAGTATTTAGTTTTCAAAGGAACTAAATAACTACTTCATGTATTTTACAGTGTTTTATAAATAGTATAATACATTGCACAATTAAAGTATGCATCTCAAATACAAAGTGTATCTTCCACACTAAGGTACAACTTTCCTTTAATCTATTGATTTCCTTTATATACTAAAGGGTTTGAAAATAGAGTAACCTAAATTTGGTCACAAATACTTTATCATGCCTATTTTTATCCCTTTTTCCATTTATTGACATGTGTACTTAATTGGAACTTATTTTTATAATTTGACTTATCTTAAGCATAAGGGGAGACCATATTTCACTACAAGACCATTCACTATCAATTATATAAATGACATTATTTTTTAAAACACCTAAAGAAATTTGTATGTTCTGACTTAGAATAAAAACTTAGCACCTTTCTTGAAGGGACAATACTACCCAATATGATAGGAATGCATGTGGTTCATGTCTCTATCTATATTTCATGTTCTTCATGTAAATACTAAAAAATTAAAAAATAAAGTATCCTTAGGTTCATCCTAAGTAGTAATAAGCTCTACAAATTGTATATTTACCTCTTAAATCCTTATAAAATTACATTCAATTATTTCATTTCAATCATCTTGGTAAGTTATCAACTCCACTACACAAGCTTATTTACATAAGTGCATATTAGAAAAAAATTCCCTTTTATTTCCAAATCATCTTCTAATCACTTCAAGTAGTAATGAGATATGTATTAATTTTGTTTTATGTATCCCTATTCAATCATAAGTATTCAATACAGTTTTATATGCATTCTTATAGTCAAGGGAAAATAATTTTAAAAGGCACCTAGGTGGGAAAACTACATGGTTATACTAAACATATGGGGTGTTCATGTATATTAAAACTCCACCTACTATCCCATTTTTATTCCTTCATAATAATTTATCTCCTTGTACCAATATTCCATGGTTTACAACTTCAAACATGCATATACAAGTCTCCACATAGATTCTGAAGAAAAAATCAACTCAGTAAGACCTAATTTCCACTATCACATCTAAAATATATAAGTACTAGCATTATAAAAAATTAAAAATAATCCAATAGGTATAATAGTGACTATTTATCATATCCTACTACATGTTCCTATCCTCAGGGGCATCCATGCTCATCTTCTAGGAAGCTTATGATTTTTTGCATTTTTTTTCATGCATTCTTGTTTCATTTGCATTCACTTGATGCTTCAAAAATATAAGTATATCTATATTTTTTGTATTTTAACTTTGTTCATTTATAGTTCACTTTGTTTATTTCAGTTACTCATTTTTTATTTATCCTTTAGGACTGTATTTTTATCACCTTGTTCATTTGATTTAATTTATCTAGTTTACAATTAATTATAATATTAATTAAAAAATAGATAAAACACTTTAGTCTATTAATTTCACTTTTTTCATCACAAGAATAAATGGGTGGGAAATGTAGACACATAAAATTAACCAATAATTTTTTTACAACATTTATTCTTGGCATCCTTACCCTTGGTCTATTCACCATTTATCTAACTCGTAATCTATACGACAACCTTCATTATATTGTAAGCACTAAAAATATCATAAATACATACTTATTCTAGTTATGTTAATATTTATTCATCCCATAAGATCTTATAACTATCCCAATAGTCCTTGGTCTTTTAGGACAATTCTACATTTGTGAAATAGGGTTGCAATACATCCTTATCCCCTAGAGTCATCTTGTCCCTTATTCTCCAATAGTCATTTTTTAATACAAAAATTTCAAATCAATCACCCACATATTTGGTAAATTTGGTTAGTTAAATTATTCCAAATATTATCCTTTTAAATCACATCAATTCTACCCACTATACCCCCACTAGATCTCTTTAGCAATTACATTGCACATTGAGCAAAAAAACACTACTTCTTCCTATTTCACTTTGTAGAATTATAATAGTCTTAATCCAATTTCAAAATTTATTAATTTAGGTTAAGGTAATATATTTTCAATAATTTTAATAATTTTTATAGTTATATTTATTCTAGTTTCATAACCATATATCATGAAAATCACTCTAGGAGGGAGTACTGCATCATCTTGAGGCCTATTTAGGCTATGTAGATAGCATTTAGTTATGCAAGATTTCTGAAGCCAACTCAATTATTCATAGTAATCATTATCCCATTTTATATTTGATATCTATATTGTTTATTATGCAAAATCTAGGGTTTTATATAATTTTTTATTTCACATGATAAGATATAACATATATCTCAATAGTCAACCGTTACATCTAATTGTATATACTCAAATTCAAAAATAAGAAATATAATCAATTAGGATGAAATAATACTAGGTATAAAAGAACAAAATACACCCATATATACCTCTCATGTAATTTTTCCAAAAAGTTACAAATTATTATTTTAACACGACTCTATCTACAAGTCAATTTCACATAATTTTTAGTTATAGTGAGCTTACATAGTTAGATATAATTTTATTTTAGGTATGTTTGAACATCCTTAGTCCCTCATAATATTTTTAGTAAGTTTACATTTTCTATAAAATATTTAGCATACTATAATTCATTGTGTTTTAATATCAAATAATTATATACTAGTGTTTATATTTCAATAGTTTAATACCATTAGTTTAAAAAAACTTAGTATAAAAGTGCTAAACAGTGGTTACCCATTCTAAAATTTTGATTTTTTAGAAGTTTTGCACCCTTTATTCAAAGGATTTTATGTAATGTGTGGTCACATGTAAATAATATTTTAATCACTTTAGTTATATTTTGAATATATAGATGTCTATAATCATATAATTAATAATATATATTATAATGTTAATAAGTTAAGAATAACCTTAATAGGTAGCCACTCCATTTATTAGAGATAGTTACGAGACCCTATGAACTTAACACCCAAATTGAATATTATTATTATGAATATTTATTACTTTCCAATAATGAAAAAATGAAAAAATATGAGTTTGTATGAAAGTATTTAATATTTTTAATGTTGAAGTTGAATGTACATATTAAAAAATCCCCCTTATTTTTTTAGATGAGGAAAGCCTTTCAACAATTATTTATGTATATTGGTAAATCACTTTTATAATGGGTGGTGGACCATTATAAAATTTTATATTTGGTGATAACCAATTCAAAAATAATCCATTTTGTGGTCGTCATGAACCCTTTATTTGAAATGTGTTAGATAATATGTGTTCATGTTTTAATAATATTGTGAATGCTTTAGTTATTATGTGAATATAGAAGTTACAACAATCATATAGTTTAGAATGTATATTTCAATATGAATAAGTTTCAAATAATGTTAAAATGTGGACACTCCATTTAATATATATGGTTATAAGATACCTATGGACTTAAGACACACATGGAATGTTAATATTGGAAATATTAATTAATTTAAAATAAGGAGAACTTGAAGAACTATAAGTTTATATGAATGCATTTAATAATTTTAAGGTTCAAAAAGGAATTTACAAATTTAAGTGATTCCTCATGTCTCTTTGGATGAGGAATCCCTTTCAAAACTTACTCATGTATATTAAAATATAAATTTTAGAATGGGTGGCCACTTATTCTAGATAATTTCATTATATAAAGGTCATGCACCCTCTATTGAAAGGATGTTAGGTAATGTGTGGCTACATGGAAAGAGTATTTTGATCTCTTTAATTATATTTTGAATATACTAATGGCCACAATCATATAGTGTAGAATACATATTGTAATTTGAATAAGCATAAAATAACATTAAAAGGTCGCCACTCCATTTAATAGAGATAGTTGGAAGATACCCCATGGACTTAGTACCCACATATAATATAATATTGGGAATATTAAGTAATTTGAAATAAAAACTTAATTATTGGTGAGTTTATATTAAACTATTTAACATTTTTAAGGTTAAAAATTAAATGTATGCATTTTTATAAATCATCCTTATCTCTATTGTTGATTTCACAACATGTTCTAATTTCACCATGAAATCATGAAACCTCTTCTTTCTCTAGAGTCTGGTCTTTCACCTTAGTGGAGGGTGTGTGTGCCATGGGCCTGTTTGATTTATGGGTTTGATTTGAAAATGGTCCTTGGGATATTGTAATAATTATGTTAATCTTGCTTTGTGTTTTTATACAAGTCTAAAAAAGTAAATTTTCATCTTCTGTATTTAGTTTAAGGAAATTTACATTTAGGACTTCATTGATGCAATTATCTAAATTTTATTAAATCTAATAATTTTGGTCTATCTGTAATCATGTTTTAGAATGATTTAAATTTTATCTTTTAGAACATTTTACCTTAGATTTATGCAAGTTATTTATATTTTCATAGAGTTTTAATAATGTTTTCCTTGATAATTTATTCCATTTTTGTACTTTATTTCAATTAGTTGGCTAAGTCTTTGTATGGATTTATTATATACTTAATTAATTTTCTTGGGAATGGGATAAGGTGGCTAAATATAGAACTAATGCGACTATTTTATCCATTGAATTCATCTCTTTTTGATCCCATTTATGTTTCATGTCAAATCAAAATAACTTATTGCTTCTATGGTTTTATTCTCAGACTTAGTATTTTCATTTATTTTGGAATAAAATGGTGACAAGTTAGGTGAAATGTATATTTTTATTCATTTATATTTTGTGCCTTTTACCTTTCAGTTTTGGATTTTGTACTTAATTATTATTAGGTATTTTCAAATTCAAAGGCTAAAAACTAATTTTTATTTTCATAATCCCTGAGTAAGCATGGATTTCCCATTTGTCACTCACTTCCTCATATTTTTTTGAGATTTAGTCACTTTTTAGTGATCCATCAGGTCCAAAAATGAGTTATATGTTGTTAGGTGTCTCAATCTAGCTTCCCTAATTCTTTGGTCCATTTCATATTTCACATTAAGTCCCTAACCTTCCATATGATTGGGATGATGCCACCTATCATGATCCACTTTCCCACTTTATTGGTGTGCACTAGTATTCAATATCATGTATTTAATACCCTGAGTAAGAGAGATGATGCCACCTAGTGAAATATATCTTTTTCATGGCACTAACATAATATATACACTTTAAAATCATATCCAAGCTCTAAGATACCTAAGATGATGCCTTCTCTCTATATTATAAGGCCTCACAAGAGTTTGTACATAGAAAAATATAGTCAAGCCCCAAATGAGTGAGATGATGCCACATTATAAAATATCATCTCACTAGAGTAAATAAGCAATAAATATAGTTGGATACCCTAGACAAGACCTAGATGAGATAGGAATTTCCATGTGGCATGATAATGTCAACTAAGGACATGTTTGAATTTTAGTCAATAGTCCTCTAACTCTCAAATTAATAGGCTAAGGACACATGCCAAGATCCTACCACCCTAAATCCCTAAGACATTTTTATCTTTGTGTCAATTATTTTAATTTTTGGATGAGTGGGATGTGGATACATATCAAGATATAGGCTCCTAATTTAATTAGAACACCTAGATCATTAGGCTATTAACCCTAGGCTTCTAGATTAACAAGATGTTACCAAGTGGCATGATCTCACCCTATTACTTTCCTAGGTAAATTAAGACATCGAGCCTACTTAAGATATTTTGGGTGAGTGGGATGAGACCATGTGTCAATATCCTACTTTACCATTCCCCTAAGATGGTTAGTACAATTGAGATAGGCTCAATATCAAGTAAGTAAATAGGAGAAAACCACATAGTGACATCCCACTTCACTACAGCCCCAGTGCAGTCAATACATAATGATCAAGTCTATAAATCCCATAATAGCTAAGATGAGGACATATGTTAACATCTTAGGTCTCCAAAATAGTTTGTGTAGTTAAAGAAAACAAACAAAGCCCTGTATGACACATATTACACCATGTGGTGAGATCTCACTACACTGGAGCCAACTAAATGTTAAAGGGCATGAAGGCCATCAATCATTAGTGTAATAGTGTGGGGTAACCACATAGTAAATCTCTAACACATAAAGACACAATGTATTTACTACACAAAGCTAAGTGGAAACATGGTGAAACCTTCTTGAGGAGGATACATGGGTTTCCATGGTAGTAATTCAATTTTAAATTTGATGTCCATTTTAATCATAAAGACTATAAAAGTCAAGGAATTAGATTGTGGGTCCAATTAGATCCATGTATTTAAGTAGTGAACCATATCTTGGTTGTAGATCAATCATGAATTCAAATCAAATTATATCATGGTATTGACCAAGTGGGGGCATACCATCTAGGAATAGGTGAATACCATAAAAGACAAATCTACCTTAATGAGTTATGGTCTTGTTGACCAAATTTTGGCTTTTTAGGCCAAAATTGGGCACCCATTTTTGGCAACAAACATTTGAGTCTATACCTTTGTCCAAGTCCAGTATGCAGGTTTCATTCAAAACAAGTGTTCTTATACAAAGCTAAAGTTTTCAGCATATAAAAAAAACCAAGTGTTTTCCTTTTGAAAGCTTTGTTATTTATTATTTTGGCTATGTCCTTTGTAATGAATTATTTTAGGTTTTTATTATAAACCTTTGCCAAATTCTTTTATAATTTTTATTCAAGGCTTTTATTTTGAGAAAATGGTCCATTCATCTTTCCCGAAGGGTACTTTCTCATAAGAAATGGCCTAGAAAAGTCTTCTGAAGGGTATGTTTCCTTTCAAAATTGGCACTTTAACTTTTCTAAAGGACACTTTGGCTCAGTTAAAAGTTACTAAAGGGTATTTTTCCTTTTGGAAAGGTCATTTGAAAAAAATATGAAAGGGCCATTCTAGATTTCTGAAGGTCCACTTCAAAAAAACTAAAGGGTATGTTTCATTTTTCCAAAGGGACACTTTCAATTTATGTGAAAGATATCTTCAACCTAAAAGGGAACCTTTCAAATTTTTTGAAGGGTATGTTTTTAAATTTTTTGAAGGATTTTTTTAAATCCAAAGGACTTTTACAATTCCTCTAAAAGGTTACTTTCATTTTTTTGAGAGAACACTTGCCTTTTTGAAGGGTACTTCACAAAAATTTTGAAGGGTATTTCAACTTTCCTAAACGGACATTTCAAAAAATATAGAGGATTGTTTCAAAGAAAAGGTGGACCATTTAAAAATTTTGAAGGGTCACTTACATCTTATTGAAGGTATGTTTTCAACAAGCCAAATGGCACTTTTATTTTTCTAGAGGGCACTTAGCCAAAAATCCAAAGGAATTTCTTCAGACAAATTGTCTAAAGGAAATGAGAAATTATTCCTTGCAAGAGGTTAAGAGGAAAGGAAGAAGAGCCTAAAATAATTATTTTAGATTAATTATCTGAAAGAATGTCAAAGATAAGAAGTCTGAAGAAAATACTTGAAAGGTGATGATGTGAAAAATGTGAATTTTAAGCTACAAGGAATAGCCATTAGAGTTAAAAAAAAGTGTGGGAACCTGAAGATGAATGTGGAAGTGACACATGGAATAGTTCTAAATGTCTGATGCATAACAGGAAAAAATAGGCTAGTCAACAGTTTGATTTGTTACATTGTTTCATAGCTTGACAATCTAGTAAAGAGAAACTAACATCAAAATAGAATTCCAAGAGATGGACTCATCTATATCAAAATGTAGTTCAAAATATCTTGATTTTGTTGATGCAACCATAGGGAAATCATCTTATAGAATGTAATGTAACTATATTTTTTCTTAGGGTGACACATGTCCAAGTGACCCTTAAACTTATTTAGCTTGACCTCTCTCTAAAACACTATATATATGCATTCTCTTGGCTCATTTTGTAACATCCATTGGTTATAGTGAAACTCTAGCTAGATTTGTACTTACAAAACTCTTGAAGAAATAATACAAATTATTTTCCACTCACATGTTGCATTGTTGTGTATTGGTCCAAATCATGTTGTGCTTGTTTAGTGAAAGTTATCTTTCTTAACCTGTTATCCTGAATTGCCTACCAAATGTGCAAAAAGAGTATTGTTGCAGGTCCTTTTTAGTATTCTTTCATAAGTTTATATACATTTTAGAAGTGTTTTAAGACTATATTCTTTCCTATAATTATTTTTTACTCTCCTGAATGTCAAATGCCTTCTTGAATCTAACATGTGAAACACTAATGCGATAATGCACAAAAGTTGTGAGTTTTATGTGAAGAAACTTTGTTAATTTTTAAGTAGTGATTTTAGTCAAGTGAGAGGATATCAAATATTGGTGCATCACCATTTTTTTTCTTAGTTGTTTTCTTTCTCCCTTTTCATATATATTTTGTAGTTTAGAAGAGCTGCAGAGGTGCATCAAGGGGAGCTGGCCCCTTATCTAGAGATTCATTTCATAAAAAATAATCACCCATAGTAAGAGATATGATTCTATGTTTCCACTTAATTAAGGAGAAATTATCATCTCTTCAAGGGTGAAAATCCAAGCATCACAATTTTTTGGCATGCTTGGTGGGACATCTAATTCCTAGAAGATTGTTCAATATTGGTGTTGGTCTTGACATGATTGAAAATAAAGAAGCATCTACATTTAGTACCTAAAAACTCCATTAAATAATTCAAGTCTTTGTTTGATGATCAGTCCTTATTTCCATTCCAAAGGTGACCACTAGGTCTACTGGTAAAGGTGTACCCTTTGAGTTTATGGAATTACCTCCATATTCCACCAAAAGGTTCAAGTTTGTCAATACTCATCCTTACAAAAGGGATTTTTTATTTAAAGCTTCCAAGTTTGTGATACATTCCATTCCTAATATCCATAGTGTTAATTCCAAAATGGATAGAAGACAACCTTTTGTGCCTTTCCAGGGGGGCACCTCCCTTACATCTTACCCAATAGGACCAAATTCTAGGAGATGACATCAAAAATGTCCCATATTTTAGTGGAAATGGTCCAATTACTACCATTAAACATATCAAGAATATATAAAACTTTTTTAATATCCATAACATCACTAAATAAAATGTATCCATTAGGTTTTTGGCGTTGTCTTTCAATGTGAAAGGTTTTGGATTGGTATGGGACCCTACCTATAAATTTTATTTGCTCATAGGATGAGTTGGGGTATTTGTTGACTAATAAGTTTGGGGAAAAGAGTGATCACCTATCTATTGTTAATAAATTGACCAAAATAAAGATGAAGCCTCATTAATTCATGTGGTATTTTAATACTATGTTATAAAAGACATGGTATAGAATCCTAGCCCTTGTGAGACCTACCCCAAACTATGCATTTTTGTAATACTTGAAAGCATTGAATTGACTTTGTCATGATGATTTAATCTATGGGTCAAAATTCATTAAATTATACCTAATAAATATCCATAAATTCTAATAATTTTCTTATCCGAGTGATAAATTTAGCTCATAGTCCTCCAATGGCACTATTCCCTGATTTACATTATCCTAGTCAAAGTGCATTGCCTACTTTAGCTCCTTTACCTGGTCATGAAAAATATATCATTGCCTCTACAAAATAAATGCATGAAGTCAAAATATTACTTAAAATTTTTACTAATGAATTGGTTTCTCTCAAAAGGCAACAAGCCCAAAACTATAAGCCTTATCAATCCTATAACTAGTTTGGACAAACAAATAGACCTCCTTTTTAGGGCAATAATCAGGGACAAGGCCAAATCACCCATGTCAAGACTTATCAAAATTATAATACTAATTATCCCTCATCTTCCAAATCAATTATTCCCACTCAAAACAATTTTGTTTAGGAACAACCCAACTACCCTTCTTTTGACCAAGGTCAAGAACAAGTTGTTTAAGCTAATTAGATGCAAAATCAAAACATGACTACATAAAGTGATCAAACATCTCAATTTTCAAATTTTGAGATGCCAACATAATTTAGGATGGAGATTAGAAAATTTTAGTCTGATTCCACTCTCATGAATCATTTTTAGGGTGAGTTTTGTGCCATTAATTATGTGGGGAATACAAGCAATCAGAATGCTAGTGTGGCTACCAATACTAGATCAAAGAAAAGGGCCATTGAATAAGTTCAAATAACCAATCAAGGAGCTATTTTGACTCCTACATCATCTTATATGTGAGGAGGGCATAATTCATCTCTTAAATCATAAAAAAATTAGAGGATTCTAAATTTTAGGATAGTTGCTACAATCCTACCTCCACAAGCTACATCAAAAGGCGCAAATGTTCATAAAAAGAACCCCAAGGTAAGTAATCCTTCCATTAATGTTTTGGACCATATGAATAAAATTCATATGAAAATTTAATTATGGGACTATCTATCATTACCATGGTATAAATATATACTTGAAAAGGAATTACATAGACTGAGTACATGAGCTGGCCCATCTAGAAGTGACAATGTGGTTTTGGTCAATGGAACTCAATCTATAGATGGTTAGGTGAGGAAAGATGAAAATAAACCTCCTTTATACCTATATTTAATTATTGATGATTTATTGGTTCATAATTTCATTGTAGATAATGTATAAAGCACATTAGTTATGCCCAAATTCATAGCAGATAAGCTAGGCATCTAATAGGAGCCAATGACTAAAGGAGTTTTACAATTAAATAAATCACCAACCAAGAATTTGGGGGTTGTGAAAGGTTTTAAATTGATCCTTCATGCTTATCCTACCTTTTAAATTCCTCATGATGTGGTGGTAGCATATTTACCTCTCTATTTTTCTCTTTGCTTTTCAAGATACTTTACATCCATGATAGGTGGATACTTGGCAGCTAATTGATCCTACATGGTGTTTAGAATAAAATATGGCACAAAAATGAATATTGAGTTAGAACCTATTCATAGAGATAAATTGGAACCATATTCACGTAAGTTATAAAATGTTAACTATGCTATCATTGATGAAGATGAGTTTCAAATTGATCAATCATCATCATCATCTTCCCTTGAAGGAGTTTCTAATTTATTCTTAAATAAGTGGGGAGATGACAACTATGCACATGATCCTTAAAATTTTATTGATGAATCTGGTCTTGGAATATATTATATGCATGAGAAGGATTTTTCATGCCTAATTTGATGAATTTAAATGAAGATGTGAAGGGCTTGTGGCAACTTTTCTTTGGTGGGTCTAGAAGCAAGATTGGGGTAGGTGGTGGAGCTATGTTTGTTTCACCTTCGAAGGAAAGGTATTTTTCAAATTTTATTTCTCTTGTTCTTGTAATTTATTAGAATATGAGTCCCTCATTCATGGCCTTGAGTGGGTAAGGAAAAGAGGTGTCAAATAATTGTAAGTCTGTGGTGATAGTGAGCTCATTATCAATCAAGTTAGAGGGTAGAATTTGACAAAGAAATCCTTGCTCAAGTCTTATAATCATAGAATTTGGGACCTTATAGAAGAATTCATGGAATTTAATATCACTTATATTCCAAGGAAAGATAACAGGCATGTTGATAGATTGGTATCTATTGGTGCTCACTTTGATGTTCCAAAAGGCATAAGAGAAGACAAGAATCAACCTCATCTAAAAGTGATTGTGAGACCTTTTACACTAGATAATGTCACTAATTGGCAAGTTTTTGAGAGTGATGAATAGATAGTCTCTTCCTACAAGAAGAGGATGAGTTCTCTATAAATAATTAGTCTAATCTTTAACATCAATATAGAGGGCAAATTGTCCATTTGAAATCCAACAAGCTTCCCAAAGGCCTAGTGACTCTTGAAATCATATTCAATGAAGATGAACAACTCAAGAAGGAGAAGGTAAGCATGTAAACCAAGAAACAAAACTATGAAAGGGTAAAAATATTTAAAAATAAGATACTTTCACTTAGGAAAGTATGAACTAGTCAATAAAGGTGTGATTTCATTAAACTATACAAGGAGTTTAGTGATATTTTTGCAAGGGAATATAGTGATTTGAAGGGTTTTGATCCAAGCTTGGTTCAACACACCATAGATCTAGATGAAAATTACAAACCCATAAAACAAGGACAAAGTCCAATCAATCCCAAGATTAAACCTCTCATGAGGAAGGAACTCACTACACTAATTGAGTCCAAAATAATCATTCCCATCAAACATTCTTCTTGGCTAGCCAACTTAGTACCTATTAAAAAGAAAAATGAGGAGATCAAGTTGTGTGTGGACTTTAGGGATTTTATTAGAGTCTCTTTGAGAGACTGTTATCCCCTCCTTTCCATGGAGCAAATTTTTCAAGTGGTGGTAGGTAGTGAGAGGTTTTCCCTCCTAAATGGTTATTTTGAGTACAATCAGATTTTGGTAAAATAAAGTGACCAGTATAAAACAACCTTCACAACCAAATGGGGCACATATGCCTATAATAATATTCCATTTGGATTGTTAAATTCTAGAGATACTTTGTAATGTGCAATGGATATGGCCCTCCAAGGACTAATCAATGACATTATATTGGCTTGTCTTGATGATGTGACATTTTCCTCTAAGGATGTAAATGATCATTTGAAACACCTAAGGTAGATTTTTGAGAGGTGTAGAGAGTTTGGGATCTATAAAAACCCAAATAAGTGTGTGTTTTCTATTCATGAGTTCAAACTCTTAGGCCACATTATTTATAAGAAAGGTTTGTCCATTGATCCAGAAAGTGTAAGTTCTATCTTGACAATGTCTTTACCTAAATATAAGAAGGGTATACAAAGCTTCTTTGGTAATATAAATTTCATTAGGAGGTTATTCCTAATTTTTATAACATGGTTAAGCCCTTGAAATCTATGCTAAGGAAGGATGAGATATTCACTTGAATATGAAGGAGAAAAGAAAGTTTTGAAGAGATCAAGCAAGCCATTGCCCAAGCCCCTATTCTTTCAAGTTCTAACTTCTCCAAGGAGTTCAGCCTCTATACTTTTGGGAATGAAGAGGTAATCTCTACCATGCTTATTCAAAATAATGATGAAAATTTGGAACAACTTATTGCCTTTTTCAATCAAGCTTTGGAAGGCTATGAGATAATATAAACGTATGTTGAGAAACAAGAGCTTTCAATCAGAAGGATTTTGAAGAAGTTTATGCATAGGTTTTCTAGTAATAATATTCACATTTTTGTGCCTCATCCTAATGTAAAATACTTTCTATTGAGAAGATATTTGAATGATAAAAGGGTAGGTTGGATCATCAAAGTGATGGAATACGATGTGGAGATCAAAACAACCAAGTTAGTTAAAAGAAAAGGACTATGTGAGCATCTTGATTTAGATTTGAAAGAGAAAATGGAGGTTGTTTTATTAGTTCATGATGATCTTATAATATTTTTACATTTATCCACAAGAAGCTAGACACATGACATGATTCATTTCCTTCAAAATGGTGAGTGTCCACAAGGTCTTGACAGAGCTATAAGAAGCTAATCTAGGATACAATCCATTCCTTATGTACTTGTTGATGAAGTGTTATTTAGGAAGCATTTTTTATATATGATCTTGAGGTGTATTGATTTGGATTATATTGACAAAGTGTTGCATAAGTTTCATGATGGACCAATTGGTGGTCACTTTTCTCCAAGAACCATAGCTACTAAAGATTATGAGAGCTGGTTACTTTTGGGCTAGATTGTTTAAAGACACCCATTCCTAGGTAAGGAAATGATAAAAGTGTTCTCTTTTTCATGGTAGTCAAAATATAACTACCTTTCCTCTTCATCCAATCTAGGTTGAGCAACCCTTTATGCAATGGCGTTTGGATTTCATAGGTCTGATCAATCCTCCTTCTAATGCTGGTCACAAGTGGGTGTTAGTAGCCACTAATTATTTTACAATATGAGTGGAAGCTATATCTCTTAAGGAGCCAAATGAAAAATCAGTCTTGGACTTCTAAAAAGGTATAATAACTAGATTTTTAGCTCCTTAAATAATCATTTATAATAATGCAGTAGCCTTCTTAGGAACAAGGACAAGTGAATGGGATTTGAATCATGACATATATCTTAGCACCTCCTCCAACTACTATCCCCAAGGAAATGGACTAGCTGAGTCCAAAAAAAAGAATTTGATCAAGATCATAAAGAGAACTATGGAGGAGAATCAAAGGACTTGGCACACCAAGTTGAATATAGCCCTTTGGGCTGATAGGATCACCCCAAAGAGAGAAATTAAGAACTCACCATACACACTAGTGTATGGAAAGGAAGCTAGGCTTCCTATCTTACTTGAGTTACTATCTTTAAATCTTACCTATTAGTTGTAATTGATGGAGAATGAAAGCATGGATGTTAGATTATTTTATTTGATGGAGCTTGAGGAGACAAGATATCAATCTATGTACATTATGACAACTCACCAAGAGCAAATAAAGAGGTATTTTGACAAGAAATCCATGATAAAGAGTGTCAAAGAGGGAGACATTGTCCTAAAATGGGATGAAGATAGGGCCAAACCTAGAAAACACACAAAGTTTGATGATGTTTTGAGTGGCCCATATGTGATCACACAACACAAACACCATAATGCTTTCCAACTCTCAAAGTTGGATGGAGAGGAGTTGCATATCCTAGTCAATGGGATATATCTAAATCATTATTACTGAGTTTCTCTTTTCTTTTATACATAGTTTGTTTCCTATTTTCATTGTGTTCCCTAAATTATTATGCGCATATGTGATTTTGTCCTTGTCTTGTTTTGTGTTGTCTTTGCTTGGTCTTATTGTTTTTGTGTGGTGTGTTTCCTTGTATTTTATTTTGGTATAATCCTTATTAGTCATCTTCAAGAATCCATTGACTCCATTATCCCTGAGTTAGATAAGGCTACTGGTTTGGTTAATATAACAAGAATACTACTCCTACGAGTTACTAATTTTTTGACAAAAGTTTAGCCCTTCAATCCAAAATTGAGCACCCCTTTTTATAAAAAACATTTGAGTCTATACCTTTGTCCAAGTCCAGTATGCAGGTTTCATTCAAAAGAAGTGTTATTATACAAAGCTAAAGTCTTTTACATATAAAAAATATGTGTTTTCCTTTTGAAATCTTTGTTATTTATTCTTCAATCAAGTGAGAGGATATCAAATATTGGTGCATCACCACTTTTTTTCATATTTGTTGTCTTTCTCCCTTTTCATACAAAATGTGTAGTTTAGAAGAGCTTCAAAGGTGCATCAAGGGGAGCTAACCCCTAACATAGAGATTAATCTCAATATAATTGTCACCCATAGTAAGAGGATGATTCAAATTTGTTTCTTAGATGAGGAGAAACAAACATCTATTCAAGGGTGGAAATCCAAGCATCAACATGTCTCTAAATGATTAGAAAACATAATATCAAATAGTGGAATTTGGTTGAAATCCATGGCATGCAAATTAGTAATAGGTGGATACTAATAAATAAATATACCTTAATGAGACATGGTCTCTAAATGAATATAATTTGGTAGGTAGGTTATCCTAAGGGAATATTAATGAAATTACTAGATTAGAGTTTAGTCCAAATTTAATCAAGCATGGATTATGGTATTGACAAAGATTCAATTAAAAATTTGATCTCAAGTGGTCATATCTCATTTAATTCTTGTAACCACCCCATATTGGGTTGAGTAGGGACTCCATAGGATTGCATTACCTATAAAGGATTGGTTCTTCATTGTAATAAAGGATGGTCCATGTAGTATCACATGTTACGTTAGAGGGATACACCTTTTTTCTAAGTTTTTATAATTTCTTAGTTAATTTTTCCCTTTTCACATGATTTGAGGACATTTTTGTAACTCACCTAAGTATTAATGAATCCTATATTTATTCTTCATGAAATATATTTTATCTTTTGCTTTTTGAATGATATTCATTGTCTACACATGTATATGGTGACATTGTTTCCCTCTTCCACATATAAATTTTGTCCTCATACTCATGAACCTTATTTATATTATGGTTTTATTATGTTATCCAAGTAGAGATTAGTTTTTCAAGGAACTTGTCTACTCAAAAAACTAAAGCTATCATCTCTACAAATCAATCTCATCTTCTCTTTATCCTTGCTCCTTCTCTCTCTTGATTTTTTTATCTATATGTTAGAGTAGGTAGATTAGTATTAAAGTTATAGTCTATGCTTATAATTTTCATCTAGATTACATGAACTTTATTTGTATCTTTTAATTCATTGTTAAATATGTTAAATTAAGGGCAATCACCAAAAAATGAGGATTTTATCGACAAATTTGAAAGAGATAGATTTTTTGGACATAATAGACCAAGTTTATTTTATAATTATTAAATTATATTCCAAACAGGCCCTTTATATGAAAAATCTTGCATCTATTTAATCCGAAAATGATCTAGGAGGATTAGTGTTAGACCTATAGTTAATGAAATGGGTATATATATGAAATGAAACAAGGGTGATAATTATATCTATAACAAGCCAATTAGATGCTAAACTTAGATATAGGTATATGTTGAATTCACAAAACTAAAATAGTCAAAATATAGAAATTACAACTAAGATATGCATGTAAATGACAATGAAATAATATACTTGGTTCTAATTCTAACATAGTGTTGGATCTAGAATAGGTAGGAAGAAGGCCAAAGGAGAGTTTTAGAATAGTTTCTAGATTATGGATATGATGTTTCTAGAACTCTGAACACTAATGTCAACCTAGGATGGTTGCATCAATGCTACTATCCAAGTTCAATTCAAGTGTCCTCTATAAAAGAACTACCCAAAAATATGTGTCCTAAATACTTTTAGGTTTTTCTTCACCTTTATTGTGGCATATTCAAATCTAGGTCATGGACCATCACACATTAAAAAATGGAAAAATATTATTTCTCTATCTTCAAAGTGACCTTGAGGGAAATGGGTTAGTGGGTACATGGTGTTGAGATAACCCCAAAGACCTCATTATTAGTTTCCATTTCATACATACCTAATACTCCATAAAAGGGAATTAGATTGATGTAGTTCTCCCCTATGTGTTGGCTTGTGTGTGAATCATGTAATATGTGGAAAAAAAATTACAATAGTGACCTATCTTGTAACTTGGGAAATAAATATCTTGGGGTGTAACTTTAGTAATTCGGACCTCTATATGTGTTATCCCTATGACTTATATGAAAATAGGAGAGGATAGGGAACTTTTGCTCAGTTGAATGCCAGATAGAGTACTTATAATAAGTTGCCTTGGTCTCCTTGGTTTTTTTAGGTTTGTAATGAATGAAGTTTGATCTTGTATTTAAATAAATATTTTTAAGAATATATCATATTAAATCACTTAGTATGACCATTATGATACATTTCATTTTCAAATTAGATGACTTTTAGGTCACTAGACACTTGCATTAGGATAGGACAATAGCATCAACACTATTGTTTGCCTTAGACATTAATATCCATGATGTAGAAAATAAGGTACAAGATATAAATTTTAGAAGTGGAATATAAGTAAATTTTAAGCATTATGGTCAAGAGATAAGGGCCATTTCATCAACATAATACTAGTCGAAGTCGAACTAGAATATAGGAAGATAGAAGAAATGTGATACTTGTGGAAGTGGTAAAGGTCTATCACTAAGAGGAAAATCCAAGGTATATATGTTCAAAGTGTATAATATTTAGGTGTTATATAATAATAAAATAATTTATACATTTTTAAACATTTAATCTAGTATAAAATTTCTAGTTTAAAGGAAAAGAATGCATATTTGGGTGTGTATACACAACTTATATTTACATGTGCCCAACTTGAGTGTTTTGCTAGTGACTTGCCTGCAACCAAGATCATATTATACTATATAATCAATATATATATTTTGGAATTTGAAAATTCTTGAAATGATTGAAATTGAAAGAAAAAAATTTAGGAGTACACATGTGTGTCAATGTAACTACCCTACCTATTGGAAAGTTGATTTAAAAATGATGTATCTTTGTAAGGATCTAAAATTGAGATTAGGAAAAAATATAGATAAATATATAAAGTGCATATATCTAAGGATATATAAATAAATATTGGAATTCCTATGTCTCCAACCTTGGATAAAAGGTGAGTTATCATATGGTAGTTGAGATTAACTCAACCATGCAACCTAATGATACTTATAAGTTTGTGAGGCTAGATGATGCAATCAAGTCGAACCTAAAACTTGAAAATATTGAGTGATTTATATCCTAAATATTAAAAAAAGGTAAACCAACTATTATATTATATTCACCCAATATAGTATATAAAATTTTGATCAAGGTATCAATAGGTAATAATCTATGTTATGTTAATAGTCCATATAAGAGTTTTTAAATATTAAAATAATTTGTATTTTTCGATAGTAGGCACATATTTCATAAAAAATGAACCTAAGATATGTATCATGCTAAAAATTTATATTACAATGGTACCAATGTACAAAATTATGCCACAACTCTAAATTTGAATCATATAACTGTGTGCTTTGACTAGTTTAGAAAATAATGTAAGTGTCAAGAACATGCTTACAAATCATGGCCCAATTGTATATGGATAAATTTGAAAATTTATATGATTATAAATGTGGATAACATGTTTCCAAAGTATGCCCTATTATATACTAGAGATTTTGAATACTAAATAGGTATCAATAACATGAATCTAAAGCATGCTCCCACTATATTTGAAAACTATGCTAAGTATGGAGGAAATGACTCTATGACATGCCCCCCTTAAGGAAAGGGAAATATAGGAACTAGGAGTTAACTCACCTCAAAATGAAAATACAATTATATAATATATGATTGAAACCATGTAATATATAGAAGGAACATGTCTAGGTAGATATAGTATTGAATCACATAGAAAATATGTGATCAGATGAAGGCCTAATGCCATGATAAATATCATGGAAATTGTAAAGTATTAATATTACAAACTCAAAAATCAAACAATCACACATACAAGATCACTCAAAAGAACTTTTAAAGGCAATGGTCTAAGGAGACCACAAATAATGGGCATGTTAAAATGTCATAAAATCAAAAGGACATGTTTTAATCAAATGCACATGAAAGAAAGGATGACATATTCAAATGTCCATATGAAAAACATTGACATGTGTAAATGTCAAATAAAGAATACATAGGAACATGGGTTATAAATAATGGAACATATTCAAATTATTAAACAAGAAAATACCAAGGAAATAGACTTAAGGAAGTGCATAAAGGATAGCAGAAACATGTCATAGTATCCCATAGATCAAATGTGTTAGGAAACAATGTCAAGTTTCATAGCATATTATGTTACATCTCAATTTCTCACTAAGAAAATTTACTTGTTTATCTATGGATTAGTATGGTTGGTAATTTGATTTGATTATTAATCAACTAAGTTGTAAGTCATATGTCATTATGGGATAGTTGTACGTTTCTTTGATTTCATGGTTGAATTTCTATGAGTTTAATTGTATTGTATATTATATACATTGTGATCATGTTAATTTGTTATTATAAAATTATTTTATGATATATGTTATGATATTATAGACTAACTACCTTCTTGTCATGTGTTTGATACTAGAGAGATTCATCCCTCAAATCATGACATATGGACATCCTCATTAGAGAGGGTGGCATAGATGGAGGTGTTTTTAGATGATAGAGGAACTAGATATAACCCATGAACACACCAAATTAGAAAAAATATGTTATATGCATTGTTTAAATTTTTAGCATTAGTATGCTATTTATGTTATATGCATTTACATAATTGTATGTGTGTGTTAGTTAATTTTAACACTTGTATTTGGAATAAATCATGTGTGATTGCATTATGGTTATTATGCATAGGTTTAAATTTAAAATGTTGCAGTATGATTATGTTATGCTATTATAGTCATAATTGTTATTGTTTGCAAGAATGTAAATCTACATGAATAATATCAAGTTACTATGGTATATAGACTAACCATAATGTCTTTGACATGTTTTAAAACATTATTTTGTTATCATATGATATTTGAGAATATAAATATATTCCTTTATATATGAAAAATAAAAAAGACATGGGGAGTCTATATAGCATAGTAATAACATAATGATTATGTTATTATAATATTACGGTGATTGGTTTACTAGATGTTTGATTTTACATATTGGATAAAATAATATAATAGAATTTATATATTAGTCTTGTTAATATTAAATTCATGATGTTTTTATGATTTCTAAGTTAGTAAAAAATAAAATAAAGAAAACAATTTTATTGTATTATAGTTAGGAAATAAAAATAATAATCAAGAAATAAAATGAATTAAAAAAGCAAAAAAGAAAAGCACCAGAAAGGAACATGCAAGCTTTAATGGAGAAAGGTGAACTTTAAAGGAAAGGAGAAAGATTTACAAAGAATAATATATTCATGCAATGAAAGATAAGAAAAATATGTGGAACAGAAGGATGAGGAGGTGTATATGAAAGAAGGAAGAGGAGAGCACAAGAGGCGTAGGAAAGGTGTAACATGTGAAGAAGAGTAGAGTGACTTCAAGAAGACAAGGAACAATAGGGTGAAGGAAGAATTTTTTTTGTAGATCGTGCCATTCTGGTTTAAAATATTTACAAGGTAGGTGATGTTACTAAATTTTATTGAAGTTTCCCAGAATTATGTGTGTTCTAACAAAAAAAACTTGAATATAGTTAAATTATGGACTGTTGTATATGAAATTACACCCTAATCTATTGTAGACTAGGTATATGTAGTGTGTGTATATAACATATAGTGAAATGAGCCTTATGACACTCAGTTTATCAAATTATGTTATGTTATTCAAAAATAATATCAAACTATAAATCATGTGAATTGAAAATAGTGAATGGTGATCTAAGTATGATGAACAATGAACTATATAAAAATGAATAGTTTACTTTTGATATATAATATGCTTCAGGTAGTTGATCTATAACAATTTGTGATTTACTCATAAACCAATATAGGCTTTTATGGTGATGATCAAAGCCTAATCTTTATTGTACCTTATAAAATTTAATATAAGTAGAAAAAGAGAGCCTCACCCTTGTGTCTCAAAGTCAATTTGTTGTATTCACTTTACTATGTTGATATTTGGTTGCATAAGAATGCACTTGAAAATATTTTGAAGTGTTCCAACTTTATCTTACTCTCACATGCATGAATATAAATAGCACTCAGTGCATTTTATTTATTCCCATTCATTTCAATATAGAAATTTGTATATTGCTTCATCACAAACCAACTTTTTGGTTGCTCTTTTGAACAATTCTATTATCCATCATTGATAATATCATAGCCACATATATTATAATTAGGATTTGATTCAAAATTGGTTTCTAGAGTGAGTTTTAAATATTTTCAATCACCTATGTCATAGTCTTGGTAATCTATTATTTTAAAAGTTAGGAAGATTTTAGTTCAAATAATGTCACTGTATATGGATGGAAAACATGACCTTTATCATTAGCTACAATAATAACTTTAACCCAAAATCCTCCAATATAGTGCCAAATTGGGAAATAGAGTTATTAGTTTTCTCATAGACATATATATATACAAGGTGTATGGCCTTCATATTGTTTATGTTTTAAGAGTATTAGTTGTAAGTTATATTAGGAGACCCATAGAATATTATGGAGTAGTAAAACAATTACTATAAATTCATGTTAACATTAAATTGAAACATAGTTGGGTCTTACCCATGTATTACTCATAAATTATGACTTGTGGTTATTTAGCAAGTTGAGTAATTGACTTTACACTTAAGATATATATTGAACTTAGCATAGGAAGTTTTAATACTTTTACAAACTATGTGAGTGTTTGATGTTGATAAGACTTAAATAGGATATAGATAGTCTATTGTCTATGGTACCCAATTTATTAATAAAATGGGAATATTAATGTGTTATGATGGTTGATTTTGAATAGGAAAGTTCCTGATTTGAAATATAAATGAATGTTGACATTTATATACCGTATTTATATATTGTTTGTATACCAATATGTGGTACATATTATGAATATATTTAGTATATATAATTGCTGGTATATATGAAATATATCGATATGAGGACTTAGATACTCATATATATATATATATATATATATATATATATATGTATGTATATGTATATATATATATATGTATATTCATATATATATATATATATATAAATATATATATATATATATGTATATATATATGTGTATATATATATATATGTATATATATATGTATGTATATATATATATATGTATATATGTATATATATATGTATATATGTATATATATATATATGTATATATATATATATGTGTGTGTATATATATATATATATATATATATATTTGTACATTGGGAGGTGTGTTTATATTTATAGATTTATTGTCTATGATAAACTAAGTCATAGATTCCTAAATAAAATAACTTTATTTACATTTGCATACTAGCCTCCTAAAAATACAACAAATTGTTTAAACAAAAGATTATGTTTTCATGAGAATATTGATTTTCTTTATCATGACTAGTAATTTGTAATTGAATAGTTACACATATGAAAAATGGACTATGATATTATTTTTATTTATAGACTGCATTATATTTGAATAGAATTATAAAAAATATAAATATGCATCCTAAGTAAAGATTATACCCAATTGTTATGAAATTTCTTGTTATTATATTTATTTATATGACATATAATATAGTGGATGTTCATTCATACCTTTAATGGATTAAATATATGCACTTTGATTATTCTTGAGTTTGGCATGTTTTATGCCTTCTAGTAGGAAACAATTAGTATCAATCTATTGGTTATATTTATATTAAACAAATCTCATATTTCTAGTACTAAGTAGTGAGATGGACTTCACTAGATTAATAACATCACCAATGCTAAATGAGGGTAATCCAATTAGTTAGTTTGTATGAATTATACTGATCCTAAATATCAATAAATATTAAAAAGTTTAGCTAAATTAATTATAGTTAGACATCATAAATTCATATGTATTGTTTATATGTTTGTGTGATATCATGTGAGAACATATTTTCTTTATAGTACACATAATATTTTATAAATATTATAACACGTAGGTACTAGCTTGTCTCTCTATATTCTTACATCATCACTATCTACTCATTTATGAAGGCAGGGACATTATTTTATGGGGGATTGTGTAGGGGATCAATGGTTCATGGTTGTTGTGAAAAAGTGCTTAGATGATGCTCTCACTCCGTACATTAGTACTTATTTGGAAACTACACCTGATATTTCTATAAAATATTGGAGTTCAAGAACTCATGCTCTCTAGAGACTTGTACCTTGTATCTTATATCTTTTATTTTAGTTATTACTATTTAAACATTACCCCTAATGAAATGTAATTATTTACTCATTGTCTATTGATGGCAATGGTTGTATGTTTGTACTAGCCATGTACGAAAATTACTAATTACTTTCCTTACTCAGTTATGCTTTGTTTCATATGATGTTAGTGATCAATAACAAGTGGCTATTACATGCTTATTTTAAAATTAACATAATCAAAGTGTTTCATATGGATCACTAATTAGATTATTGTGGTGAAATATAATGAAAAAATACATTGATTAGATTTTTAAAAAAATAATGTTATTCTAAGTAGATCCTAGTGGGCATGTTACATGTGGCATCAGAGTTGAAACTCAAACTCTAAGACTTAATGATTCCACTAATGTTTTGGTATCTTTATGTTTACTATAAATAAAAATGGTGAAATCTAGAGCATTCAAAGAGGGTCATTCAAATGTCAATGATAATAACCCTCCATCTGATATTAATCAATTTCACCCTGAAAAAGAAACAAAGTTTGATCATATCCTCATATCCATAAATGGAACTAGAGACCAAATTTCAGCCCTACAGTAGTAATTTCATATCCATGAAGATGAATTACATTAGGATGTGAGAGCATAGGTAGATATGAAATTGGCTAGAGATATGAAAAAGCTGAATCTACTTAGGTTAGATGGAATTATTATAGGTGATAGAGCTAAAGCATGGATAACTAAGATGGATAAGTATTTTGAGATTTGAAACTACTCTAAGGTCACTAAAGTAGTTTGGGGAGCTTACTAGTTAGCTAGTGAAGTAGCTATGTGGAAGGCCAACAAGAAGTTGGAAATGAATCTTAACTCATCCACCAATACTTGGGAATAGTTTGTGACATTATTTAAATCATGATGGGTTCCATATTTATACTTTGACCAAAATCTTATAGATTTATATAATCTAAAGCAAGGAGACTTATTAATAAATGAGTAATAATAATAGTTCACTAAACTTATAAAGTATGTACCTTAGTACCAAGAAGATGAGAGTTTATAAAATAGGAAGTTCATCATGGGATTAAAACCCCAATCTAGTGGAGAGGTGGATGACCATGGACCAAGTCTTCGTGAAGGAAGTCAAATAGGAACATAAGTTGAAATATCTTACTCAATCCAAGGACAAGTTTAAGAAATTTTTTAGAAGTTCTAAAATATATTTCAAAAAGAATAATTAGAAGCAGCTAATTAAAGACTCTAAGATTCAATTAAAAAATCATAATTCTAAATTCAATAATGGTTTAGGAAAAAATAATTTAGGAAATGGTTTCAAAGGTGGTTTTAATGGAATCCAACAGTTTAATAGGAAAGGAACACTTGGAGGTTGATTCATTTTTAGAGGTAATAATTATGATCATGAATGTACCTAAGATAAGTCAAAGAATAAATGTTTTACTCCTTAATAGGGAACTTTTCAATAATATATTCATGTAGCAGTTGATAATTGGCAAGTCAAATTCCAAACTTCACCCATGGAATTGTTAGTTATTTTTTTTTGAACTTCCAGTTTCCATCTTGATAGATACAAAGGCTATAGGATGTTTTATAGCTCCTAAAATTATAAATAAGTTTTCTAGAAAGTTTGGGTAATGGAAAATTCATGGTTATTAAAATATGGGATGATTCAAATGTCAATGTTTATAAGTGTTTAGTTGAAGTAGAGATTAGATTGCCTACATTCACAATAATAGTGGATCTTTATGTAGCACCACTAGGGTCATATGATGTGATCCTATGAGTCAATTAGTTTGAAAATAATGAGGCCAAGGTTTCTTATTATGTAAATAAAGTTGATTTTCTAGATGATTTTGGAAACTAGACACAAATTTAGTGTAAAAAGAGAGAGTTGAAGCTTAGGTAGATTTATGTGATGAAACCAAATAAGGCTCAAGGAAAAGTGTGAAAAGCACTTATTTTCAAAATAAATGAAATGGAGGAATCTATGTAACCATCCCTTAAAGATTACCCATTCCTTAGAAATTTTCATGATGTGTTTCCATAAGAATTGCCACGATTTCCTCCTAAACATGAATTTAATTTCTCTATCGATATCAAACCTAGATCAACACCATAATCTAAATATCATGAAAAATGACAACCAATTAATTTGTTGAATTTAAGGCTTAACTCTTGGAAGTATTGTCAAAAGGGTTGATTAATCCAAGTGTATCACCATGGGGTGCACCAAATATCTTCATCAAGAAGGATGGTACTCTATGACTTTACATAGATTATAGACTATTGAATAAGGAAACTATAAAAAATAAGTATATACTACCTTGTATAGATGATCTATTTGATCAGATGTGAGGGGAAAAATATTTTATAATATTAACCATAGATCAAGATACCATTAATTGAGGATAACGAATGAGGATATTTTAGAAACAATGTTTAGAACTTGATATGGGCACTATGAGTTCATAGTTTTACCATTTGGGTTGATAAATGCTCTGGTAGCATTCATAAATCTCATGAATAGTGTGTTTAGAGATTATTTAGATCATTTTATTTTGGTCTTTATTGATGACATTCTTATATACTCTAATAATGAAGAGGAGCATCTTTAACATTTGGAACTTGTTTTATAATGGTTGTAGAAGAACATGTATGGAAAGTTGTGTAAGTGCACATTTTTATATGAAAAAATGTAGTATCTAGAACATATTATCTCTATAGATGGTACTTTAGTAGATTTGATAAAGATAAGAGACATTATGGAATGTCCAATGCCAAATAATTTCCATGAAGAAAGGAGTTTCATGAGAATAGTAGGCTATTGCAATAATTTCATTCCATATTTTTCTAAGATAGTTAATCTGATTACCTCTCTATAGTGGAAGAACCAATGTTTTATTTGGTCAAATAAGTGTGAAGTAGCTTTTTAAGAATTAAAAAAAAGTGATTACTTAAGCACTAGTATTAAGAGTTCACGATACCAATGATCAATTTTAGTGATCACAGATGTGTTTGGGGATGGATTAGGAGGAGTCCTTATGAAGGATGGTTCAGTGGTAGTTTATAAATCAAGGAAGTTGAAGCCTTATGAGGTGAACTATGCCCATCATGATCTAAAACTTGCATCAATTGTGAATGATTTACAAGTTTGGTGACATTATTTATGAGAAAAACTATTTGAGCTCAAGACTAACAACTTGGGACTAAAGTACATATTTACATAGCCAAATCTAAATGCTTATTAGAGACATTGGCTAGAGTTCTTATTTGATTATGATTTTGATATCAACTATATCAAAGGCAATGAAAATAGAGTAGTTGATGCCCTAAGTCATAAGAAGTAGATAATAGTAATGGTTACTATCAGGAGTACTTTTAGGAATTAAGTGATCTAATTATCACTAAGAGATGAATTCTATGATTAGGTTAGGAAAGTGTTGTCTAATAATGCTCAAAATCCTAGGTATAAAGGATTTAGATTAGATAATAGTGGTCTATAATGATACAACGGAAGGGTGTATGTATCATATTGAAAAAATCCAAGGATCAGAGTGCTAAAGGAAATACATAATTACCCATATTAAATAAATCCATGATTAACCAAGCTTATGGAAGAGCTCAGAGTATTTTATTTCTAGAAGGGAATCAAGAAATATGTAGTAGACTTTGTGTCACACTATCTAGAATATCAATGAGTGAAAATTAAACATGTGCATTCGGTTAGATTGTAATATCTACATGATATACCTAAATAAAAGTGGTAGGTGATTAATATGGAAAATTTCCAAGGTTAACCTTTATCATGAAACAAGCATGACATGATCTTGGTTGTAGTTGATAAGTTAACCAAGGTAGCTCATTTTATACTAGGCAATTTGATAAATGATTCACCCACTCTTGTAAAGAGGTTCATAAAGGAATTTTATTAGTTTCACATATTTTTGGAGAAGATTATTTTGGATCATGATCCAAAGATGACTTGTAGGTTTTGGGTAACTCTAAACTCAACTTTGGGTATGCAGCTAAACCTCATCACTACATATCACTCAGAGATTGATGGTTAGACTGAGTGAGTTAACCAGGTGTTAAAATATATTCTTCATATGTATTTATGGATCAGAAATATAGGTCAAAAGATTATCTTCCATTGGTTGATTTTGCTTATAATAACTCACACTGATCAACTTTGAGTATGGCACCATTTGAAGTATTGTATGGAAGAAGGTGTAGGACACCAATCAATTGGGATAGATTGGGAGACAAGGTAGTATTTAGACCTTAGATTATTTTAGAAATGGAAGATCAAGTAAAAATAATTACATAGAGATTGGTCAAGGCCAATGATAGGTATAAGAGATATGTTATTTTGAAGAGAATAGATAGGCAATTTTTAGTTGGTGATAAAGTGTTATTACAGGTTAAGCTATAGAAGAGCTTGATTAAATGCAAGAAGTAGTGAAACTTTCACCTAGATATGTGGGACCCTTTAATGTCTTAGAAGTGGTCAATATTGTAGTGTATATGATTGAATTACCACCAAACCTTGATCTATTTTACAATGTATTCCATGTTTATTATTTTAAAAAGTATACAATTTATCCTTCACATGTGTTGGATTGGAATGCTTTGTAGGTTTTGGATCTCAGGGTGGTCATGGTAGAACCAATTAGAGTAATTAACACTCACAAAATTTATTTACATAATAGGGAGATGACACATTATAAGGTCCTATGGGACTAATACGCTAAGGACAGTGCTACTTGGGAGGACTTTGATGAGTTCTATAGGTGATTTACACATTTTTTTGTTTGATTTAATGTTTCATACTATGCTACTTTTCTGTTGAATAATGTTTTTATTCAAAACTAATGTTTGAATAAGTTTCATTGAGATGATGATCAGATTTAGGGTGTAAGGATGTTACATCATGATTTCTCACTAAGAAAATTTACTTATTTATCCATGGATTAGTATGGTTGGTAATTTTATTTAATTATTGTTCAACTAAGCTATAAGTTATATGAAATTATGGGATAATTGTATGTTGCTTTGATTTCATGGTTGCATTGCTATGAGTTTAGTTTTATTATATATTCTTTAAATTTTGATCATGTTGCTTTATTATTACAACAATATTTTTGATATATGTTATGATATTATGAACTACCTTTTTTCATGAGTTTGATGTAGGAGAGATTCATCCCTCAAATCATGATGGAGGGAGATCATCATCAAAGAGGGTGGAGTAGATGGAGGCATTGGGTGATGATAGAGAAACTAGTTAAAACCCATGCACACACCAAATTAGATAGTACATGTTATATGCATTTTTTGAATTTTTAGCATTAGTACATTCTTTATGTTGTCATCATTTAGATAATTTTATATGTGTGTGTTAGTTTAGTTTAATACTTATATGTAGAATAAATCATGTGTGGTTGTATTATGGATATTATGTGTAGGCATAATTATAAAATGTTTCAATATGATTATGTTATGTTATTATAGTCATAATTATTAATGTTTATAGGAACATAAATCTATTTGAATAGTATCAATTTTACTATGGTATATAGACTAACTATCATGTCTTTGCGATGTTTTAAAGCATTAGCTTGTTATCATATGATATTCAAGAATATAAATAATGCATTGATATATGAAAATAATAAAAGATATAGGGAGTCTATATAACATAGTAATAACAAAAAGAATATGTTGTTATAATATTATCGTGATTGGTTTAACAGATGTTCAATTTACCATATTGGATAGAGAATATAATACACTTTATATATTATTCTGGTTATTATTAAAATCATGATTTTGTTATCATTTCTAAGTTAGTAACAAATAAAATAAATCAATCAATTGTATTGTATTATAATTATGAAGTAAAATAATTAATTAGGAAAGAAAATAGTTTAAAGGAGTGAAAAATAAGAACACCTAAAAAGAAAAGGAAAGCTTTAATGGAGAATGATGAAATTTAAAGTAAAGGAGTGAGATTTAAAGAGAATAATATATTCATGAAAATAAAGATAATAAAAAGGCATGACATATAATGAATAGGAGGTGATGAGGAGAGAAGGAAGAGGAAAGTGTGAGGGCATAGGAAAGGTGCAGTGTGTGAAGAGAAGGAGCAACAGGGCAAAAGAAGGAAGATTTTCTAGATCATGTTATTCTAGTTTAAAAGCTTTGAAAGGTAGGTTATGTTAATAAATTTTGTTTAAAATTTGCCAAAATTCTATGATTTCTAACAAAAACAAAACTTAAGTATAGTTAAATTATAGACTATTGTATATGAAATTGCATTCTTAATCTATTGTATACTAAGTATATGTAGCATGTATATATCATATAGTGAACTGAGCCTTATGACACTCAATTTAGTGAATTGTCTTATGTTATTTAAAAGAAAATTGAACTATATATCATACAAATCAAAAATAGAAAAGGGTAATCTAAGTATGATGAACAATGAACTATATAAATATGAATAGTTTAATATGGATATACAAGATTCTTCAAGTAGTTGATCTATATTAGTTTATGATTTACTCATAATCCAATATAGGGTTTTATTGTGATAGTCAAATCCTAATCTATATTATACCTTATAAAATTTAAGATAATTAGAAAAAGAGAGAATCACCTTTGTATCCCAAATTCCTTTTGTTGTATTCACTTTACTATGCTGATCTTTGGTCACAAAAGAATGCACTCAAAAAGATTTTAAAGCAAGTTGAGTCTATCATACTCTCATGCACCTGAATATAAATAGAACTGGGTACATGGTCTTTCTCCCAATTTTCTTTAGTAGAGGTATGTGCATATTACTTCATCATGGAATAAATTTTTGGTTTCTCTTTTGAGAAAATTTATTATCCATCCTTGATAATATCATAACCACTTATATTATAATCAAGATTTGATTATGAATTGGTTTCTAGATAGAGGTTTAAAATAATTACAATCAACTACACCATAATCTTGGTAATCTATTATTTTAAAATTTGGGAAGTTTTTAGTGAAAACAATGTCACTATATATGGATGGAAGACATTACCTTTATCATTAACTATAGGAATAGGTTAAACCTAAAATCTTCCAATATAGTATCAAATTGGGAAATAGAGTAATTAGTTTTCCCATAAACACATATATACAAGGTGTATGGCCTACATATCACTTATGTGTTAAGAGTATTAGTTATAATTTCTATTAGGTAACCTGTAGTGTATTATGGAGTAGTAAAATAGGTACTAAAAATATGTGCTGACATTAAATTGAAACATATTAAGGTTTTATTAAGATATTATGACTTCTAGTTATTTTGTGGGTTTAGTAACTAACTTTACACTTAAAACATATATTGAACTGAGCATAGGAAAATTAAATACTTATACAAACTATGTGAGGATTTGATGTCAATATGAATCAAATATGGATTTAAATAGTCTATTTTATATAGTACTTGGTTTATTAACAATATATGAATATTAATGTATTATGATGGTTCATTTATGAATAAAAAAGTTCTTGATTATAAATATAAATGATTTTTGACCTTTATATATTATATTCATATATTATTTGAATACCTATATGAAATACATATTATGAATGTATTTAGTATTTATAATTTCTTTTATACATGAAATATATTGATATGAGAACTTAGATACTCGTATACATATATATATATATATATATAACATATATTTGTACATTGGGATGTTTGTTTATAATTATAGATTTATTATCTATCATAAAATAATTCATATATTCTTGAAGAAAAGAACACTATTTACATATGCATACCAACCTCCTAAAAATATAACAAGTTTCCTAATTAAATATTATGTTTTCATGAGAATTATGAATTTCTTTATCATGATTGGGTGTTTGTAATTTAGTAGTTGCACATATAAACAATGGACTATGATATTATTTTTTTTCTAGAAAGCATTATATTTGAATTTAATTATAGAAAATAGAAATATGCATCTTATATATAGATTATACCTAGTTGGTATGAAATGTGCTTGTTATGCTATTTATTTATGTGACAAATAATATAGTGGAGATTCATTCATACATTTGATTGACTAAATGCATGCACTTTGATTATTCCCAAGTTTAGCTTGTTTTATTCCTAAGAGTAGGAAGTAATCAATATGACTATATTGGTTATATTTATATTAACCAAATCTCATATTACTGGTACCAAGTAGTGAGATAGACTTCACTAGCTTACTAGCATCACCAATACCAAATGATGGTAATTCAATCAAGTGGTGTGTATGAATTTATCTGATCTTAGAGAGAAATAAATATTGAAAACTTTATCCAAAATAATTTTAGTTAGACATTATAATTTTGTATGTATGATTTACATGTTTGTGTGATATCATGTTAGAATGTGTTTTCTTTATGGTACATGATGCAGAGGATAACACACTTATCTCACACTTATTTTGGCTTGATTCACTCATTTAAACATACATCATTAGTTAATAATTGGCTCTAAGATGTTTGGGGGATGTATTGTACTTATTTTTACCCTTCTCACATAAATTTTTGTCTCTATAAACCCCTCAATTCACTTAAAAACCTCTTAACTCTTCTTATCTACTCCTACACAAGTTTTGCTTGATTAGTACAAAGGACTAGTAGCCTTTTCTAAGGAAATTCAACTAGTATGGAAGTGTATGGTTATGATTTGAAAAAATAATGACTGTTTTAGACACCATTTAAATTTTTTCAATTCCCTGTGAATTTTCACACCCAAAATTAGTTGGGAAGACACTCAAATAGCCCTTTTTTTGCTCATTATTAGGCTTAGTTAGGCCTAATTAAACCCTATTTGCAAGAAACACCTTGTAACAAGATGGAACCATATTTAAGTGAAAAGAAACCTCAATAATATCCTTATTCACATGTAAACCTTTTATCTTAATTTTTTAGGAAATTCCACCTTTTGGTTATCTTGGAAAACATGTTTCAAGTCTGGAACCCAAGTTTTGGGTTAATAGTCACTATGAGGACCTAAGGGCATATAAAATATTGTCTTGAGCTTTCAATCCACCTTATAACCATTTTAAGAATTTATTTAGGTCTACCTAGCCTATTATAAAATTTTATAAGCATTGGATTCTCAAATTCTCACCTTTGTTCACCATTTTGGCTTTATTTTTGTCCTTCATGTATGCACAATCACAAGAAACAAGGTCTTTAAATGATCTCTTGAGGATCTTAGATATATTTTAAGGTTTTAAAACTTTAAAAAAGATTAATATAGGTTCTTAACAAATAAAATAACCTCGTGGCATTAGTAACCCATCCATAAACCTCTCTATTCAATCAAATACTCAACATCTTATCTTATTTTTGAGTGCATATATAGTTTTCATGTGATACAAGCATTATCATGAGGAACATCAGTCTCCAAAAGGGATTTAAATTTTTTGACTTGGGTTTATACCTATTGATACCATTATATACATATTATTGAATCAAATTTCACTCATCATGATGCCTCTGTATATGTTTTTACTACACTCTTTGTATGCTTAGTTTGTGTGTACACCTTCAAAGAGGATTGCAATGTTTTCAAAGCCAAATGATATATCAAGTAAAAAATTAATTGATTAAAAAAAATTATAACATATAAATCACTAACCCAATTAAATTCAAATTTGAAATCAAATACACTTTGAACCTTCTTCCATTGAGCAAACAACATACAGTCAATCTTCATTAATATGCATAAAGAAAGAGGGTTGCAGGCCTATTGTCAAAACTTGTAAATTATTATTAATATATTCTTGGGAATACATCCCCTCCATATTTTACAATGAAAATAATTTAGTGAGAAACTAAAATTTTCTACTCTTATACCAAGCATAACTACCTTAACTATTTACCAACATACATTTTTAAGAACCCTTGGCACAAGTTGCAAGGTTGATTGTACATAAAAGTGACCTATGATTAAGTAAATAGATTCATGGTTCCTTTATTGATGTTTCCCAATCACTTAAAACTATAAATACTTCTTTAAAACCTCCTACAAAACTCTTTTTAGACTAAAGTATTTAAATTTTCAAACTTGACAAAATGGTAGGAAAATCTAAATTTGAAAATCTAAACTATTTTAACACTCTTAAATACTTGGAAAGAATTATAAGGTTCCTAATAATACTCCTAACTTATTTTTAAACATTCTAAACATGAAAAAAATTTAAAAAATATTGTCCGATCCAAATTTTTATTGAATAAACATCAAATTGAGTCATCCAAGAAGGATGTTCCTAAACCATATCTTGGGGTGTGAAAGAAACTTTCCCTGAAAGTTTGTCAACTTGTCTTTATCTCCACAACATTATTCTCTTTTTTTATCTCCTCAAATTCAATGGTATACAACATAGATCCCAAGGTCTAAGAGTGACATGTATACTTCCTTGTGCTTTGACCAACTCCTCCTTGCTTACGCCTTGGAGGTTGAATTTTTGCATAGTGAACTTTAGTTTGACAATATTTATCACCTAGTAATTTTCCTTCAACCATCTTACACATTGAACACACAAGTCAAAGAAAGTAAAGACTTGGTTATCTCCTTAGAAACTAATCTCTTATTTTAGCATGATTCTCTTGTCCATGCTTGGGTTTGTTGCTTGTGGAAGTGTTTCCACTGGTTCCTTGTTCTCTTCTACAATATCCTTAGCTAATATAACATCTTTATCAATTTATTTCCATTATACATTTTCCCTTTGATCATTGTCTTCTCTTTCCATCACCAACTCCCTCAACATGCTCACCTTCTCAACAAATCCTTCTAGATACTCACTACTTTTTTATGAGGGTCAAATGATAGGACAAGTTTATAAACAAATACTTTATATTTTCATCTAAAAAAACATATGTTGTTTTTTTAAGTATAATATATCCTTAATTATTACCTTAAACTCCTCAATATGTCCTCTAACTATTATATTATCTTCTTCCAATGGATTGGCAAATTGTACTAGCTTGTCTACTTCTTGGTGCTTGCTTCCAACTATCATGCTTGTGTCCTTATTGATAAAACTAATTTCCTTATTTAGGTACTCCTTTTATCCAAACATTAAGACACTAACTGGTGTCTCTCTCCATGCATTATCCTTTAATGGTTTTAATGTATGGTTGCAATAATCTTTTTCCATGGTATAGGTGTTAACCCTTCCATCATGCAAATCTCTCCCATCATACTACCATGATCTCCCAAGAATTATGTGGTAAACATCAATGGTAATGACATCACATAGTGTTCTATCCTTATATCTACCTATCTACAAGTCTACATAACATTGTTCACTCACTAGGACTTGGTGATTATTTTGGATACAAGAGACCTTGTATGGACATGGATGCTTGCTTCTTTCTAGGCCTAGTTTATAAACCATAAATCAAGACACTATGTTTTTAGTACTACCAATGTCTACTATAAGTTTGCATCACTTATGTTTTCTCTTGTGCATGGTCTTAAATAATGTCTTTCTTTGTGGTGGTTTTCTCTCCTTTTGTCTCGTCTTTAAGAGAACTCTCTTCATCGGTAAGCTTTTACCTATTTTAGGCTCTTCCAAATAATTAGGTAATGCATCTACATTATCCTCTTCTTAATGCTCTATCTAGTTTTTAGTCTTAGTATAAGACCTTACACTTTGCACAACTTCAGGACACTCATAAGACATATGCCCTTAAAATTTATTGCACTTAAATCACTTGCATTCAAACCAACCACTACCTCTTCCTCTACCATAGGATCTACCTCCTCTATTTCTATAAGCACATCTATTTTATGAAAATGAACCCTCTGAACTACTACCCACTTGTTTGATTTGACCTTGCTATTGACCTTTATTGTTTGGCTTCCCTATTCCTTCTTGTTGGCCTTTACCTCTATTCAACTAAATTTATCTTCTTTAAAATTTATCTTATACCCTCAATAAATCTTGATAGGCCTCATCAATAGTCCTAGGTGACAAAATACTCAACTCATATTGAATGGCATACTTCAATACATTATGTACCTGTTAACCTTCTCAACATCATATTTTATGTGGCCTACTCAAATGGTCAACTTGTAAAACTACTTCATATATTATTTCACTATCATATCTTTCTAACTTAATTTTTATATCCTTTTAAACAAGTGGGTATGATAATCCTTAGGTATGAACTTGCCTTTCATCTTGGCCACCATTCTATCCCATGAACTTATCTTGTCCTCTTCTCTTCTTCTTTCTTCATGGATTCCATCCCACCATAAGGATGCATGACCCTTAAAACTTGTTACTAAAAAATTTACCTTATTATTCTCCTTCAACTCTTCATGATCAAATTAATTTTCCATGGTTGTGATACAATCAACCAATTCTTCCACATTAAAGCTACCCCCATACATGGTCACCTCTATCTTGGGGTTTGAAGTCACCCCAAGTAATGATCATATGAATATTTCTTAAAATATTACTTCATATCCTTCCTCTTCTTATTATTCATGAGTAATCTCATCTTCTCCCTCACTAAAATCACCTCTATTTATCTCTCTTCATTATGCCAACTCCATGTCTTGTAATTTTGCCTACAGAGTTCTCATTTAAACCACTAAAGCATTCACTACTTACAAACTCCTTTAGGATGTTATTGTTTCTCCTTTTACTCTACCTAAAATTATTCCTTTATTCCTTCCCAATATATCCTAGGCTATAATACCAAATTATGCAAAGGGTAACACACTTATCTCACACTTCCTTTGGCTTGATTCACTCTTTTAACCATAGTTCATTAGTTCTTCATTGGCTCTAAGATGTTTTAGGATATTATTATACTTATTTTTACCATTTTCATATACCTTTTGGTGGTATTTGTATACCACTTAATTAACTTAAAAACCTTGTAACTCTTCTTGTCCTCTATTACATAATTTTTGCATGATTAGTACAAAGGGCTAGTAGCCTTTTTTGAGAAGATTCACCTAATATGGAAGTGTATGGTTATGATTTTAAAAAATAATGATTTTTTAAAATACCCTTTAACTTTTTTCACCTTATTTTAAATCTTCACACCCAAACACAGTTTGGAAGACACTTGCATAGCCCTTTTTTTCTCATTGTTAGACCTCGTTAGGCCTTATTAAACACTTCTTGCAAAACACACCTTGTAATAGTATATAACCATACTCAAGTGAACCAAAACCTTAATAATATTAAAAATAACATGTAAACCTTTCAAATTACAATTATTTGGTAAATTACACCAATTGGTTCTCTTGGAAAACATGTTTCATGTCTAAAACCATAGTTTTGGGTTAATAGTAATCATGAGGACCTAAGGGCATATAAAATATTGTCTTGAGATTTAAATACACATTATAACCATCTTAATAATTAATTTGTGTCTACCTGACCTATAGGAAACTTTTCTAAGAATTGGATTCTCAAATTCTCACATCTATTTATCATTTGGATTTATTCTTGTCTTTCATGTATGTATAGTCACATGAAACAAGGTATGCAAGTTCTCCATTGAGGATCTTAGATCAATTTAAGTGTTTTAAAAATTTACAAAAGGCTAATATATGTTATTAAAAACTAAATTAATCTCTTGACATCAATAACCCATCCATAAACATCTCTGTTTAATCAAATACTCAATATCTTATGTTATTTTTGAGTGCATATATAGTCTATAGGTTATATAAGTATTGTCATGAGGAACTTAGGTCTCCAAAAAATATTTAAAAAATATAAATCATGTTTTTACCTCTTTATACCATTATATATGTATATGGAATCAAATTTCACTCATAAGTATGCCTTTGTATATGTTTTTACTACACTCTATGTATGTTCAGTCTATGTATACACCTTCAAACATGACCACAACATTATCAAAGACTCATAACATATTTTTAAACATCCTAAACATTCAAATTTATTAAAATATATTTTCCAATCAAACAATTTCTTGAATAATCATCAAATTGAGTCATCCAAGAAGGATGTTGTTGCATCATACTCCTGGGGTGTGAAAGAAACTTTCCCTAAATGTTTTTAAACTTGTCTCAATATCCTAAAAATTATTCTCTCTATTTATCTCCTCCTATATAATGGTACACCTCCTCTATCCCAAGGTCTATGAGTGACACATAGACCTCCTTGTGGTTTAACCAACTCCACCTTGCTTACCCCTTGGAGGTTGACTTCTTGCATAGTGATATTTATCCTAACCATCTTCAACACCTATTCCTTTTCATGAAACCATCCTAAACATCGAACAAGAAATTCAAAGAAAAAAACTCCTATTTATCTTCTTGAAAACCACTCTCTTGTTTTAGCATGCTTTACTTATCCATACTTAGGTTTGTTTCTTGTGAAAGTGTTGTTTTTGGTTCCTTCTTATCTTCTATAATATCCTCAACTACTAAAACCTATTTATCCACTTATTTATATTGTATATTCTCCCCTTGATCATTGTCTTCTCTTTCCATCACTAACTCCCTCAATATGCTCACCTTCTCAACAAATCCTTCTAAATACTCACTATTTTATATGAGGGTAAAATGAAAGGAAAAATTTGTAAATAACTCCTTAAAATGTTCATCTAAAAAAAACATACATTTTTGGTCTAAGTATAACAACTTCTTATTGCCTACCTTAAACTCTTCAAGATGTCCTTCAATTATTGCATTTTGTTCTTTTAATGGCTCGGCAACTTCTACTAGCTTGTCTCCTTATTGTCACTTGGTTTCAACTATCATGCTTATGTCATTACTGCTACAATTGATTTCCTTGTGAAGGTACTCCCTTTCTCTAAACATCATGACACTACCTGGTGTGTGTCTCTATGCATTGTCCTTTAATGGTGTTAATGTATGCCTACAACCACATTTATCAATGGTATAGGTATTATCTCTTCCATAATTACAATATATCATATCATATTGCCATGGTATCCCAATAATGATGTGGAAAACATTTATGGGAATGGAATCACATAGTTTTCTATCTTTATATCCACCTATTTTTAAGTTTGCATAACATTGTTCACTCACTAGGACTTGGTGACTATTTTAGATCTAAGAGACCTTGTATAGGTTTAGATGCTTGCTTCTTTTTGGGCCTAGTTAGACACCATCAATTAAGAAACTAATTTATCTATACTACCATTGTCTACTATAAATTTTCATCTCTTACCTTTGCTCTTGTACATGGTTGTAAATAATGTCTTTCATTGTGGTGGTTTTATCTCTTATTGGATGGTCTCTAAGATAAATCTCTTCATCAATAATATTTTAGCTATTTTAGGCTCTACCACATAGTTATGAAATGCATCTACATTCTCATATTCTTGATGCACCACCTAGTTTATACTCTCACTCCAAGAGAGTCAACTTTACACATCCTTAGGAAACTCATAAGACCTATGCCTTGAATACTTGTTGCACTTGAATCATTTACCTTCAAAGCAAGCATTGCATATTCATATACCATAGGATATTTTTACTCTATTACTATAACCATATTTTTTTGATGAAATTTAAACCTTTGAATTATTACCTAATTGTTTGCTTTGACCTTGCCATTGACCTTTGTTGCTTGGCTTCCATCTTCCATCTTGTTGGCCTTTACCTCTATAACTTCTTCCACCTTTACCTCTATTCAACTACCATTTCCTTATTGAAAAATTCTCTTCTAAACTCAAGGTATCTTGATAGGCCTCCTCAATAGTCCTAGGTGAAAAAATAATCAACTCATCTTGAATCAGAAACTTTAAGCTATTCATATACCTAGCAACCTTCTCAACATCATCTTCTACGCGTCTTGCTCAAATGGTCAACTTTTAAAACTCTATTTATTTTTTCACTATCATGTATTTATTATTTAAGTTTTTTAACATTATAAACAAGTGGTTTTGATAATAATTAGGCATGACTTGCCTTTCATATTGGTCACTGTTCTATCCCATGACCTTATCTTATCTTTTACTCTTCTTCTTTCTTCTGGGATACCATCCCACCATAAGGATGAATGACCCTTTATCATTTTTAATTCAAAATTTACCATTTAATTCTCCTTCACCTATTCATAATTGAAGTACTTGTCCATGGTTGTGATCCAGTCATCCAATTCCTTGACATTATGGCTGCCCTCATACATGGACATCTTCATATTAGGCTTTGAAGTCACCTCGAGTACTGCTCTTATGAATATATTTGAAAATATTCCTTAATATACTTCCTATTATAATTATTAATGAGTAATATCATCCAATCCATCATTAACATCACCTTTGTTTATCTCCTTTTGTTGTGCCAACTGCATGGCTTGCAATCTTGCCTGTAAGTTCCTCATTTTAACCACTAAAGCATCCACTAATTTTAATCTCTTTTGGTATAATATTGTTTCTCATATTCCTCTACGTAAAATTATTCCATTATACCTTCCAAATATATCCTATGCTCTGATACTAAATGATGTAGAGGATAACACACTTATCTCACACTTTCTTTGGCTTGATTGACTCCTGTAAGCATAGGTCATTATTTCATCATTAACTTTGAGATATTTGGGGATTTTATTGTAATTATTTTTACATTTTTATATACCTTTGGTATTTTTAGACCCCTTAATTCACTTACAAACCTCTTAACTCTTCCTGACCTCTCTTACACAAGTTCTTCCTATTTACTTAATAGGGCTAGTAGCAATTTTTTAGTAAATTAACCTATTACAGAAGTGTATTGTTATGATTTTAAAAACTAATGATTTTTTTAGACACCCTTTAACTTTTTTCACCTCCCTATGAATATTAAAACCCAAAAAAAATAGGGAAGACACTCAAATATCCTTTTTTTGTTCACTATTAGGCCTAGTTAGGCCTTATTAAACCCTATTTGCAAGAAACACCTTGTAATAGTATGAAACCATAATAAAATGAGACAAAAACTCAATAATATACTTAGTCACATGGAAACCTTTCATATTACAATTTTTTGGGAAAATCCACTAGTTGGTGCTCTTGGAAAACATTTTTCAAGTCTAAAACCTTAGTGTTGGGTTAACAGTCACTATGAGGACCTAAGGGCATATAAAATCGTATATTGAGATTTAAATCCACCTTATAACCATGTAATAATTTATTTGGGTCTGAATAACTTTTAATCAACTTTTATAATCATTATATTATCAAATTGTCACCTCTGTTCAACATTTTGTGTTTATTCTTGTCTTTCTTGTATGCACAGTCACAAGAAATAAAGTCTATAAATAATTTATTAAGGATATTGGATATATTTTATGATTTTAAAAATTTAAAAAAGGTTAATACAGGTTATTAAAAACTCAAATAACCTTTTTTATTAATAAACCATCCATACACATCTCTATTAAATCAAATACTCAACATCTTGTCTTATTTGTAAGTGCATATACAGTCTACAGGTTATACAAGTATTGTCATGACGAACTTATGTCTCTAAAAATTATTTAAAAAATTTGAATCATTTTTATACCTCTTTATACCATTATATATTTATTATGAAATCAAATTTCACTCATATGATGCCTTTGCATATGTTTTTACTACACTTTGCATATACACCTTCAAACATGACTACAATGTTCTCAAAGCCAAATGATATTGAAAATAATATAGGAATTGTTAAAAAAAAGTTTAATAACATATAAATCACTCACCTAATTCAATTAAAACACCATAATCAAATAAACTTTGGACTTTCTTCCATTGAGAAAAAAACATACAGTCAATCTTCTTTTATATGCACAGAAAAACAACGTTGTAGGCTTGTTGTCAAAACATGGAAATTATCATTCATATTTTCTTGGGACTAGATCTCTTCCTTTGATCAAAATGAAAAAAAAATGATTGAGGAACCAAAATTTTCCATTCTTATACCAATCAATATTACCTTAACTACTTGCCAATGGTCATTTGTAAGAACATTTACACCTTAGCACAAGTTTCAAGGTTGATTATCTGTACAAGTGAATTATGCTTATGTAAATAGATTCATGGTTCATTTATTTATTTTTAATAATAACTTAACACTCTACAGACTTATTAAAAACCTTTAAAACACTATTTTTAGTCTAAAATATTCAAATTTTCAAACCTGACAAAATGGTGGAAATATCTAAACTATCCTAACATTCCTAAATACTTGGAAAGAATTCCATGTTGCCTAAGAATACTCATAACATATTTTTAAACATATTAAACATGAAAAATGATACCAAAATATTTTAAAATCCAAAATTTTCTTAAACAAACATCAAATTGAGTCATCCAATAAGGATCCTCCTACATTAGTACACATCATGTATTAGAAATCTTATAACACATGGGTATTAACTTGACTTTCTAGTTTCTCACACCATAACTATATACACATCAAAAAAGATATGAACATTTATTGATGGGGGATTGTGTATGGTTTTTATGGTTTGTGGTTGGTGTGGAAAAGTGCTCGAATGATACTCTCCCTCCCCATAATAGTACTTATTTGGAAACTACACTTGAGATTGCCATATATACTAGATTTCAAGAACTCATGCTCTATGGAGCCTTGTACCTTTTATATTTTATATTTTATTATATTTATTACTATTGAAACATTACCCATGATTAAATGTAATTAGTTACTCATTATACATTGATGGTAGTGGATGTATGTTTTACCAACCATGGCTAGAAATCAGTAATTACTTTGCTTATTCAGTTATGCTTTGTTTCATATAATGTTATCATTAAAAGGTAGGTGTTACATGGTTATCTTAAATTTAACATAATCATAGTTTTTTATTTGGATCACTAATTATATTCTCATGGTGAAATCTAATGAAAGAATACATTGATTAATTTTTTTTTAAATCATGTTATTCTAAGTATATCACATTGGGGATGTTACATATCAAGTGCCCTATGTCATATATAATCATGGATAAATAAATTTGTAAATACATATTTAATATCAAAAATGATAATGTAATATGATCATCAAACCATATAACCTATGTATATCAATTTCAAATAAAATATATGCCCACAATGTCCACATGACATTAGTAGAGGGAAGTCCCAGCACCTAAAATAGTAATAGATCATGTATTTATGTATGCCTATATCATAATTAAATTATAATAATGACACGTGTATATTTAAAATTTCATAACTATTCCATACATCAACATGTAAGTAACATATAGATGACAAGAATCTAATAGAACATATAGGTGTCAAAAATATTTTTTGAATTTTGAATTTTTTTATTTTTTTGGTATTTTGGAATAATATTAATAGGAACATGTTTATTCAATTTATATATAAAACTATGGTGTGTAGTACAATATATTTCAATTTAATTAAACTTTCAATTTATTGGTAATGAAGTAATCATCATATGTAATCAAACCTAGTTGGAAATAAGAAAGCTTGATTTTAATGATCAAGTCATAATTGATTTTTTTATTTTGGTTATATAAATGTAATTGATGTATCTATGGGATTATCAAGTGTATCATTTTCATATTTTTCATAATCAATGTCATTAAGATAATACCAATCTTTCATGTTATTAGTATGGGAAAGATGTAACTTCTGAGGTTGTTATTAAACATGTGATATACCATTTTGAGAATTTATATATGAATATAGAACCATGCCATATTTTGGTTGTGACATTTTTGGTATGGAATTATTTGTATCTATGTGCCCATCATATGTTAATACCTTATGAACATCCTGAGCTCTATGGTTCACCTTGTCTTTATCTATATTTGGTTCTATAATTTTTGGATATGGATTCAACCAATATGTACAAGTCCTATAGGTATAAATAGATCATGTGGTAAGGTATCAAGTGGATCAAAATGTCTTTTGTTCAAATGTTCATCTACCATATTGGTATTATGAAAATTGTCACCATTATCATATCCATTTTGAATTGTGCCCTTTTATTGTTTGGAGTTGATTGACATAGGGATCTCACGTGGTTTAATTTTTTGGTGATTTGAATATCATTATTAACTTTGGTAATGGTATTTTTGTCACCAAATATTTCCCCTTAGAGTTGAGTTTTCAAGCCTACTCTAATATCTAGGTAACATTGGAATACTTTTACGCCTATGGGTTGTCTATGGTAGAGGTAGACCTCTAGGTTTAAGGGCTAGCTCCCTAAATTGATCCTTACATGCTTATCACCTACACTAATTGCTTACTTGGGTGGAAAGAGATAAAAAGAGACATTAAATTAAACTAATATAATGAAGTGATACACCATAATTAATTCCACTAGACATCCATACAAGTACACTAAGAGATATGACTCATAATACTAGTCTCAAAATCCTAAATTACTCTAATATTAATTTTTTTAAAATGGAGGTGATATGCATTAAACTACTCAAGGTGAGTGAACCAAAGGTTATATTGAAGACACTAGGTATAATCCATTACACTTAGATATATTTGAATAAAATGTAATACACTTCATGTGACTTGTTAGAATGAGAACAACTTACATCAAACATGAAAGAACCAAGAGAAAGTAAGGATAGATACTAATCACTTGACCTTTCACTGTATGCCACTTAACACACTTAGAAAATAATTTGATGAGATCAAAGCCAAATTAAAAATATTTATTTCAAAGTAAAAATATAGTATCAAACCATTAGGGCTTCACCATACTAGGTGTGGATTCACTTATAAAAGCCAAAATGGCTTGCATTTATAGAGTATGTGAGAAGAGAGAGAAGAAGTAGAGCTCAATTTTCATAAGAAAAAGTTTCAAGTGATTAGGACCAGTCACATATCATGATAATGGAGCATGAAAAATACCATTAATGTTTTATTGGATAATTATCCACTTGAAACATGATAAACTCTCTAAACTGGCATAAAGACCTTCAACTACCTTCTTGAAATTACTTCCATGATGAGGCATCTCTTGAGTGATTGAAACTATACTAGGGAGATTTGAAACATATGAATTATCTTGGGGAGGTTGGAAACATGATATTATATTCATTAAATGCATCTTTAATTGATATCCTTCTTATGGATGCTTTCACTTACCATTTATAGTCATTTGTTAGCCCTCTTGGCCTCATTCTTCATATTTGTGATCATTGCGGCCTTTAGTTTCTCAATAAAATTAATGTAAGATGTGTTAGGACACATTTATAGAGTCTCTCTACCTTCAAATCCATTAATAAGACCTCAAAAGGATCTACAATTAGACTTTTCATATTCTCACTAGGTAGTCACTTGTCATCTTCATTCTTTGTCCAAGTTTGCCTATGATGAATGGTGTATCAGAGATGTTTATATGTTTTATAAGGTGAGAAATATATATGGAGAGTTTTAATAAGTGTATATGGACCTCCCCTAATTACTCTCACTTGTTTATTCTACTTTGTACCTACAAAACACATAAAACTTGAAAAAACCCTAGTTTTAGACTTGTTTGTACAAGTAAGGTACAAACCATGTGGGTGTCATGGGGTTTAAGAGAGTCCTACACAAGTAAAAAACAATTTACTAGCCATATAATCAATTTTTAATTAATCTCCATTAGTTTATTCTCCATCAGGTCTTAGATAATATTTTAGGGGGTTTTTAGTGGTTTGGATTATTAGAAATTGTTTATAAAAATTAGACATTGAAACTCCCAAAAAATTCCACAAACATAAAAGTATGGGACCCTCTCTAAATAACCATATCTTATTGATGTTATATTCTTGTTGTACTTATAGATTTTATCTCTTGAATATGGCATATCTAGCTTTAGAATGCATTCTATGTACCCTAAGGTAATATTAGACCAAAAACCCCCTACCCATGATTGCCTATAAAAATTAGTGGCTCTAAAAAGTATCATACCTAAACTTTAAGGATCCAAATTGGACTATAATGGTCATATGGTTCTATAAAATTAATTGAGCATCATTAGGACTTAGGCCTAGTCTAGTCCTAATAGGCTTGACTATGTTCTATTTGCCCATAACCACCTCTGAGTGGTTTCTTAGGACTGTGAGATATTTTCCTCCTTTTTTCACATTTAAACATGAATTAAACATTATTATGTAGTCTTCCAATAATTTACATCTCATCTACTTAACATTACCTCACCAAACCTACAAGGTGGTCTATCTAGGACTGCCCTATGTTTGAGATAAAATAGAGGACATATCCCCTATTTTTTCCAAAATGAGGCTATGAGAGGTTATATTAGGTCATGGATACCTTTTAAACATATTTTTAAATATATATCAGATCTATAACTCTCTCAACACTCCAAAACTCTTCAAGATAGGTTACAAGACTAGACTGTACACAAAATTTTGTACTAATTGTAAGTTGAATGTTTGAAACTCACTCTTTATCTTATTTCCTTGCTCTGAGAATCACATGAGATGGATATAAACATTTTCATAATGTTCATCGACATGTTCAACCATCTATATTTATGGCACCTTTCTAAGATTACATCTCCCATTTGCTAGAACCAATCTACAATCAGACTGTAGGTGCCTATTTGGATGGAGATTATAGGCTTACTATAAGTGTAGGTATATTATTTATACCTATTTTACATGATTAGGTCTTTATTTAAGTAATTAATATCATCTCATGGTTCTTTAGACTCATTCATATCATGCCTTAGGGCTTGTGTTCACTACTCTTCTTTTGACACTAGCCTAAGTTAGTATGTCTACTATAGTAGACTATAAATAACCATTTAGGATATTTTAAATACTCTTATAGGTGATCATATATGTATTATCACTATGCTTCAAATCCTCTAATTTCTCCTTAGGTCACTAGTGTCATCTATCATCAATTTAGGTCACTTTTTCTATAGGCCATGCTTTCATTGTTATCATGTTGCATTGTAAGATCATCAGAGCTTAAAACATTGTAGCTTACTAAAGGTTTTTAGTGTGATTCTACTTGAACTAGGATTCTACTTACCTCACCTTATCTTAATCAAAAAACCTTCTTCTTTTGTCAAGTTATTTACCTTATGCTTTAACTACATGAATAAAATAACTTAGACTACCTAGACCTCAAACTACTCTACCATGAGATGGCATTGAGTATAGAAAAAACCCTCTCTCAAATAAATTGAGGTAATATTTCTTTCTTGTATAATTATTCAAACCTATGATCAAGGCATCAAGTTTTTTTTTCTATTTTATGACCTTACCATTATCACAATGACTCTTTCAATGTCCTTAGACTTGATAAAAGTCTTGAACAAGTTCAAACACCTATATTATAAATCTTCTAGACCTCTATATATTTTCTTGTAGGTGAACATGAAATTGCTATTGGAAACTTATAGGTACCACATTATAATACTATTGTATTATATTGGTTTTCATAACCAATTTATAACCTTTTAATGGATAAAAATCAATGGTTACACTTTAATAGTGTCCTCAACACCTTGAAACATTCTTTCTCTATCATCATGACTGGTAAATGCTTAATTTCACTTGATTGGAGGTGATAATCATAACAGAAATTGACTATGCAATTCTTACACCTTACATATCTAACTATGAATAGTCTTGAGACTAAACCCTCAAATAAGAGCTGATCAACATGCTAAGATGGATATCTCCTCTACTTTATATGTCAATGTAGGAAGATAAACTTTACTACTAGTGGAAATGATGTCTATAGACTACAATTAAGTCTTCAACTAGAAAAATTAGATATGTATACTCTTTCGTTGGCCTCCACAAATGTAAAATGAACTAAATCCTAGTGATAAATATTCTTATGATCTTAAGTATTATGTCGAACAATTGGTTTACAAATCTTGATCCAAATAGAGAGGAAACTTGAAGGCCATATGGATGTGTAGGTATAAAATATGAGTGTAAATTCTTTATAGTGGTTCATATATCATGGTGCACCAAACCTCCAACTATCACCATGGATTTTTATTAAATGAGGCACTTTCTCTAACTCACCTCCTACTATCTATACCATGCAAAGAATGGTTGACCTTTTTTACTTCCAAAGGAGAGTAATGGAAACATAAAATGTTCTTTTTCCATTTTCAAGTTTTTCAAAGATTCCCAAATATGTTAATGAGTTTAGGGGACCTAAAGAGTCAATTTATAAGTATTCACACATGCCTAAATTTTGTATAGGTTGTATAATAACTGAAAACTACCATTTCTCCCATTGATCTTTTTTTCATGTTTCACCTATAGTCGACACTCCAAGACTTTTGTATCTAACATTAATGTGACATATATGATGTTAAAGTAAACTTTAAAACACTTTTCCTCTATGTTAAACTAGTACAAATTCATATAATGACTCAAAAATGACCATATATGATATAAAATGACACTAAGGACTAATAACAACTATGATCAAGGCTAAAGACACACTAAATGACCTTAATAAGACCATGGCACACATTTTATACCCTAAAGGACCCCTATATCAAGTTTGAACATATAGGGGGTTTACCTAATTTGACTTGTGGTCAAATTTATCAACATTTTGGCAATTTCCTAGGGGTGGCAAGCCAGCAATCCAAAGACTAGTAGCCTATTCTATCCATTGGGCTATGTATTCACCTATACACTATATGGACACTAAATTTCCTCTGAAAGAACATCAAAACACACAAAACAATAGAAAACAAATACAAAATACAACACACTAATAAAACACACTTGTGTTTTCAAGAAAACTTAGGGGAAACACACAAAACAAGAGTAAAACACACCTATCCTAGTATATACAGAACTAAAACACTTGAGGTGAAGGATAGTTCACCATACTTCAATTAGGATCAGCTATAGTACCTCTTACATCTATTCTACTCTAAGTAAGTAATATATCATGTGAAACATACTTATAAATAAACACTTGCTTATGTTTATAGTTAAAGGACTTACCATATTCAGTTATTCTTCTATCTACAAGTGTGTTGCTTGGAGGTTTCAAGGGCACTCTTTCTATCTCTCTAAAATACTTGTTTGAGTCTACAATTTACTTAACCTTTTCCATGTCTGATTAACACACCTCAAACTATAACATGCAGGTTATCAAAGTTATATTAACTTCACTCTTTTCACTATCATGATGCACTTGATGTATAGGACCATCAAGATTTTATTGCTTATACTCCATTAGGACTAAAAGTGATTCAACCTCAAGTTGAGGTTTATAATACTCCATTAAAAAATCTTCTACTTTAGCTTCAGTTGGTTCTTTTATGACTGTAACTTCTTTTATAGTATCTAGATACTCAACCTCATGCTTAACAAGACACTCTCCTTCCTACTAGTTAGGTTCATCAACAACCTCATTATTAGATTCATACTTCTTTAGAGGGGGAGTATACTTAATCAACTATTTAAATTCTTAACTTATGGCATAGAACCTTTATCATAGGTCATATTTCTCTTCATTACTATCATATTCAAGGACTCTTCCATCTTATGTAGGTCTAATGGCATTATTATCTTCATCACCCTAATCCACCATGCTTTGAAAAACATCATCATCATGGAAATGAATAAGGTAATTAACCTCAACAGCTTATGGAAAAAAAATATAAATGCATACCTCAAATTATTCCTCACCTACCTCATGGATGATGTATGTGACAAGATTATTTTGTTCAGGGAAACTATATGGATCATGCCCATAAGTTTCAAAATATACTCATCTAAGAATAGATTATGTCCATAAGTTTATGGATTAATTATAAAATTTATATTATAACTTGTTTTTACATAGGTCTCAATATGAAAATAATCCAATGGTTGAGTTTGTATGGTTAAATTTGATCCATACCTTGTCTTGAAGGCCAAGAAAGACTAATCAGTTGAGAGGTATCCCCTAACTTGGCTGTGAAATAACTTGAGAGGTAGAAAAGTGAGAAAATAACTCAACCATTACTATGTCTTGAAAGATAGGGAAGTTAGGAGAATCACGAAAGAAAAGTCTCAACCCTTTGATAAGTCCCAATAACTTAGTAGGTATCCCATCAATTTGAAGCACTCCCTTAATATATGATTCACATTTCAATCCTAAGTTATTTGATACAAGATTAGGCATCATTGAGGTACCAACTCCACTATCTATAATGTAGTTGTGAACAAGTTGATCTCCAATAATGAGAGTGAGGTAGAAGGGTGGGGGATTTTATGATTTGAAAGGGGCTTCCACAATGTGAGTGCAAGATTTGGTGAGGACAACATTACCATGACTTGATGGTTTAGGAATGAGATGGATTTGAGATATTTTTCCTTGAAGAATTTTTTTTACTAGGAAAGTGAAGCATTTCCCAAAGAAATACTAGCTTTATCATTAGTCAAAGAATCAACAATATTCAAATAAGGAGCATTTACCTTTTCTTATGTCCTTGAAGTCAAATAAGTTCCTTGAAATTGAGATAATGGAATGCTTTGATTCACCCTTCCAACATTATGATTCTAAGGAGATGCAGAAGTTGTAGGGACTATCACACTTAAACTCACACCTTGATACCTTGTAGGAGGGTTATTTGAACTTGTGCCAACACCATGGGCATATCCTAAGGCCTTCCTTTTTACTCTAGTATCTTTTTCAACTAAAGTATTTTGATTGAGAAAATATGTATCTTTACCTAAATTTTTTTTAAGGTTTACCTTTTTGGGATGCCATCCTTCATTTACTTTCACGTAGTTCTCATCTTTTGTTGAAAACTAAGGAGTGATTCCTCCTTGAGAAACCAAATCTTATTCCCCACCTTAATTGGCATCCATGAATTATCATTAATTACATTCTTTTCCTTCAACTAATTTTATATGATTTGGTACCATAGCTCTTGTGTTGGAGGTGGAAGTTGGGTTATATGCATTAGATGGACTATTAAAGTTAGGTATTCCTTGACCTCTCCATTGACCATATTAATGAGGTAGGAACCTATGTCCTTGTTGAAGATAAGGATAGGTGTTTTTATTAACTCCATATTGTAGATTTAGCTTCCTAATCTTGGCTTGTAAGGCCTTATCCATTGCATCTAAATAAATGGTATTTACTACCTTCTTAGGGGTAGTTATAGAATTAATATTTGCATTAGATACTTGAGCAAGACTTGGAGTAGCAACATACATGTTTGGTAGCAGAGGCATGGAGACTTTTTGATGTAGTATTTTAGCTTGTACTAGGCCATTATTATCTCTAATAGAAAATTCATAAGCTTTAGATAAGGTGTAACCACCCATCTATTACAACATGATGGCTGTTAGTTTCAATAGCCCTTAAATATGTAGGAAACACAAAGCTTGTATGTGGTCTCATGGGAGGAGGCAACCTATGCCAATTTATTTATAATCTCTCATTAAAATCACGCATAATATCCTTAGGACACCTTTTAATCACATTAATATGATGAATGAGTGACGTGTGATCACTTTTGTCTTCAAACCTTGATGTCAATAACTCTCCAAAATCATACAAGTTATGATATAACCTCCCAACAATGTCCTATACTAGTCAAGTGCTTTCCCTCTAAGGGACATGGTAAGTAGTCTAATGGCAATATTTACTTTAGTGACATTGTGAAAACCAATTTTTTTGATATATCCCTATTATTCTCACTAGGGGTGACATGACCTTCACAATTGAAAGTGGGAACACTATTGGTAGCATTAGGGGGTATACCATCATATGCATTGAGGTGTATGGGATTTTTAATATTAAAGTATGGGAAATCATGATACCTAGACATATTTTCCTCAAGTTCTTATTTACTCTCTTGATCTTCTTGGCTTCAAAATTCCTCTTGTTCTTCAAAGGTCTAGGTTGATGATGTTAAACTTCAAGAAGAAGTTCAGGTTGAAGGAGTAGTTTTATAGGATTAATACCTCGAATATAAGTTGACCTAGTAAAGACCATAAAATATGAACAAATAATTGATAAAAATTGGTATAAAACTAGATATTACCTTGAATGGAGTCACCAAATGCTGAGTAAAACACCATATGTAGTTGTGATGTTGTCAAGACCAACATTCACCTTGACAAGATGTCTTTGAGATAATGGTCCCACTAGGCATGCCAAAATTGTTATTAATAACTATTTCACCCTTTATTTGGGAGTTCAAGACTACTCTAATATTTTAGAAACATTGGAATACATCTAGGCCTGTGGGTTACCTATGGTATAGGTAGACCTCTAGGTTCAAGGGATAACACCCTCTGTTGATCATTAATTGATTATAACCTACAATAGTTGATTTTTTTGGTGGAAAGAGATATAATTATACATAAAATTATACTAATATAATGAGGTGATATAATATAATGATATCCACTAGACTACCATACAAGTTTACTAAGAGACATGACTCGCAAAACTAGTCTCAAAATCCTAAATTTTTCTAACATTAGTATTTCAAACATAAAGGTGATATGCATTTAACTACTCAAGGTAAGTGAACCAAAGCTAAAATTTTAGACACTAGGGATACTCCATTACACTTATAGATATTTTAATACACTTGACTAAACTTCATGTTACTTGTGAGAGTGAGAACAACATGCATCAAACATGGAAGAGTAAAGAGAAAACAAGGATAAATACTAATGTCTTAACCTTTCACTATATTCCACTTAAAACACATAGAAAATATTTTTATGAGATCAAAAATATGTTTCAAATATTTATTTCAAAGACAAAAAATAGTATGAATCCAACAAGGCTTCTCTATACTAGGTGTAAATTCATTTACAAAAGCTAAAATGACTTGCATTTATAGAGTATGTGAGAAGAGAGAGAAGAAGTGGAGATCAAGGGGCACAAGAACAAGTGTCAAGTGATGAGGACCAATTACATTGTAGGATAACGAAGTGTGTAATATACCATGAAGGTCTTCATCAACAAGTGTCCACTTGAAACATGATAAACTCTCCAAGCTGGTGTAGAGACTTTTAACTCCCTTCTTAAAACTCCCTTCATGATGAGGCATCTCTTGCACACTTGACAGTGGACTAGGGATATTTGAAACATATAAAATATCATAGGGAGGTTATAAAAATGATATGGTATTCATGAATCCATAACTAATATCTTTCTTATGGACACTTGTACTCACCTTACAATCATTCATTATCCCTTTCAGCCTTATTCTTCACATTAATCATCAATGTTGAATTTATTTTCTCAATAAAATATATATAATAGATGCTAGGACACATATATAGAGTCTATTTTCCTTCCACTCCATCAGATAGACCTTAAAAGGATCTATAATTGGACTTCTCATCTTCTCACTAGGCAGTCACTTGTCATCTTCATTCTTTATCCAAGACTACCTATGATGAATGGTGTAGCAGAGATATTTATATGCTATTATAAGGTGATAAATGGCTGTGGATATCTGTAATAAGTCTATATATATATATATATATATATATATATATATATATATATATATATATATATATATATATATCCCCAAATGACTCTCACATGTTCATTCTAATCTATACTTGCAAAAAACATAAAAAACATGCAAAAAACCTAGTTTTAAACTTGTTTATACAAGTAGGGTACATACCAAGTGGGTATCATGGGTCCTGAGAGAGCCCTCCACAATTCTAAAACCATTTAAAACCCATATAATAACTTTTTAATGTATATCAATTATTTTCTTCTCTATTGGGTCTTAGACAATGGTTTATGAGGATTTTTAGTGGTTTAGATTGTTAGCAATTGTTCATAAAAACTATATGTTGAAACTCCCAAAAAATTCCACAAATATTGAGTATTAGACCCTACCTAACTACCCATATATTATTGAGGTTCCATTCTTTGTGTCTATAGAGATGTTAAATCTTGAAGATGGCCTATCAAGCTTTAGAATACATTCTATGTACCCCTGAGGTAATTTTAGACCAAAAATACCCCCCCTATGATTATCTCTACAAAACAATGGATACAAATATTATTATAAGTCCCCTTTAAGGATCCCAAGTGGATTGCAATGGTCATATGGTCCTATTAAATGAATAAATCATCATTAGGACTTAGGCTTAGTCTAGGCCTAATTGTGTTCTAATTTCCCATAACCATCTTTGAGTGGTTTCTCAGAATGATGAGGTCGTATGCTCCTATATACATGTTTATAAAATCATTCCACATCATTTTGTAGTGTTTTAATAATTTACATATCATATCCTTAAACTTCACCTACCAAACCTGTAGGGTGCTCTATTTTGGTATGCCTTATATTTGAGATAAAATAGAGGGAATATCCCTTATTTTCTTAGCCAAAATGAGGTTATGAGAGGTTACATTAGGTCATTATGAAATTTTACTCAAAGCTTAAAAATTAGATCAGCTCTATAAATCTCTCAAAACTCCAAAACTCTTCATGATAGGTTTATAAGAATATATTTTGAAAATAATTTTATATTAACTATAGGTTGAATGTCTAAAAAGTTTTGGAGTTTTTGATAGGTTTATAAGAATATATTGTGCAAATAGTTTTATACTAACTATAGGTTGAATGTTTGAAACTCAGTCTCTATCTTGTTTCCTTGCTCTGAGAATCACATGATATGGATATCACCATTATGATAATGGTCATAAACATGTTCAAACATATATAATTATGCCACCTTTCTAAGCTTACATCTCCCATTTTCTACAACTAGTCTATAGTCAGACTATAGGTTTCTATTTGGTTGGATATTGGAGGTTTCCTGTAGGTGGATGTATATGGTTTAGCCTTGTGTTAAATTCCTAAGACTTTATTAAAGTCATAAATATCATATCATAGTTTTTTGGAGTCATTCATATCATGCCTTAGGTTTTATTCTCACTACCTTTCTCTTGACACTAGCTTGAGTTAGTCTGTCTACTATAACAAATTGTAGATAAACATTTATGAGATTTAAAGACTCTTATAAGTGATCATCTATATATATAATCACTATGTTTTAACTCCTCCAATTTATCCTTAGGTCACTACTATTGTATATCATCAATTTAAGTCACTTTGTATGTAGGCTATGCTTTCATTATTTTTATGTTGCATTGTAAGACCATCTGATCTTTAAAAATTGTAGCTTACTGAAGTTTCTTAGTGTGAATCTACTTAAATTAGGGTTATACTTACCTCACTTTATATTTATAAAAAAACTTCTTATTTTTCTATGGAATTACCCCTATGATTGGGATACATGATGAAAAAAACTTAGACTACCCAAACCTAAACTTGCACTACCATGATATGGCATTGAATATAGACCAAACCCTGACTAGGAGAATTTAAGGTAATATGTCTCTATTGTGTGACTTTTCAAACATGTGATCAAGGCCTCAAGTTTCTTTTCTATTTTATGACCTTACCATTGTCACATGGACTCTATCAATGACATTAAACTTAATGAAGGTATCAAATAAGTTTAAACACATGTATTCTAACTCTTTCAACCCTCTATGGAGTTACACGTAGGTGAACATCATATCACTATTGGAAACCTGTAGGTGCCACATTATAGGACTGTGTGTATTATATTGATTATTATAACCAATTTCTAAACACTAAATGGCTCAAAATAATTTTTAAAATTTTATAGTGTCCTCAACACCTCAAAACATTCTTTTTCCATTAGCATGACTATTAAATGCTCAATTTCACTTGACTATAAGTGACAATCATAAGAAAAATTGATTGTGCAATTCCTAGACCTTGCATATCTAACTATAGATAATATTGAGATGAAAAAATTAAAAAATACTTTACAAACATGATAATATGTAATTTAAATATATATATCCTCTACTCTAAATTTCAATATAGGAAGATAAACTTTACAACTAGTGGAAATAATGTTTGCAAATTGCAATAAAGTCTTCAACTAGAAAAGTGAGATAGTTCTACTCATTCCTTGACCTACACACATGTAAAAAGAATTGAAACCTTGTTATCAATATTATCATGATCCTCAAAATCACATACAACAACTAATTTTTAGAGACCAATCCAAAAAGAGAGGAAACTTGAAGGCCATGGGGATGTGCAGGTGGAATATAGGAGCAGACCTTCTTAGCAATGATTTATAAATCATGGTGCACCAAACCTAAAAATATTTACATGGATTTATAATATACAAATATTATAATCATGTACTAAAGGAACTTTATTTGACTCACCTCTTCCTATCTGTACCATGCAAAGATTGGTTGACCTTTTTTTCTTGCAAAGAAGAGCAATAGAAAGATATAATGGATTTTTACATTTTTCAAGTTTTTCAAAGCTTCCCAAGAATTTTAATAAGTTTATGGGACCTAAATATTCACTTTATAAGTCTTCACACATGCCCAAACCCTTTTATAGGTTATAAAACAACTAAAAACTACTATTTCTTCCACTGATCTTCTTGTTTGGCATTGCACCTATAGTTTTTAGTCCAAGACTACCATCTTAGACATGAATCTAACATGAAATATGTTAAAATAAACTTTATAACACTTTTAATCTATGGTAAACCTGTAAAAGTTCATTGAATGACTCAAAAGTGATCTTAAATGACATAAAATGACACTAAGGACTAATAATAAATATTATCAAAGCTCAAGACACACTAAATGACCTTACTAGGACCATGGTACACATTTTACAGCAGAGATGACCCCTATATCAATTTTGAATATATAGGGGGTTGAATTAATTTGACTTTTGGTCAAATTTGTCAACATGTATTTCATTTGAATTTTTTGGAATCTTTGGTAGTGGTATTTTCTCTATTTATTTATTTTTTTGACCCTTCTCTTATTTTGAATTGTCTTTTGGTACCTATATTTTTTTTTAGCACTTGTGTTTTATAATTTATCATAATTTGAGTGGTTTTTTTATTGATGTATCAATTATAGGATCACCATTATCTTTGAGACTATGAATTTTGTTCTTTAATGCAAAATAATGATTTTTATTCTGGCCATGCATTATATGATATGGACACTAATATTTCAATCTATTTATGGGATGTAGAGGAGGTTGTTTGATCAAATAAATTTTATTCATTTCTCTTAGGATCTCATCTAGAATCTTAGTAACCTTTTGGTCAATTTTTGAATTACTGGTTTTAGATTTATTTTGGGTTAGCTTCTCATTTGGGTAAGAAACCTTGTTTGTGATGACATTGGTAGATGAGGATGCAAATATATGATTAAAACTAACATTTTTTGGATTCTTAATTTATTTAATATGATTTTTTAAATCTTTTATTAACTTGATCATATTGATAATTTGATTTTTTGGGGCTTCACAAGCACAAACCCTAGGTATTTTAGGTTGATTACCTTCTTTTGAAACTATAGGATGGACCACGTTACCATTTGGATAAGTGATAACTTAGACTCAGTTAGAGGATTAAGATATATCACCCTCCTTATGGTTAAGGGTATCAAGAGGCTACTTTCTATCCATTTTAAATATTTTAAAACTTGATATGAGAACAAGGTAAGAAAGACTCACAAATGCTAAGGAACAATCAATCATGATATGGTAAGCATAAACAAATTTAAGACTATTGACTAAAATTTTTTAAAATATGAGATATATTTTTATATAAAATAGGCAATGAGACAAACCCATAAAAATATGGAAGTAAAAATATAGTGTATGGTCTGTAGGTCTACATTTACTAAAAATAGTAAAATGCTAAATTTGAAAAATCTATAAAATGTTTTAGAAAACTAAAATATTTTTTGTCTATATAAAAATAATTATGATAAACCTTTGATTAATATAAAATTTTATCTATTATGAATTAGAAATTAGCCTGATAATGTGGAATTCTTCACAAGTAAAACCTTAGAATATTTCAAACAAACAATCAGTAATTGACATAAATAAAGAATAGTTTTCTAAGATTTGAGAGATTTTTTCAATAAAATATAACTTTTTACAAACCCCAAAAATTAATTACAAAATAAGTACACCATTTTCCTTATATGCCAATATTTACTAAAAATAATAAATTGAAAAAATTGAAAAAAATGTACTGAATTTTGGCTTCAAAAAAGAGGTTTTGTAGTATACCAACATAAGTAGCAAATAATTATAAGTAATTTCAAAATAAAATTATATTTAATATGAAATGTGCCAATAAATAGAGAATCCACTTGTAAGCATACACATGCAAATCCCTTATCACTAGAGGATGGTAAAGCCCCAGGGTAAAGTTTCAAATAAAAAAAATTGTCAGAACAAGATTAAACCTTAAGAGGATTGGAAGCTATAAATTAGAAGAAAATTACATTTACATGGATTAGGTTCACCAAAATTTTAACCCTAAAATGATCTAGGAGGCTTATTTTTAGCCCTAGATTTGATTAAATAAATATATAGAAATGAAATGGTGGAAGGGTTATAATCACATCTATATCATGCCAATTAGATGGTAAACTCAAATATAGGCATATGCTAAATTCATAAAACTAGAATAGTCTAAATATGGAATTTAAAACTAATATGTGTATGGAAATGATAAGGAAATAATATACTTAGTTATGATGCTAACATAGTGCTAGGTCTAAAACAAGAAGGAATAAGGTTGGAAGATAGTTTTGGAATAGTTTTCATATTCTACATCTGACACTTCTAGAGCTATAGACACTAACATTAGCCTAGGATGTTTTCAAAAATTCTATTATCTAGGTTTGATACAAGTGCCCTATATGAAATAAAAGATAGCTACTAGGAAAAGATGCAACCACTTATATATTTATACATTTTGTTTCAACTTCACTATAGTGCATTTATATTTAGTTCATAGACTGTCACTCCTCATGAAATGGTAAAACCCTAGTTCTTTATCTTCAAAGTGACCTTGGTGGAAATGGGTTAAAGATCACATGATGTCAAGCTAACCCTAAATACCTCACTATAAGTGGGTGCTACCTACATATCCAATGCTGTAGAAGAGTGCCTCATATTGATGTAGTTCTCCCCTATGTGTTGGATTTTGTGTGAATCATGCAATATGTGGAAATCTTGTACAATAATGATTTAGATTTTAACTTAGAAAATAAATATCTTTGGATAATATTTTAGTAATTTAAATCTATATATGTGTTTTCCCTATGACTGATATGGAAATAGGAGAGAATAGGAATGTGTTGCTTAGTTAATTTCTTGATAGAGTGATTTTGATAAGTTTCCTTGATCTCTTTGGTCTTTTTTTAAAGATCAAAATGAATGAGGTTTGATATTATATTTATATCAATCCATTTGGAGAATAAATTTCATTTAATCACTTATGTAAGCCATTAGGATATGTTTCTTTTATAAATTAGATGACTTTTTGGGCATTAGACACATGTATTAGGATAAGATAATAACATCAACACTAATGTCTATCTTGGAAGTTAGTGTCCAAGGAGTAAGAAACAAGGTACAAGTTTAGAAATTGTATAGGTGGAATATAAGTACATTTTAAGAATTTTGGGTAAGAGAGAAGGTATGTGTCATCAACATAAGATAGGTTAGACTAAGAGATAGGCTAAGGGGCATAAGATAGATCATATGTGAGACTTGTATAAGCAAGAAAGGTCTATAACTACGAGGAAGAGCTAAGGTACGATTTTACTATGTGTAAAAAAACTAAAGCATTATACAATCATAAAATAGTGCCTACAACATCAACCAACTGAGTATCTAGTTCATCAAGACCTGGTACACATAGAACTTAGGGAAGTTGCTTCCAAGCCTTCTTTCAAGAGAGGTGGAGGGGGGATAATCATTATTTGAGCCTTCCCTCTTCGTATACATGTTGGTGTGCTAAAACATTCATCAACAGTCTCTTTAGACAAGGAAACCATGCCAACAATTATTTATAGATCTTTTTTCGAATGGGAAGCCACCCATTCTAAAAAATTCCATTCCAAAGAGGTTGTGCACCATATATTTTTATGATGTTAATTAATGTGTAGTTGCATGTAAATAATATTATGATCACTTTAGTTATGTGTATGTATAAGTGACCATAATCATACTCTATTTTATAATATATATTATAATGTGAATAATTTTTGAATAACATTAAAAGGTTTCCATTCCACTTAATATATATCCATTTGATGAAAGAATAAAACAAAGATAACCTTATTAAAATGTGGACAAAAATAATTACAAATAATAACATGAAGGAGAAAGGCTATTTTTAAACAAATTATCTAAGACATTAAATAAGAGAAGGAAAAAGAACTTTCAAAACTTGATGAAATAGAAATAAATTTTAACTCTAAGAACTACAAGTCATAATGACTTGTGTATATGCAAGTAACCCAAGTAAAGGGTTTAAATAAATAACATTGGGGAAATATGTACCCTGAATGGTGGACCACCCATTCTCAAAAGTTAGATTAAATATAAATGATACTAACACATAGAATAAACAATTCTATCAAAAATAGAAGAACATTACTTAGTTTGAAAATTACTATTGTCAATATTATAATAAATTATCCAAATTTAATTAAAAGACGTAATGGAATGTTTTCATTGAAATATATTTGTAATAATAAGTATAAATTCAAATTAATTATAATTAGATACATATAATACACTTAATATTGACTTTAAAATAGATCTTATATTTGATTTACATGTCTACTATGTTGATCCAAGCTAACCAACAATTTAATTGCACATTCCTAAGTGAATTAATCAAATATAATTATTAAAAACAAATATTTAAAATACAATGTAAAAAATCAACTTTTGAATTCTAATTTTATAAATCTATAATAAACTTTAAAAAAAAATTAATTCTCTTTTCACTCCCTATAGTATAAAAAATACTACAAAACAAACAAAATTTCAAATTACATTGAGAAATAAAAATTAAAAAATAAAATAAAATCAAAAGTTTTATTATTTCTTGATAATGTTATAAATAAAAGGTTTATTTTTTTTATGTTTACACATTCCCAGGCCAATTACATTTTTAAAATTTTGTATCAAAGTCAAAATACAAAACTAATTTAAAATTATTTGTTCATTCCCTATTTCATTTGAAATACTATAAAACAAATCTATGTTCAAATTAATTAAATAAGGAAACAATTTAAAGACAATAAAATCAAAAGGTTTATTATTTCTTGGTGTTTCAATTAAAATATTTTTAATTTTGTATGTTTGGTGTAAGAAGTAGGAATAATCCATATATATAAAATAAAATAAAATTATAAGCATTTATTTTTTTACAAACTTCATTTGTAGTAAGAAAACATTCAAGGATCTCAAGCAAAAGTGATATTCAAGAAAAGATAAAAAGGAGTAGACATGTTTTCAACAAATTATCTATCTAAACAATACAACTACTTATCTATTTAGTTAAATTTGCATAAGAAATTAAAAAAACATAAGAAATAAGACATATATAAGTGTTTAAAATGTGGATATATTGATTTTTTTCCCACTTTGTCCTTCAAAATCTGATTTTTTTGAATACAAATGTTTGGCCACTATTTAGAAATGTGTTAATATAATTAATTGAACCTTGATGGATTTTTTGACTATCGATTATTAATGTTAATTATTTCCCACTACTACCTATGATGTTGATTCTTTCTAACAAATTATTTTCATATTTTTATTTCATGCAACTATCTATGATATTTTTTGCCCTTACAAATGACCTTTAATATCCTTATTTATTCCATAATACTAAGAAATATACCAAATATAATATGATGTTATTCTCCCTTTCAAGAAAGAAAATTATTCTTTCTTGTAACTCACTGAGATTTTGATATTATTTAACACTAAAAATTTCATATGATAGCACATAAATGACTTTGTTGGTTTCTCTTAAAATTTCTTATAAAAAAATTTAAAAATGAGAAATTGGAGTGATTCAAAAGAAAATATTTATAATGTACTGACCCATTAAAATTTTCCACGTGATTCAAAATGCCTAATTTTCAAAATTTGAATATATCATGCAGAGCATTTATGAAATTTGAAAACTCTAGATATAATTTACTAGACAAGACCTACAACAGTGTTTTGTTGTACCTTCATTAATTTACATTAGTTTTTTTCTCAAATTTGAAAGTACCTAAAATTTACTAAAAATCTTATCTTCTGCCATCATGGACTAGTGACAACTTGTTTTCTTATAATGTTATTTAAATAAATTAATTTTTTTTTCATAAATTATAAAGTTTTAAATGAATTTGAATTATTTTCTCACAAATTTCAAAATATCAAATTAATTAAAGTTTCATTTTCTCACAAATTTTAAAATTTCAAATAAATTAAGCTTTTTTCTCATAATAAATAAAACATAATATTTAATTAAAAATTAACTACACATATTAATAAATCTAAAGCAACTAAATAATAGTTTACCTTCTAAAATATAGTATAGAATTAAAAAAATCTAAAATAAAAACAAACTAGACATATTTAACCTTCTAAATATTAGGTTCAAATTTAAACATATTTTCTCACTAACTTTATAGTTTCAAATGAATTATATTAATTTTCTTATAATAATTAAAAATAATATTAAATAAAATATGGTATTAAAATAGTAATAAGATAATAGTTTACCTTCCAAATATTATTTACTTCCTATTTAATATTATAATAAAATATAATATATAGAGTTAGAAATTATGTTAAATATTTTTTAATTGATTAAGGATGTTCAGATTTGTTTATGGCTTACATATTAATTTTGACTTCCACATTCCAATTTTTTCCTCTAGATCTTGAAAAAAAATCTTTTACATCAAAAATTGTGTTCTAGTAGTTTTAAATCTTACAAAAAGTTGTCATTTTAGGTTAAGAGGTTATCAATTTTACCCATTATACATGAATTGAGGGTTCTAACCCAATACTCAAACCATTATATATCATTTATATAGGATTGATTTTCCATGTATCTTTTGATCTATCAGAAGACCCCATAGTTGTTTTCTAAGCTTAGCCATAGATGTTACATACAACTACCCTAAAAAATGGAATATTGGACTACAAGTATAGATTTCTCTCCATAATTAGTGCTTTAAAACATTGGTTCAAAACCATTTATGAATGGGATAACTATAAATGTGAACACACAACTTAGACACACCATATAACAACTCTACCCACTTCCATAAGTAATTTGTTTATCTAAGTATATATATATATATATATATATGATATAAATAAAAACCTATATTACTAATGGGTCCACAAAATTGGATCAATAATGTGACCATAATTATCCTTAAAACATATTAAAACTATGCACTTAAAATGTTTAATGAAATTACAAAAGAAGATGAATGTCAAAATAATCTAAAACTAAAAGAGTTTATAATATTATTCACAAGGTTAAATGTCAAATGGATTAGCCTCAAATCATTTTAATATAATTTCAAGTAAAAAGAACATGATTCTAGCTAGTAAAATTGAGATCACATTTAAAATATAAATTAATAAAATTTATAAAATGTGATCACACATAAGAGGAGAATAACATGTGGAAAGCACCAAAGTTCATAGTGTAATAGGTTCAATAATACATTTCAAAAAATTAAAAATTTTAACCAAAAATCAAGGGACTATGAAAATGAGTGCTTTCCTATTCTACAAAAGTTAGTACAACCAACCTTTTCAACAATCACTGACCACTCATTCCTTTTGAGTGATATAATGGGGTTGAAAATATTGTGAACTTTAGGACTTAAACAAGATTATGAAATATGAAATGGGGTCACCTAAATTTATAAAATAAATGGATATGTTATAAAAATAGAGAGGCTAAAAATAGATATTTATGAACCAAAATTCAATAAAATTAAATTATAGGTTAAGAAGTGTTAAGTTCATATGGCTACATACTATTTCTCTAATTATCTTTATTAAATTTAGTGGCCATATTTTATCATTATTTGAAACTTATTCACATTACAATATATATTAAAAACTATAAAATTATGGCCACTACTATATTCACACTATAATTAAAGCAATCATAATATTATTTCCATGTGAACATGCATTACCTAACATCCTTAAATTAGAGGGTGAACGACCTCTTCAAAATGGTATTTTTGTAATAGATGGCCACTCATTATAAAATTGATATGCAGATTTAAATAAAAAATGTTTGAAATGGTTTCCTTATCCAAAGAGAAAACAGAGGTTGATTAAATATGTATATTCAATTTTCAACTATTAAAAATTTGAATACTTTCATATAAACTCACAATTATTCAAAATACCCTTATTTAAAATTAATTAAAATTTTCAATATTAATATTCCATGTGGATCCTAAGTCCATGAAGCTCACAGTTCCTAAAGGTTTGCTTATTTAAAATTAATTAATATTTCAAATATTAATATTCCATATGGATCCTAAGTCTATGGGGTCTCTATTATAAAAAATATCATTATTGAAAGGTCGTATACCCTATATTTGAAGGATGCTATGTAATGTGTGGTTGTATGGAAAAAATAATGTGATTGCTTTAGTTATAGTGTGAATATACTAGTGTTTAGAATTATATAGTTTAGAATACATATTATAAAATGAATAAGTTTTAAATAATGTTCAAAGGTGTCCACTAAATTTAATAGATATGGTTAGGAAAGGTCCCTTAGACTTAAGACAAACATGAATTATTAATATTGGAAATATTAATTAATTTCCAATAATGAGAGATTGGAGTACTATGAGTTTATATGAAAATATTTAATATTTTTAAGATTAAAGATCGAATATACATTTTTACCTAATGGCCCTTGTGTCTCTAGTCTAGGAATCCCTTTCAAAACCTATTTATATAGATTGATAGCTCACTTTTATAATGGGAAGTTTCCCATTCTAAACTTTTATAATTGGCATCCCACTCCAAAAAATACCTTTTAATGAAGTGGCCACCTTTCAACTATTTGTATTAAATAGAGTTGCCATCTTTTAACATTATTAAAACTTATTCATATTACAATATATATTCTAAACTATACGATTGAGACAAATACTATGCTCACACTATAATTAAAGTTATTATAATATTACTCCCACATGACCACACATTACTTAACATCTTTTGAATGAAGGGTATAATGCCTTTATGCAATGTTAGCTTTTAGAAAGGGAGATCACCCATTCTAAAATTTTAACTTCAACTTAAACTTTAAAAGGTTAATTTCAAAATTGAAATATGAGGACTATTATAATTTTAAATTTTCTTTATAATGGGTGTTTTCTCATTCAAGAAAGTTTGTTTTTACAATTATTTTGGATTGGTAGGCCAACTATTTTTTTAAATATATTATATTTCAATTTTTTTGACATATTATTTTCATGTGTCAATGTTTAAAAAGACCATTTGAATGAATAATCACCCATTGTAAAAAATATATATTTTTACATGTTTTTAAATCGATGTTAATAATCAATGGGTTTCATATATCTTATTTTAATTTATGTTTTTAATTAGTTATTCAATTATTGGAAATAATGGCTCTAGTTGGTCAGAACCTGTAATAAATATTACATTTATAAATGGTGTGATTAACTAAGAGAGAAAATATGTGGAGTGATTTGTGGAGATATATTGTCCAAATAACTACTATGATGACTTATGGTTATTTCAATAAATAAATTGGTATTATGTTAATCATGAAATGTATTGTTGATGATGTGATTACTTTTTGAGAAAACATAGAAAAAACACTAAATACACATGTTAGATTATTCAATTGGAACTATATATTCCATTATATTAAAAGAGTGGTATGAATCATTCTATTAAACATTAAAATTATTATTTTTGTTCCTATGGTGAAAAATAAAGTCAATAAAAATGGTGAGGAAGGTGATATAGAAAAGATTAAAAATATTACCAAATGAACTATAATTTTCTTCAAAAATGTTTATCAATATGAATCTAATGCATTTGTCACCCACCATTTAAATATATATTAATAATTTAAAAACAAAAAAAATCATTCAAAATTGTTTACCATGATGAAGTGTGAAAAAAATGGCCAAGCTAGAAAAGGATACTTCACTATCAAAATTAAATGAGATGAGAGCCTCAATAACACATAATACTATCTTGAAACAACCTAGAATTTTTTTCAAATATGAGTCTTTAATATCTGAATAGAGTTAATTCTACTTATTCAATTTAAAATAATTTAATATCATATTTTAACATTACCACCCAACACCTTCCTAACACAAAAAATTATATCTTAATAGATCTTATGTCAATCAACTAATTAGTTAAATGTTATTTAATAATGTGCCTCTTCAATGGGATGTAATATTTATTACCTTGAAAAAAACTAGTATTATTATGGTATAGTAACCTAAACTTTATCATTAATACTTTATTATGTTAGTTTTAGCCCTTTTCAATTTTAATTAACTTGTGTACTTAATTTAGGCCTATTTTGAACCTCGCCTTATCCTAAGCACCTATGAAGCCCTATTTCTATTTTAAAATGTTATTTTTCACCTACATAAGTGTTCTAATATATAAATCACCCTTAAGCATCTATGTATACAAACCCAAATCAAAATTTCATGTGTTTCCCTAAAAGGACATGATCGACCAAGAGGGAAAATATTTGCAATAACATCTATCCCTATGGGTCAATGATGTATGCTCGTCCTCTAACACTTATTTTTTAAATTTTAAACACTTCTTATTTTTTCTTACATGTTTTTAGGAATACTAATGCTTGGTTTATTAGAGGTATAATTACTAATGAGGGTGGTGAATCAGTGAGCTAAAATGATCCAAATTCAATTTTGATATTTACAAACATGAAACCAGTTACCACAAGCATTCATGAAGTATACACATCATTCATATCAATAAGTAAGAGACACAATGAAATAGTAATCACATAACACATGACATACATGGGAAATCTTATTGGGGAATAAATCCCACTGGAACCTAAAAATGGACTATTGTCCTATAATAACAAGATTCAATTCAGACCATCTACAAATGATCAACAAACTACAATCCCTATTTAGTGAGATTATAATCCCACAAGGTGCTACCATACATATCTAGCTAAGATGCAACAAAAACTAGACCTTTTAGAAAGTTTCACCTTGTAAGGAGGCTACAACCATCTTAGATTTTGAGATACCATAATAACACTTATGAAAAAATCCACCTCTAAACAAATGTCTTCAACACCTGATGACTAACTACTAATTATCACTCTTCACTTTTTCTCAACACTCAATTTACAAGAGCACTATTCTGCTAATAGAATTATGATCAACATATCATAGAAATAGTCCTTAATCTATTATTATCTTCAACTCATCCTTAGGTAAATATACCCATCTTTCACTCCATAAAACACACACAAGACTCTCTCTAATCACTCCTTAATCTCTCACATAAAGTCTAGAACCCATTTTCTTTCATTCCATTATTTATAGAGCAATCTTGATAATCACTACCTTGGTTGGTCATTAGGCATGCCTTATCCCTTAAGTCATATATCATATGAATACATGTCTCAATACAATCTCCATAGGTCATCCATAGTATCTATGAGTCACCCTTAAGTAGATACACCTTTTTAAAATGGCACTTGTAGCTCCTATAGGTCTCATGGAGACCTATTCACCAATTTAGCTCACACTCAATAAAAAGGGAACACAAAACCACTTTAAAATACATATGTCCACTCATTATGTCCCATTTGACATCCTTAAATGATCAAATTCATCTTATCTCACCTTTACATATGCTTAAACAACTCAAACATAGACCTTATACAAAGGAACACCATTACCAAAATTATAGTTAGCTTATTAAGCATTGTTCATGCTCAAGATACATTGATCACACCTCTCAAATCCAAATAGAGTATCCTCATGGATTCTAAAACATTTTTAAATATTTAATTCATCATGATATATCGAAACAACATCAATACAAGCTTGAATATCCTTCTTGGGTCACTTGTAGAATAAACACAAACACAAAATCAAATTCTAGGCTCAATATCTTTGACTATACTCACTTCCAAATCTTCAAATCAGGTTCATTAGATGTGCCATGGAGTCATCTTCATATTTTATTTTTAAACATTAGAAAATTTGACTTCTATTATAAGATATGGATGAAAAACATATCTCTAGTTTTTACTTATGTTAAACTCAATTATTTTAATTTCAATGGTCATTATAAACCTTTGAACACAATTCTCTCATCTCATGAACTCTCAACTTAGATCAATTATGCACCATTGATCTTGCTTGATCTTTAACACATAGGTGTCAATCATTATATGTTTAAACATTAGTCACATTGACCTCATCTTGTGCAATATGGGAACTTTGACTCAATGTAATTCATCAATTACTATGGATAAACAAGGTTTTTAGTGATTAATGCTCACTATTTGATCAATACATACAAATTCCCACTTTCCATTGGATCATTATCTTATACCTTTGATCATTCATTAAACATCATAAACCTATCCTCATCTCATTGCCTCTTGACATCTTAGATCAATGTGCAATGTTGATCTTGATTGAGCTTTAACACTTTCAAAAATGACTAAGTGTGGGGACTCTTTCAATATTCCTAAGTAGCTATTTTTACACCTCAATAACTTCTTCTAATCTTACTTGCATGATCTCAAATTTAGACAAGATTATCTCCTCACATAGGAGAATCTAACCATGTGATAAATAAATCCTATAACCCTTGTTAGCATGAGATATAATGCCATTAAAACTCCTCAAAATCTTATATCACAAAGCCAACTATGTTAAAACATGCTTGGGAGACCAACTTTGGATAAACATAACTTTTATCATGATTTAGTGCATGATCTCAAATTTATCATAAACCATCTATGATGAAAAATAAAAAAAAACCCATATTTTTGATTTATCTTGACAAATTCATGCCTAAAATATATTACAACATTAAAATTCCCACTCAGTTCTTTCTTACCTTATGTAAATTTGGCCAAGTATGGGAAAACATAGTCAAACTATTTGGGATCCTAACTTTTCATATGCATATCTTATAATGTGCTACATCGTATGATCTAAAAATTAGCAAAAAAAAACTAGGCACAAAAATTAACAAACCCATATGATCATTTTATCCTCACACATCCACATGTGTCAATTCTGACCTCATCAACATGATTACTCAACTCTTTTTGGTCACATTACAAATTTAGCTTAGTATGGGAAAATAATGAATTTTGATTGAGAAGCTAACTTTGTGCCCTCATATCTTTAATCACACTTTGATACATGAATTGATATTTATAACATAACAACTACGGAATAATTTGATCACAACCATATGACCAAATCCCCTTGAATAATTCCTATATGGTAATGGTGATGTCATCAAACTTCTTACTCAATTTTTTTTCCATTGGATCCAAAGTGTCTAGATGATAACTATGGAAAACCAAAATAATTTAACTCATGCAAAAAACCTCTAAAAGCATAGATAAAATTTTATCAACCTCTTGGACATGCTCCAATTATCATAATCAACCCTGAACACCTCTAATCAGTCAAACTCTAAAAATCAATGAACCATACATAAAGCACATCAGAACAAGAACATTACACACTTTATCATTATCACTTAGGCTATCAAAGAACTTCATCAACTCAATATGACATCTCCATAACAAAACTATGACATCATCATGACAACTATCTAAAAACCTCCCCATTTTTTATTGATGTCAACAATCATCATATATATCAATATACAACTCACCTTCTCTCTGTTTAAAGCACTTTCATAACATAAACATTTTCCCCAACATGAACTTTCTCACCCTTTTGACACAATGACAAAGTGGGAAACAAATTTTATTGAGGACCTAAAAATACCATCAAATAGGAAAGTACCATCTTATAAAATATGATACAAACTCCCCCTTACCTTGAGCCAACCTCTTCTTGTCTTGACAACTTCTTCTTACTCCATTCCAACAATTTTCTTCAACCAAGCACTAAAACCAATGAAGAAATATCATCGAAAAGAATAGAAACATGATGTAACACATAAGGAAACATATAAGATGGACTCCCCCTAATAAACCTAATAAATTGCACCTTCTGAGAAACTTCAGATCTCCACACACCATGATGAACCACCATGTAGACTTACTAACCTTTTTTCTTAAGGCACTTCCATGACCACCAACTATGCATCTACACTATAGAAGATAGAAAACATTAACTAAAATAAACTAAGAAGATACTTTAAAATAATCATACCTTTCTCTTTTGGAGAGACTGAGAAAAAAACACTCTTATTCAAACTAGGCATGTTTAACCTCCTTATAACCCTCCTTGAACCTTGTAGAGCCCACAATTTTTAGTAGACGAATATTCAAGACATGAAAATAAATATTTGGAGCACTCTCATGTTAAGCCTAAAACACACAAATTTTTATCATCAGGATCATCCTTTGTAACACACTTTCTTCACAAACCTACTAGCTAATTAGCCCTCCATATTGACAAAAACTTGAATAATTTGAGAACTACAAAACTTAAAATCTCTATGAAGCTTCATTTTACCACAAATTTGTCCCATTAAACATATTAATAATCTTTAGACCTCAAATAATAAGGCAAACCACTTCTCTAGTATAGCCCAAAACCCAAGAATATCAAAACAAGTAGGGTCAACAAACCTCCTTGTGGTCAACACACACCTCTAAAACTACTTGCACACCTAGAAACACCCATCACACACTTATAGATGAATATTTTAGATTCCATAATTTTGGTAACCCATACATCTTATAACCCATTTTAGGCCTGCTTATCCTTAATCCAAAAACTAAAAAAATTGAGAGCACTCAAAAATATTCAATTAGCACATACATACCTTTGGACCTCAAAAATAAATATATCAAACCAAAAATAAATTAACATACCTTATTTATCACTAAACATTTCTTTACATTTGTATCAATCTCATTAAGCCACCTAGAACAACCCAATCTGACTCTGTATTATAGCTCCTCACAAACATCTAAAATAGGGTCATGAACTTGTTGCTCCCCCTTAAAAAAATAAACCTTATGATTGGAATTTTCATCTTGATCACACAGACATTATTCTCCACTAAAAGGATTTTCTTAAGAAGTGTAGATAGAGATACCATTTATACCTCAATGCTCTAAAATAAAAAACAACTCCTCATATTCCATCTCCTCCTTGCTCATCTGATATTTTTAGTTCTTCTTCTTATTATTTGGCTTAGTATAAATAAATTTCTCGTACATTACAACATTATCCTTTTCCTCTATGATTGAATTGACAATACATGGAGACAACATAGATTCACTGCATACCTTTTAGTCTAAATAATCTTCCTTACATTTTGTAACTTCATCATTAGGCCCAAAAAGTTGATGTTATTTACATGGTACATGTTCAACAATAGTAGGATGTTCACTTGGATCTATACATACCTCAGGACTAGCCTCAATCAACACCTTGGTCTTTTACTTGAGTTTTATTTCTTCATTCTCAACATGAGCAAATAGTGAAACCTCTTGGCACTCTTCAACTTTTAAAGCATTCTCCACCATATAAAATAGATTACTTAGACCTACAGTGTCATCATGACTCAAACTTGTCACGTTTGACTTCCATGTGTCAACTTGCCTTCTTTCTTAAACTCTAGGAGCCTAGTTAAATCTATTCTATTTTTTAGGCTTTTACTTGTAGAACATAGTAATGTGACTTCTATGTTCACAATTGTAGCACACCATACCTTTTGCAAGAAACATATCTTTCCTTACCTTATTTGGATATAAATTTTCAATGTGTCCTATGTCATGATAAAAAAAAACTCCCCCTTTTGAAGAGGACTCACCTTGTCTAATGTTATGTGGATAATGGTTTGCAAAGTGTCCCACATCAAGACAATTAAATCACTTGATTCTATTCACACCTTTTAACTGATGGCTGCCATCATAGTCCCATGAAAATTCATTTCTAATATGTCTCTTACACTCTCTAGACCTATTAACAAATTGATTACATGTATACCATTAACCATTGAATCTTTCATACCTCATGGAATTTATCTATATAATCTAGTTTGTCTTTACTCTTTCAGCACCTTCAACCCTTGTCTGATGATTTGTCTTCAAAGTATGATTTCCTAGTTCATATTAGTCTTTATCTTGTCTTGAGTTAAATTCTTTTGTTATTCTTCATACCCAAGACCAATTATATCACTATCATTATTTTGAACACTTAGAATATTGTCTATATCATATGAGCTCTTTTCAAATCTCACAAATGTCTTCACCTTACTATATGTATTTTTTAGTTTGGATTTCAAAGATTTATTTATAGAAACATACCTTGGACATTCATCTTCCTTAGATTTTAGGATTTTAGATAGAATTTCTAATTAAAAATTAAGATGCTTGATCATATTTTCATTCTCCTTTGTGTCTCCATTCAATCTTGCCTCATACACACTGAATTGTTCTTCATAATCATTGAGTTTATATTTCATCTTCTTATTGATCTTCTTCTCAAATTTTAGTTCTTTAAGAGCATTTATTAAAATAGTCTCATAGTCCACCTCATATTCATCATCATTTGAATCACTCCAAGTAGACTCCTTCTGATGTGATCAACTTCCTCCCTTAGCCATGAACATGGCTTCATCTTCAATAGGACCGTCATCTTCATGATCATATTTTGAGTCACTATCTTCACTCTTAGCTGATGAGTTGCAATCTTCTTTAGTGTAAAGACTCTTCTTATTCTTGAAGGACCTCTTATTATTTTTATAATTTCTAAACCATTTCTTCTTGTATGTCTTCTTGGCATCATCTTGGCTATCACCATGATCTTCATCATCATTATTCTGATGCTTATGAATGTATTTTTGATCAAAATCTCCTATCTCTCCATAGTTGAAACATTTGAATGGTAGTTTACCCTTACACTTCCCTGACCCAATGTTCAATTTCCTAGTAATCAAATAAATTAGTTCATCATCATCAATATCAGATATGTCATCCTCATTAGAATTATTACCTTGTAAATTATTCTTAGGATCAATATCTATCTTGAATTTAGCTTCCTTATTTGGTGGTATATCATCATTTATTCTCATCTCATATGTAGTAAGGGTGCCATGTAATTGATCTATCTTCAACTGAGTAAGATCATGACTCTCTTCTATAGTGGATAATTTTAGATCAAACTTGAGAGATAGAGATGTTAATACCTTTTGGACTATAGTTTCCTCTTCAATATTTTATCCAAGACCTATTATGATTTTCACAATCTCATGAACTCTCTATAGAAAGGATGCCATAAAATCTTCTTCCATGAGTCTATAACTTACCAAGCTTGACCTTTGAATATCATTCAAAAATGATCTTCATTTTATCTTATATATCTTTATTAGATGTATAATGATTTACCTTGGTGTATTTAGTCTTTTAAATACCATAAGTGATAACATTTATCACTTTGTAATTATTCTCAAATAACTTCTTTCCTGCAACGCTAGATGGAGGAGTAATAGGAGAAACATAACCATCTAGAATAGATTTCCATACATCAAATCCTAGGGACATAATATATGTCCTCATCTTTGCATTCTAAAAACCATAATTGGATCCATTAAACATTAGTGCTTTTTAAGTAGTGAAACCTCCTGGATGACTACCCATATTGTATCTTGGATCACCTTCAAGTTCATAAAACTTTACAAAAGGACCTAATATGAAACCAATTAATGGAAGTATAATTACTAAGAGGGGGGTAAATTAGTGAACCCAAATAATCCAACTTTAATTATAATCTTTAAAAACACTTAACCAATTACCAGAAGCATTCATGAAGTATACACATCATTCATAGCAATAAGTAAGAGAGACAATGTAAGATCAATCACATAACACATGACATATGTGAGAAATTCTCTTTGGGAATAAAACCCACTAGAACCTACAAATGGACTAATATTCTATAATAAAAATATCCAATTTAGACTGTATAAAAATTATCAAGGAACCACAACCCCTATTTAATGAGACTACAATCCCATAAGGTGTTGCCACACATGTCTAGCTAAGCTGTAAAAACAACTAGACCTTTTATCAAGTTTCAATTTAAAAGGAGGTTGTAACCATGTTAGATGATTAGCTTCCACAAAAACACCTATGAACACATCTACCTCTAAACTAATGTCTTCAAAACTTGATAATGGACCACTAATTATCACTCTTCACCGTCACTCAACACTCAATCTGTAAGAGCACTATTCTACCAATAGAATTATGACCAATAGGTCCCACGAATATTCCTCAATCTATTATTCTTTTCAACTCATACTTAGGGAAATATACTCTTCATTAACATAACAAAATTCACACAATCCTCTCTCCAATCACTCTTTAGTCTCTCACACAAATTTTAGAACCTATCATCTTCCATTTTACTATTTATAGAGCAATCTTGATAATCACTACCTTGGTTCACCAATAGGCATGCCATAGCACTTAAGTCATTTATAATTTAAATATATATCTTAACACAATCTCCATAGGCTTACCATAGCATCTATGGATCACCATTAAGTAGTTACACCTTTAAAAAGCACTTGTAGCTCTTATAGTTTTCATGGAGACCTATTCGCACATTTAGCTCACCCTCAAGAAAAAAAAGAACACATGACCACTTTAAAATACATGATTCCACTCTTTATGTCCCCTTTAAAATCCTTAAATGATCATATAAATATTATCTCACATTTTCATATGCTTAAACAACTCCAACACATACCTTATACCTAGAAACACCATTACCAAACATAAATTCAACTTCTTAAGCATTATTCATACTCAAGATAGATTGATCATACCTCTAAAATCCAAAAAAATCATCCTCATGAAGTCTACAAATTTTTTCAATATCTAATTAATCATGATACATTAAAATAACATCAATACAAACTTGAATATCCTTTTTAGGTTACTTGTAGAATAAGCATGAACACATAGTCAACTTATAATCTCAATATCATTGACTGTACTCACTTTTATATCTTGAAATTAGGTTCATTATATTCATTATGTATTTTTATTCATCTTTTATTTGTATATCATCAGCAAATTTGACTTCTATCAAAAGATATGGATGAAAAATAGAGCTCTAGTTTTTCCCTATGTTAAATTCAAATTTTTTAATTGCAATGGTCATTTTTAACATTCAAACACAATGCTCAAAACTCATGAACTCTCAACTTAGAATAATTATGCATCTTTTATCTTAGTTGATCTTTAATGCATAGGCAATAATGATTAGATGTTTAAACCTCAATCGCGTTGACCTCATGTCATGCAATCTAATAACTTATACTCAATGTGATATGTCAATCTCTATGAATCAATTAGGTATTTAATGATCAATACTCATCATTAAATCAATATCTATGATTTCCCACTCACCATTAGATCACTATCCTATACCTTTGCTTAGTTAGTAAAAATCATGCAGCTATCCTCATCTAGTTATCTCCTGACATCTTGAAGCAATATGCACCATTTATCCTACTTGAGATTTAACACTTTAAAAAATAAATATGGGGACCCTTTCAATATGCTTGAGTATCCATTTTTACACCTCAATAACTTCTTCTAAGGTTACTCACATGATCTCAAACTTTTAGCAAATGATATCCTCACATAGGATAATCTAACCATGTGACAAATAGATCCTAGAACCCTTACACATTTTATATATAATGTAATTAAAATAACTTCTCAAAATATTTTATTACATAGCCAACTATGTCAAAACTTTCTTGGGAGGCCAACTTTGGACAAGCATAACTTTTGTTGCGCTTTAGCTCATGATCTCAAATTTGGCACAAATCATCTATGCTCAAAATTAAACAAACCTATATGATAAAATTATATTTACACCTTTACACATGAAATATATTACATAATTAAAATTTTCATTAATTTTTTTCTTACTTTATACAAATTTGGCCAAGTATTACAAAACACAGTCAAATTGCCTAGGAGCCCAACTTTACATATCCATATATTTTGATGTGCTACATTTCATGATCTAAAAATTAATGAAAATAAAATAAGAATAAAAATGATAAAACCCATATGATAATTTTGTCTTCACACCTCCACGTGTGTCAATATTGACCTCATCAACATGCTTACTCAACTCTTTCTAGTCACATTGGAAATTTGGCCAAATATGGGAAAACAATGAATTCTATTTGAGAATCCAACTTTGCACCCTCATATCTTTGACCACACTTCAATGCATGACTTGAGATATGATTCATAAAAAATAGAGACTAATTTGATCACAACCATATGAATATATCTCCTTGACTAATTCCCACATGGTAATGGTGATGTCATCAAACTGGCTACTCAGATTTTTTGCCACTGGACCCAAAGCATCTAGATGACAATTACACTAATGTAAATCAGCTATCAAAGCATAGATAACATAATAGGCACCTCTTTCATATCATCTAATCACCATACTCAACCTTGAACATCTTTGATCAATCGAACTATGAAGATCAACCAACCATACATAAAGCACACTAAAATAAACACATTGCACACTTTGTCATTATCACTTAGGCTATCAAAGCACTTCATCTGATTAAAAGTAAATATCCATAATAACACCATGACATCATCGTTACAACTCTCCAACATGGTTTTATCTTTTTAATTTCATTAAAATCACATTCATGTAACTTATTCTATCAGTTGTTAATTTTAACACAAAGGCATAATCAGAATGTTGCACATTGAGTAAAAGTTCCCTATTCTTCCCAAATTTTATTCTAATAATTAAAATTAATTCTCATATAATTTAAAATCCTAATTTATCAAGCCGAAATCATATCATTATCAAATATTAAATCCACCCCTAAATGCATTCATATAGTCAAAGGAGAACAATTACACAAATCACTCTAAGTGGGAGAACGGTGTGGGCTTGATTTTCCTATTTGGAGTATTGGATACATAGGTAGCATTAGGTAATCATGGAAGTGATTCACATTAGCTCAGTCTAGTTACACTCCACCTTTTTTTATTTATATGGTTTTAATCATTGAAAAACCTATTGGCATTTCAAACTTCCAAAAGTTATTTTTAAGTTTTAGACACACTTAACAAGATCAAATATGCACATATAGACCTAAATTTAGTTATAAAAAGTGATCATGCCATAATTTTTTTCATAAAAATATATGACTGATCAAATGGGATAGTAGTAGGATTTGATCATGTCCTCAATTATGTAATTTTGTCATTTTTTAGGTTTAGTTCTCACTTATGGGTACTTATAGATTTTGTTCATGTTTTCTTGTTCCCACCTTTCATCAGTTAGCATAGTCATATCTTGGGTAGAAACAACCAAGTTTTTATTTTTAATTCATAGTTATCCTTACTTCAATAATATTCACTTTGTTTAATTCAATATTTTACTCTCATTAAATTTTTTTAAAAATCATTTACAAATTTAATTTATTCTATTTAGTTTATTTTAATTATGGTTCATTTACATAGTAATTCAAATTTAGACAAAACATATTGGTGAACCTGATGGTCAATGACTTGAAATGTAAAATATATTTATAGACATAATGTTAGAGGGAATTAAACATCTAAGTTATGCATTATGCATTTAAACTAAATCAACCACTATAGATGGATTGTATATTTAATTACAAATTGATTAATGAATTCATTATCAATATAAAATGGAGTAAACCCATGCTCCTACAATGTTTTGAATGTATAAAAGAGTATTTTAAATATCATAACATACATGAATATGGATAATGTCCCCATTGATTAATATATAATCATCAACATTATATAGATTACAATTGTAAATTTTGTTTGAAACTTCTACATGAACCTATATCATGCACTCAAAATTATATGAATTTTTATTTTGATTATGTAATGTGAGTGCATATGCATGACATATGTCCCCATAATATGTTCTAATAACTAAATTTTGGACCATTTTGTAACCTTTTAAAACTATACTTTATACCAAAATATATTTTGCCTTTGAATAGGCTTATTTCATATATGAAAAGCCCACTAAAATGCCCCCCTTTAAAAATGAGGGAATTGACCCTAAAAATCACTTATCTAAAAATAAAAGTTAACTTCAACATTTTCAATAATATTTTATTATTTAATAATATAGTATATGTGAAATATATGTTATCATAGTAATATTTACAACATTTTAATTATGTATGTAACATATTAGGCAATGGCTATATAAATGTGTCAATTGAGCTCATAGTAACATGTTTATAACAATCACAAATTCATACAATAATTCAAAGAGATGCATCTAAGTGACATTTTAATTAACAAGCTTAATAAGAACAGCATATAACAAGCACAAATTCATACAAATAGATGCAAAGTTGGTACTCATAAAAATTAACAATCACAATAAGAACACCATATAACAAGAACAAATTCATACAAGAATGCAAAGGGATGCATCCAAGTGACATTTTCAAGTGTCACATAATGAAATATTGCACATAGAAGGCAAATAATAAAGGACATGAATATTTTCATAAATAAGAGACTTTCAAAGTTCAGACAAAACGTAGGTCCAAGAGCTAAAATCAAATAGATATGTATAAATATCACACATAATAAACAATATCTGATGGGTATGTTCAAACAATTTTTCACAAAAGGACCAAGGGCCATAAACATAGAAAAGCAAAATTTAGTTTAAACAATGCATATGTGATGTGATCATGTCCTAGAAAACAACATATTAATGTGTACAATGTAACACAGAGATGTTAACCATAAATTTGTAAATAGTATAGAGCTCAACAATATAGTAGTCATGGAATGATAACACCTGTAAATATTGTAACCTATGGATAATATTCCCCCAATTCAATAAGGCTATTAGGCAGGGGCAAGTCCAACATTTTAATCCCTATAATTATTTTTATGTCTACATAACACTCATGAATACGAGTGAAATGCATGTGTGATATAAAAATTATATGATATATAATGCTCATGAGATAAATAAAATATTTCAAACATGTAAAAAAAAATCTAATCAAGCTCAGGTTCTAATTTTTTATTTTTATAATATTTTTGATTTTTTGTATTTTTTAAAATTTTCAACTTATAACCATAGAAACCAATGATAAATAATGTGTTGAAAGTAGATGTGATAAACATATAAATAATCTATAACATGTGTTATTGCAAAATATGTAATACATGTGATTAAATTTCTAGTATGAGCAAGATTCCCCCACTGTATATGAATTATGACTTTGAAAAGTATGCAAGAGTAGAAATAATATGTAGAGGACATATTGTATATCCTCATTAAATCAAAAGTACACTATTGAAGTATGTAGTATGTATGAACAATATATATCTAAAAAGGAAATATTTTGCATGGAAATTACTGATTTACATATTAAAACTAAGTGAAATATCTAAAAATTAAAATTTTTAGGTCTTTGTGTGCTTAAATGATGATTTATGGGTAAAACTTAACACCTAACATAATTGAACAACTAGGATAATAGTGATAATCATTCCTGTCTTGAACTAGGTATGTTTAACTGTCATAAAATTTGACATTTTATAAGTGTAAGCTATGAAGACAGATATGTGGTCGAATATGGAAAAATAATAATTGTTTTGAATTATTTAGATCTAGAAAGTTAAAAATAATATTCAATAGGATAACAAGTTAAAAATATCCAAGGTATTATAAGAATTGATAAATCAATCACATACACAAGTAATTGAATAATATGATACAATAATCAATAATCTATTTAAAATCATATTGTTGCTTTTTTGAATTATTTGAAATGTTTTTATAATGCTTTAGAAAAACATTGAAATGCAACATGCTAACTAATGATCCCATGAATATGGAATTCATAAAAATCTATGATAAGTGGTAATTGAATTAATTTTCATAAATGAAATTTATTAAATTTTAATTAAATATAATCATAAAATGTATCATGTGTTGTAAGGAAACTATCAAGATCACTACTTGTGTAATCCTATGTAGGAAAAGGAGCTCTAAAAAATGTAGAATAATGTGAAATATGATGAGGACTTGTGGTATATTATTCCAAATGTTATTCCTTTTAAGGAACATGATTATTTGTATGAATCACTAATTTGGAAGGTGTTTCATGTGATTATGCTTATTTATAATTAGTCATCTTATTTCAATAAACTTTCTTTTTCATTGGTTGATTTTGAGCCCTTTACACTTTTTTCTTAATTATTTTAATAAAAACCTTTTGCATAGGTTAAACAACTAAAAATATAGTTTATTTTTTTATAATACCATCTACATATTTCATTTATAAACTTTTATACATAGTTTCAATGTACTTTACACTATTCAACTATACTTGGAGCCATTATTTTAATCTATTTTCAGATACTACATAAAATGTTATAGCTAGATTTTATTTTGTATATGAGTTAATTTGGTTTTGATATTTGATTTTTTGCATTATACTATTTAGTTTATCTTTGCATATAATTATATGTTTCAGGTACTATTGATGCCATCTTTGGATGTAGGTACATGTAAAATTAGATACGTTGGTGGTAGATTCAAATGGTCTGGGGATAAGGAATAAAGGAAAATGACATAGGTAAAAATGGATATTATATTTATCCATAAAAACTTTCACAAGTTTATATATTTCATATTATTATTATTTTAATTTTAAATCATCTTCTTAACTTTTCTATCACGCATTACGATTCATCTTCACATTGTATGTTTTAATGATCTATGGGATTGCTTGTGTTATCACATTATGCAGTAATTTATAGTCTTTCCTTTACCGTTATTTTTGTGATCACTTCATCTATCATTTTGATCTTTTTTGTCAATGCATAATTTTTTTACTCTTATATGAACCTTGGCAATGTTAATTTTTTGCTTGATAATCCTTGATTGGTGTCATGATTTTGAATGTCATGGTTTGAACCTAGAATTGTTATTCCTATCTTATTAAACCATACATGATATGTTTAGGTGACTTTGTGTTGTTAAAACCCTTCTCATGTCACTTCCCTTAAATATCATAGCAAGTGACCCTATATAATCTATCTCCTAAGTCAAATTATTACTGATAACATTACTTTGACAAAGTAGATTTTCCATTATAACTATGGGTTTGTGGGACTTTGACCCCAAATCAAAAACTTATCATTGTAAATTTCTTGGGTATTTGAAGAATCAGATCATGCCATTAATTTTGATAGACTTGGGAGGAACTTATCTCAACCCCCAAAGATATTTTTTATTTTTTATCAATGTGGATATTTGAGTAGGATAGAGAGGGAAGCATAAAGAAGGTTGGGGAAGAAATTGAAACCCTAAGGGAATGGTGATAGCAAAGGAGGAGATTCGGGGGATAAAAATCATACTTGGAGAGAAATTCAACCTGCATGGGGATGAGGCTAGAAAAGGAGGGATTGAAAAAAAGAAAGTAAGGACAAAATTTGTTTTTTATTCCATTGAATTGCAATAAAACAATTAAGTTTTTAATTTCTTTTTCTTTTGCAAAGAATGTTATGTTATTTACAAATTATGAAGGTAAGTAATATAAAACAAATACTTTCATATTCATAAGTAAGTCATATGACTTATTGATAAACCTAAAAGGGTTTGAATATGGACTTAAATTAATAAAAATACACTACTCCCTCAAATGGATTATTAAAGATTTAGTTCAAATTTCTTTAAGTTTCTAATGTTTTTAAAAACTATCTCATTTAGCCAAAATTTTGGCAAAATATTAATGGCATAATTATATGATATTATCTCTATTTTTTTATTTTTATTTACCTTGTTGGAATAGGGTGACCTGATTAAATATTAAGTTTTTTTATTGGTCATTTATCCACACCACTTCATGGGTTTTTTCTACTACCTTACTTTTTATTTTGGAATTCCATTTAAAGGGTTGTCCATTCTAATAATTTATATGCATAATTTTTTATGGGTTTTAAATGAATACTTGTTGTTGGTATTTTGGGGTTTTATTACCTAGAATATCATGCCTTTAATTGAGTATATTATTATATTTTAATACACAACTCTATGGAAATTTTTTAAATGATTCATTAGTATACTTGGGTCAAGAATTTTTTTATTTATACTTTTGGGTTTCTGTAATCTTGTGATTTATTATGGCATTAAATTCAAAAAAACTATATGATAACCAGATCTGAAAACTTCATCATAATACACACTATTGAAAGTGATTAAATGTCCATATTTAGTTAGATGGAGATAAATAAGTGATATGTTTAAAACCTTTGTGGTTTGTTATGGTTTTAATTCTCATTATTTTTTTATGATTGCATCTTATTTGAATAGGGGTTCTATTTTTTTTATATCTTAGTTTACCTAGAATATGTGATGAAGGAAGATTAAGGTCAACTAAATAAGTAGTTGAATTTTAAAACTCCTTCAGATGAATATAAGGGTTTTCAAGGTTATTTATTAGTGGTTGTATTTGAAATTTTAGTTGTGAAGTTTTTATTAATGTATCTATTGTAAGCTAAGGATATTTTTCCTTACTATCCTTGCTTACATTCCAAAGTTCCAAAATTTAAACTCCACCTCCTACCTAATGGTTGGGGGTGGTAAGGGACACCAATTGGGAGGAGGGGATTACTCGTAGGACGGGTTGCGATGAGATGAATCATATGATGAATCCAACATTCTTACTGATCAACTAATTTCTTGTTGACTATGGTGCTTTGTTATTTTAATCCATTATTGGATGTAGTTAACGCATCATGTTTCATAATGCATCATTTTACTTGGAATCAATTAATATTATTGTATAAAGGATGGTTCAATACTCTATTCATTATGTTGTATATTATGAAATTAGTTACTAGAATTTTAAATTTTAGTTTTATTAATTAAATATTCTCACATACTTTATTTTCTCTACTAGATATTTGGATTGGAAATTTACTTTTAGCTATATTATTATGTTTTAAATCCTTGGAATGTGTTATGAATCGTAGTTACCATTAATTATGAATGTGTCCATATGATTATGGTCCTAGATGCTCTTATTGCTCAATATGAGTATAAATGCTTATTAAATCTTGTACCATCTTCTATTATATGGGAACTTGGACACTTAGAGTGATTTAATGAATGTGCCTTCATATGTTTACTATATGTTAAGATTAGATAATAGGGAATCAGTTAAGATTTTTTAAATAAGTAAATTTTCTACCTTAGTTAATAAGCATATCTGTTCTTTCTTAACTTTTCATTAATCAATAGTCATTATATTAATTGGTACTACACCCCTTACCATTGTGCAATCGTTTTTAGTTACATTTGTTTTAAATTAAATTTTTTAGTCCACTTCTTGATTGCTAAGGACCACCTATAAGTGCATTTTTCTATAGGATGTTATGGTACTTAGTTCCAACCTTATTAACATTTATTCTACTTCTTGTACATGTTTCTTTTTCATTCATACTTTAGGTTACATATTATTAGTATGCATTTGATCCTTTATTTTCATAAATATTGATATGATCTTGAATTCATTTCTATTGCATAAAGAAAATGAAATGATTAAATGGATTGGAAGGAAAATTTTATCTACAATATTATGTTTCAATTCAGTTTTATGTTAAAATCATTATCACTAGAAACAAAGGTAATTCAAATTGCTAAGTATTTTAGGCTTTATTACTAAGATCTTTAGAATCTTTACTCAATTAAATTATAGATAGTAAAAAAATTTGTGTTTTATTTTTAGGAGAACTCTTGTCTTTATTTATTTTACTTATTAATGAATTTGGGTAAAAGTAGTTGTAACATTATTTCTCTTCTTTTGTCAAAATAGCCTGATTATGGCATTCTCCTTAAGTAGCAACTCAATAAAAAGTAGCTATTTTATTTTATGAACTATAAGAAGGCCATATAAGTTCTTTAATTAAGGATTAATTTAATTATAATACTATTATTAACTATTGGTCTAAATTATAATACATATTATTTTTATTCACAGCTAATCCATATAAATATTTGAGTATAAATACACATGGCAAGTGTTATCACATAAGTTTTGCACTCATTATTTGATGTGGAATATCTCAATGTGAAACACCTAGTAATACAATGGGAAAACCTCTGATCCATGGTACTTTGGTAATTTGAGGTTGATCTCCAGGGAAGGCCAACTTCCTTTCAGTAAATTTGATACAACTAATATGATACTAGTTCTATATAAATTTTGATCTCTTTAGTGTTTTTTTTCCTAAACTTAATCTTGATCGATAAAAGGGTAAAGAATGAAATTTTATGAAACTAAAATGGTGATTTACCAAATATATTAGTGGGTCTTAATTATTTCTTGATAAACACAATGGAACAAAGAGTTATATTGAAATTGGTTCAACACAAACCCATACAAATGGGAAACCAGAGGCAATATTTAGTTGTTTTCACATAAGGGAAAAGGATTATTTATTTTAATCAAAAAATAATTTTAGAAGGGTAAAAATAAAATAAAATAATTTCTTATGATTGAAATAATAAATAAAACTTCTACAAATACTCAAATAATCAGTATACATAGAGATTTCTCAGACAAGAAAGGTAAATCTTCAATTATTTTCATTCTAAAGGTTACAACTTATAGAAAATACATTCAAAATGAAAAAATTATATCCTCTAATAGAAAAAAGATAGATTGGGCCATGGGGTCTACCCATCTATAAATATCTCATAGATAAGATTAAATTGTCAAAACTTGAATGCCTAGCAAGAGAAACCATGTAGATATAGAACTCTATGCAAAAAGAGGTGATGTCTTCTATATATGGCATATTTCACTTGTAGAATAGTTTCTAAAATAGGATGCAAGATTTGGTGTGATCATTTTATTGAAATGGCATGAATTAAACTAGAAGATCTTCATGTAATGTCCCTTTCTTCTTGTAGCTCATAGTAGTTCCTCATGCAAAATGGGGAGCACCCAAGATAGAAATTGACTTTCAAAAAATAACTAAAGCTACACTTGCACAACCTTAACTTAGAAAACACAAGTGAGACTTTTACAACTTTTTAAGTCAACCACTTTGTCAAAATGGAACTTGCAATTTACAATTCAAGTTTTTACACTTTTACAAATTTTAACTTGTCAAAATAGAAAGTGTAATTTTTAATTTATATTTACAACTTTCACATTATCAAAAATATGAAGTGTAAAATATATTTTTTTATTTCTCAAAAATATTTATAAAAGATAGGTGTTCCTTTACAATTACAACTTACAATGTTTTATAAATATGAAACACAACATATGAAAATATTTCAATGGAAAGATTAATCAATATACAAAATTTATTCAACTTTTTCTCTTTCTCAACCTTTAGTTTTTCAACATATGCATCAAAGGCCTTGAAAACTTCTTGTATTTGTTATTCATCTAGTCTACAGGAGTAAATGTGAGAGGTTAAACAATATACTTTAATATCAAAAAATTCTATTTTGAAAGTCTTGATTCCCTAGATTTCCATCCTTATTTTATCCATTGCATTATCATACCTAATAAAATCATGAATAGAACTCAGGGTGAAGACTATATCCTTTATAGATTCTTTCTCAACTACTCCTTTGAACTTGTTTTGGACCTCTTATACATATAAGAGATTTTTTGTATCATCTATTGGTTGACATGACATAATATTCATCATTCCTTCAATGTCATACAACATGTCAATAGATTTATCATGTGTCACCTTAGATTGTTGAGAAGATTCTATAAGTATCCTTACTTGAAACTAGATTGCTCTATGTAACTCCTTATGCTTGCCATCATTCTTTATTATCTCTCAGTAATGAGAATCTTTGCATCAATTGAACCTATAGCTATTAATTTTACATAATATAAATTTAAAGTTTGAATTTCTCCTTCATATTTATTAACTTGTTATTTAAATATATTATTCATCTCTCTGCTTTTTTCATATTGGTCAATTATTGCAACAATAAGCTTATTTCCATTAGAAATGAGTTCTTCTTACCACTACTTCATAGCCTTTCCAATATGACCCATCTCTTGAACTGAATACATGAAATCTTGATTTAGAATTTGACTAACTTGTTTCACACATTATGGTTATTTTGATGATTCATAGGGATTTATGAACTAGTTCAATGCTATTGTAAGCTGATCCACTTTTCTCTTTAATTCATCCTTTGTGGCCTTGTCATGAACAATCCTTTTGAAGAGAGAGTTGATGTTAGATTTCACATTATGTTTTAACCCCTCTCTTTTTAGTTATCTAATGTAGATCTTAGAAATATAATAATCTCCCACCATAATATTTTCCTTTGATTTATCTAGTAGGGGTACTATAATTTAAACATATATCTCCCCTTTATCATCATTGAATATGCTATAAAGGGTCTTGGGAGTAGGTCTAGACTTCTTCTTGACCTCTTATAGTCTAAAGTATAGTGTGCTAGGGTCAATAATTTGTTTTCTCTCCTTTCCCACTAATTTTTCTCAACAACTAGGGGTAGTATTTGGTTCTTTAGACACCATCACTGAAGAATCAATACTTATTGTTGTTGTACTAGTAGATACTATGACCATTATAAACTCCTATGTATATGTTGTTATTAATTGATTTGGAGTTACCAGTGAAAATTCAATCCTATCAATATATTTCAAATCTATATTTACATCAAGGACTTAAGTCTCTCTAATATTGACTAAAGGTAATGTGTACATAGTGGAGGTAAATGGAATAATTGTGTCTATTACAGGTGTTGAAGATGGATAGACATAAGGATTGTGAATTTAGGAATAGGTGGAAGAGTGGAAGCTAAAGCATTGAATGAATTAATGAGATGTTTCAAACCACTTAGGGTTGGTGATTCAAGGAAAGTGAGTGGGGATGAAAGCGAAATATAACTTACCTGAAGAGTTGGGGTAGCCTACAAGATTGAAGTTAGGATGATTAATATTATGTCTTTGTACTACTAAGTGGTGCTAGAAATTAATGGAAATGAAATGGAAGTAATTATAAATGGAATGGAAAGAGGGAGTGGAATGAAAGGGGAACATCAAATTGGAGGAATGTAAAGTGGAGTAAAAACTTGAGAATCCACTAACAGGGAACCCTAAGTGTCTACTTCACTCACTTGCATTTAGATTATTATAGTAGGAAATGTATTTGGAATGGTATGTGAATTGGAAATTATAGATGTAGGGGTAATGGAAACAAGAGGTGGAATAAAAACTAGAGTTAAAATGGAAACCTAAGGTATTGAAGGAATAGAGATAACAGGTGGAGGTGTTGAAACCTCTAGAGCAATGTAGGTAGAAGGGAGATCAATGGAAATGGGGGTTGTCATTATTATAGATGTGGGAATTGAATCTATAGAAGCTTCTATCACTACTAAATATTTAGAATAAACGTCAATTGTTTTTTTTATAGCTAACTCATCCTTTCTTGATTCCCCCTTCCTAACCTTAATATTATTCTTCTTTTTTCTTCTCTAGCTCTTATGATGTTTCACCTAGACGCTCCTCTAGTGGAGTAATAACCTCTACCTTAAGCTTTTAAATATTATCTATAACCCCTATTATCTATATTTTTACCTAAACTCCATTACTCCTTAGCCAATTGATTATTTTATTAATCACATGGGTTGTTCTATCAAACATAAAAAAGGATTCTAGAGCTGACCATCTTACTAGTGGAAGAGGTTATATGATGAACTGTGTATAATATATCAGGTCCATTATAGAATCATCATCTACCAAGTCATCTATAACTATTGCTAGATCATAATATTTTATTTTTTCTAGGGTCATTCTATAATAATCTCTCATTCTAACCCTTTCTTCATCTTTAGAATCCTCCCAATAATCCTCATAATATGGTACATGAGAATAAATTTCAAGTGCTATTGTATTGGTGATCTTTTCATATACATCAAAAAATGGTCTTGAATCCAAAGTCTTAATTTTCATTTGACACATTTCAGCTTTGTCACATTTTGCTTAAAGGATGGATTGGCATGTGTATTGACCAATACAGATTGGGAAATATATCCTTACCTTGTGCCTATTAGAAAGGAACTTGTGGGTCTCTATGAGTTACCTAACTAGATCTATCAATGCCATTTTATAGATAACATATATAAGATGTGTATAGGGGCAAACATTGAATTTGGATGCCTTGATATAGGAAAAGGTGGGAAACTAAATGAAATAAGAGCCCCATTTGATTATCTCTTCCACTACTGCTAGTGAAAACCTTGTCCTCCTACGTTCTTTATTGAACGTGGAATGATGCAATAGATGAAAGCATCATTTACTCTTCTAAAATGTTGTCTACTAGCCTCCAATGTGAGGTCAGGATAGTAATTATATACTCTACTTATTTGTCTAAGAATTATGTTAAGGCTTGGGAATAATCTCCCCTTAGCCAAAATATATACCATGTAGGAGGTCATATAAAACTTTCTAGTTGATTACACCTCCAATAATAGCTTATGAATAGAATAAATTATAAATTGGGACCAACAAATTTAATTATTTTTTATTAAGTTGGCAAACTAGGGACCAAACCCTATACAGTCAAAAAATACAAGAAGGCAAACAAACAAAAAATGCCTTCAGAGAGATGACGACACAGCCGAGAACAATAGATAGAAATAAAACACAAGTCACGGAAAGACTAGAGTTAGAGAGGTCTCCCCTTACATAACTATTGATTTGATAAGATCATTAAGTTTCTCACTCTCTACATTGTCAGCATACCCAGTATTGCCCACCACTTCCAGCATAGACATGTTCAATAGAATTGTATTATGAAGCCCTTTGGTGAAGACCTTCTCCAACTTCTAAATGTAGTCCTTTAGGGCCCCAATTTTAGTTTTCCATTCAGTCTCAATCTCAGAGCCCTCACTAGCTTCCTCAACATACATTTTCCCCTTATTGTCATCAGTTCCGATAGTGTCAGCACCCTGCTCCTCAGTAACCTTAAAATCCCTAGTAGCTTGCTTCCCTCTAGTGTCCTCCAAAATTTCTTAGATTTATAGCTCCTCAGTGTCTTCCTCCTAGGTTGCTTCTTCTAAATCACTTTCCAAATAATCAATCAGTCTGGCCTTTGGGGCTAGTTTAGCAGCAATCTACCCTAACCTTTACACTCTGGAGGGGAATCCTTCCTTATTATTTTTGGAAGGCTTGTGAGATTTTCCACCTTGGCCCCCCATGGCCTTGCCCAAATTCTTGTGGGTCCCTTCCATAGTCTCTTTAATATTTTCTTCCTCTTCATCAACCTTTTTATTCTTGCCCTTCTTGCTCACAAAGGGGTTAGGGGTATCAATAGGGGTCTTTTTAGGGTCATCAATATGCCTCATTCATGAAAAGTCATCTCCTTTTGAATGATCTCCCTAATGTTTAAGGGAATATGAACACCTTGTCGCCACACCCTCTAACCTAAAAATTGCTGCCCAAGGTTGGCACAAGCATCAATGACCCTGTTGCCTTCTCTGTAGGTATGGGAAATCTCAACTTTGAAAGACTTTTATAAAATAAATTGGATATCAGTAATGATGTATTTTATCTTGATTCCCACATTTGAAGCTTTATTAACAACATTTATGACCATCTTAGAGTCTCCTTGTATATTCAAGTTCCTTATTCTTAGGGATATAGCTAACTTTAATCCCCATAGTAAAGCCATTGCTTCAACATATTTGTTGCTCTGGCATCCAATTCCATTAGCATAAATAGAAGAAATCCATCCTTTATCATTCCTTATAATTCCTCCTCCACTAGCTTTACCATCCAACATGGATGCCCCATCAAAGTTGACTTTCATCCAGTTAGGTTTAGGGGGAATCCATTTAGTATTAAGTCTCTGTAGTATTTTGGAGTTATTATACCCATGGATCTAGTTTAAAACCTTCCATTTGGCTACAATTTGGCTTTCAATTTGAGATACGGGTTTCTCTACAACATGAATATGAGCTATTGTAACACTTTACATAATGGTCTTAACAAAGGGTTTAAACACTTGAGAAGCATTTCTAGTAGTGTCCCTAAAAATTTTGTGATTGCGCTCTTTCCATAAACTCCAACTCAAACATGGTAGAGCTTGCTTCCATAATTCCATAAGTCAGGGATGTGTGAAGGTTGGGTTCTAGCTAAGAATTACTTCTTTAAGGTTAGAATTGTAGACCCATTCAATACCAAAGTTGTTAAGTATTATGCCCCATAATTCCTAGGCAAACTCATAGTGGATAAAGAGGTGTAAAATTGATTCCTCTTATGAACCACACAGGAAACATTTGTTAACTAAATTAAACCCTCTATTTTGAAGGTTATCCTAAGTAAGGATTTTGTTATGAGCAGTAGCCCACCAAAACATGTTAATTTTTGGAATAAGTTTAAGATTCCAAACCTTTTTCCATACATCTTTATTTTGAGCTTTAGGAATGAGCAGATTGTAATCAGATTTGATAGAGAATGATCCATTCTTATATGGCCACCAATATTGTTCATCCTCCTAGGGAAAGAGAGGGATTGTAATCTCCTAAATTCACTACTGGATCTCCTGAACTCTTGAGAAAAGCTTAGGCTAGTGCACACAGTAATCCAAAAGATTTTTCCAACTCCTCATCCCATTATTATTTTCCATATAATCACTAACCCTATCTCTAAAAATTTGGGTAGTCAAGTCAGTAATCTCTCCATAGTTTCCCTATGTGATGAGAGCCTTGTCCTTTAACTAGCTATCATCCTAGAATTTTATATGCTGGCAATTTCCAAGTTTCCATATAATTCCCTATTTGAGAAGGCTTCTACTTTTTAACATTTTATTCCATATCACATATCCCTGGGGTAATCCCGTCTATTGAAGAAAGTTGGAATCATCAATGCTATGCATGTATCTGGCATACATTATTTCCCCCCAATCATTGTTTTAATGGATTAGGTTCCAACTAAATTTTGAGGAAAGGGCTTTGTTCATGTTCCTGATGGACCTAATATTAAGTCTACCATGAGATTTTGGAAGACACACTTCTTCCCATCTGACTAAAGACATTCTTTGTTTGTCTTCCACTCCCATCCATAAAAATTTCCTTTGGATATGTTCCAGTTTCTTAGAAAAATATGCATGAATTTTAAAAAGAGATAGGAAGTATGTAGGAATACCTTGCAGTAAAGCCTAAAGAAGTTGCAGTTTACTAGCACTACTAAGTAGTTTCCCCTTCCAACCAAGAAGTTTCCTCTGCATTCTTTCCACAATTCCATTCCAAAATCTAGGAGATACCTCTTTGACCAAGAGTGGGAGAACCAGGTAGGTAGCTGGTAGGCCAGCTTTAGCGCATCTAATATATCAATGATTTTATGTCTAAGTTCATTAGGAGTGTTAAAGAAATACACATTACTTTTCTGGAAATTTATCCTTTGTCTCAACTCTCTGGCATGATTATTTAAGATATTCTTCCATCTTCTAGCTTCAATCACCAATGAGATGCCAAAGAAGATGGTATCATCTAGAAACTATTGTACCACCATAGGATGAAGGGAAGAGGTAGGTTTGATGCCCACTAGCTTTTTTGAGGCTATATCTACTTTTATGTATCTTCCCAATGCCTCAGCCATAATGATGAATAAGTATGGGGAGAGAGGGTCTCCTTGATGAATTATTCTCGAGGATGAGAAAAACCCTTTAGGAACACCATTAACCAGCACTGAGAATTTTACAGAAGAGACTACGTTCCATAACAAGCGAGACATTTTATCATTAAACCCAAATTTTTTGATCACTTAGAATAGAAAAGTCCATGAGACTCTATCATAAGCTTTAGAAATATTAAGCTTGAGAGCCATCCCATGGATTCTATTCTTATCCATGGAGTGAATAGTCTCATGTGGTGATCATAGCATCAAGAATTTGCCTGCCTGAGATGAAACATTTTTGAGCAGGAGAAATAATTTTGTCTAGCAAAGGTTGAATCCTCATGACCAACATTTTAGTACATAACTTATACACAGTATTGCATAGACTAATGGGCCTAAAATTAGTGAGGTGTGAAGGTTGTAATTTTTTAGAAACAAGTACTATGAAGGTATTATTAGCTTGTTTCAAAAGTTTACCTGATCTGAAAAAATCAAAATTTAATTGTTATTTTATTAGATGACCTAGATATATTAGTACATCCACTATTGGAAATACTTGGTATCAAGACTGCCAATGACCCTATGCAATAATATAATGACATATCCCACCTCATCAATGAAATTAGGCCTATACATGGTCTTTGGTAGTCTAGTGGAGGAATGCTTGAGGGACTTAAGCCACTATTTTTGACAATATTTTGACACCCATCTATTTTAGCTTCAAATATTTTTTTGGATGTATATGGATTTACATCAAGATAGCTCTCAAATTTTTGGATTGCAGATATTGAATTTATGAAATTAGGGGTCTAGATTTGGAATCTTTTCTCTTTTGTCATTGAAGACCTCTCTTCTATCAGGATCATAATTTTGGGCCAATGTGAGTACCACTCAGGGATTTGAATTGATCATGGGAAGGTTGTAACTTATGGTAATCCAGATTCATAAATACCGTGGATCTAATCATTGTTAAACTCCACATTAATCTTGGCCCAAAAGTCTCCTAGGTCAATATGCCCTAAATGAATATCTATTATTTCCACTATATTAGAATATAAACATTGAGTCACTCTAAGGCCTTTAGATTTAAAATTCATTTCCTTTGGAGACATGAAAAATAGATCTATTTCTTATAAGAAACTAACTATGAAAGTTGATAGAGCTTACAAGTGTTTAAAGAAATTATAATCTCTAATGGAGATGGAAGGTGTACTAAGTAGTTGAAAGTTCTGGTAGAACTAAGAGTTGCTTGAATCAGGTGATAATTTTATGGATCTAGAAGGTGTTATAAGTAGGTTGTATCTCTGAATAAAAGGGAAGGTGTCTTGATTAATGTCTATTCTTGTAGGGATGGAAGATGTTTACAATAGGCCCACAATCCATAAAGACCTACAACCTTGTAGGTATTGAAGGTGTTTGGGACAACGTAAAAACACATGGGGATATTGAGGTATCTTTAGGGAATATTTGATGGTTTGAAAGTGGGATATGCATAGGAATATTCTCTTAGATTGATGAAAATACCCTAGGTTTAAATGTAAATCAGGAGGGAAAACTCAAGATTTTTGTGATGAATTTTTTGGGGAAAACCTAAGGCCTTCATTTAGGAATATTAAAAAATTAAACCCAAGAAAACTCTAAACTATGTCTGCAACCTTGATGATAATAATAAAACCATGAAACTATTATTATTTCAATAACATAAAAAATCTCAATCAAGTAAGGAACACCCTAGAATCGACAAAAATTGAAACTTTCAAACTAAAATGGAAATATCTTTAAAAACCATTTCAATCTATAGGAAAAAGGTGGAAATTACAAAGGAAATACCATTTGAGGGAGAAAATGATGTGGTAATTGAGATTTATAGATGTGGCTTTAAATGGTAGGTAGTTGCTTGTACGTAGCTTAAGGGTTTATTACATTGTGAAGGTCTAAAAAATTAATTATCAACTTGAATAAATGATAAGAAATACCCAAATTTCCTTAGTTTAAATAAGATAACCCCTATATTTAATGACCTTTAATGGAGGTTAGTGGTGGAACCTTGGGGTGCAAAAATTAGGTCTAATTTCTACCATGGTTGAATGGCTTGGTTCAAAAGAGGTGGAACTCATTGAATAATTTGAAAATTTTCAACTTAAAATTTTCTATCAAAGTTCTAGACCCTATGATTTAATTTTTGGTCAAATCAGAAACCCCAGACACAATTTATATGTTTTAAATTATGCTTTAGGTTTAGATCCCATGGGAAGGGGTATTTGGTTCAGTAGGATCTATATCCCCCCATGTATTTTTCAAGTTCCACAACTTGAGAAATGCATTCTAAGTTATAGAATCCATTGTTTAGAAGGTTTACATAATCCATAGCTCAACATGCATTTTGTAAGTTTAAAAACTTGGAAAATGTGTGTCAAGTTCTGGATTCTTCCATTTATAAGGTTAATTGCTTTGTGATATCCATAACCTGTGAAGTAATTTTCAAACTTACAAATTACATCTAGAGCCACAGATTCCACAATATAAAGGGAAAAATAGGTTTTTGGTTGTTTCAAGATATTTTATAAAACGCAAAACGGATCTCCATTAGGGTGTTAGATATAATGATATTTTTGTAGAAAAAATATCAACAATAAGTTATAATGATAAATAAGTTACCTACCATGAGTACACACTTTTTGAAATTAATGGATATAATCAATCATGTTAAAGTTAATTATATAGGTCTATTACTATTCTAGTTATGACACAATAATGGTTGTCAAATTTGTAATTAGAAATAATAATTAGTGTTGACGTTCCTATAGGAATGTATTTCAAAATTTAATGTATTCAACAAAGGATTATAGGTTTCAAAAATTTAAGATAAAGTGGCATAATTTTATTATGCTTATGATAATGATAAAGAGACAGTTAAATAATACTAGGTAAATATAAATCTCTATAAGACTATTGACAGGATGGTCTAGTAAGAGTATGTTACAACTATAAGTTGAAAGTATCATATTTGCTCATAAACAATATTGACTTGGAAATAATTATAGCCAATTAATTAGTTAAAATAAAAATTTATTTTATAAATTGAAGGCATGAAGTACAATAACCCATAACCATATAACATGGTATAAAGATCTAAATTCAGGTATAGTACCATCATGACCTTTTACACACATCAAGTACTTAAACATTTAATTGCATATTAAGGGTGTATAGGCATAGTTCAATTTATAAAATCTATTCAAGATAGTACTATTATTTGAGTTACATAAAACAATATTATGAACTTGACATATAATTAAATTCATGTTTCATCCCTAATGTTCAAATAATATTGATGACCTAGGTATTTAACTTAGCTATCCAAGGCTCTAAGAAGGGAAAGTTGACCTAGGTAATAGGTTTATGTGGATGTCAAATGGTTATGTAGGATAAGGACACATAGATGGTCCTATTGATAAGGTTTTTTCTATCATATATTTCTAGATATATTATTATGGATCACATATTGATACATCATGAATCACATGTGAATATCCCTAGGGAAATAGTCTTCCCTATAGAATATTCTAGGGGTAATTAGCCTGAATAAGGTTTACATGCATGTAAACATGGTGTTATGTCATGAAAACTAATTTTTATGTCATAAAACATTTCACTTTCCAATGTAAATTTTGAAATAAGGGATGCATAAAAAATTGGGTCATTTCACATTTTTTCATATATGTATTAGATTGAACTATGGTGGTGGATGGTGTGGAGGAAGTAATATAGATTTTAAGGGGTAATCATATTTTATTATTTACATTATAATAACTTTATTATAATGAATGTAATTTATAGATCTATGTACCATAAAAGGTAAATTATTGATCTTTTACAACCAAGAGTGTCTCAATATCATATCAAAGACCCAATTTTTCCATAGAATAATAAAATGAGTAGATAGTATAGTATATCCCACCTAAAAAGGAAACACAATGTGTCCTAAATTTGTTTTTTTTTTCCATTTAATGTGTTGACACTTTTAATTTTCTTGAATTTCATGGTGTGTGTAACCCAATGAATAAAGTAATTTCATTTTCATGCATTCACATTTAATCCATTATTAACTAGCACATTACGAATGGGTTGTTTATCAATATAATCTCATATAATCACAACATGTTTGTCATAAAAATTAATCATATAATGTGATTATGTAGTTTTAAAATTCATACAAATAATTCCATCCAATGGATGATCATATTACTTGGGATGTGGATAATAATTATAAGTATTATGCATTGTTAAATTGTCTTTATTAGTATCATGATTAGGACTTAATTTAAATCTTTTATTTATTATTTAAATTTTTTTGAGGCTTAACTTTTTTTTTAGGAGTGTCTATCTCAATAATATTTTTTTCAATAAGATCCTAAATAAGTTTTTTATCCTTAAAAATCTATTAATAGAATAACCATTTTATCTATGGTAATCACAATATGCATTTTTATCAAAATATTTTTATTGAGGTTTGATCATATAAATTTAAAATGGTGGTGAAAAATTAATGAGATTACATTCAAGTAACTTATGTATAAATTTGTGAGGTGGTTGTGATAATCTAGAGAATTATCTCTTTGGTTCATTTGATTAAAAAAAATTATTAGCAGGTTGACAAATAACATTAACTATGACCTTTACATTTACTTTAATATATATTGGATTAACTTTATATAATTTTTTACTTTGAAAATACATTTATTAAATTTAATTAGATGTATTTGAATACTTGAGCTTGTTCAAAGTAAGAAGTTTGATTTCTCTTTCTCTTATTATGTGACAAAGATCTTCAAAGGATCTGAAGTTCTTAAAAATAATGGTCCCATGTAGAGGTAGAAACAAGATTTATTTAAAATTATCTTATAATTAATTATCTACCAATGTATTAGTCATTTTTTCAAGCACTATTTTGTAATGAAGTAAATAATCACCAATAGGATCCTTAGTTCCATGATTAATCTTAGCAATTTATGTATAATAAATATTTTCATCAATGTTAATACACCAATAATTAATAAATTTATCTACTAATGGATTGAATTATTTCAATTATTGAACAAGTATATCATAAAAACAACACACAACATAATATTTAAAACTTTTTGAAAATAATTTGGTTAGCTATTTTTCATTAAAAGCATAATCTAAACATGTATCATGAAAAGATTTGATATGTAAAGGATGTGGTGAAATATAAAGTGTTAAATTATTATAAATTAAATATTTTTAATTCATTGATTATAAATATTACATATACCTTAATCTAACTGCAACACCTTGACATGTTAAAATACAATAGTGTTAACAAGAGATTATGCAGTATGTAAGGTATGTGTAGTGTCCATACCTATTAAATGTTTTGAATGGGTCACTTTGTTAGGAATAATATTATAAATATATTTTAAACCTTATATTTATCACAAGTTTATAGGTGTATATATAATATTAGTATCAATAATAGTAGTAACAACACCCCTATTAGTATTGATAATGCAAAATAGTGGTTCTTATTTTGCATTTAAATTATTATATATTATTTTTGTAAATTTTTATTTCGGTATATATTATGTAATTTGATGATTTACTTCTCAAAAATAATATAAACATTGAACTTGTGCCTAATCTAATCCATTAATTTCATTTGGATGGATCATATATGAGCCTTCATGGGTATCTTCTGCATTATGATCATCTTGATTGACTTGTTCATTATGATTATCTTCTTGAAAATATTCATGAAAATTTTATTCATAAAAGAAGAGGAACTAATTTTTGTATTATTATAATCTAATTTAATAATGGTCAAGGGAATTTTAATATTTTCAATAGGAATCTTAATTAATCTAACACTTCACCTTATTTGAATATGAGGACAAGTTTTTTGGGCATAGGAAGATAACATGCAAAATATGTTTCAAATAATGAGAGGAAATGAAATTTCAAAAACAATAGAGAATTTTTTTGTGTATGAATATTGATAAATTATTATGAAATACAAGGTCAAAATAAGATACTTTCACTATGAGATATCATATCCAAGATCAAAATAAAGCGTTATCAATGTTAGCAATTACATCAAAGGTCAAAATCATATTTTTTTTAGTGTCAGATTTATATCCAAGATCAAAATAAAATTATTTAATTTGATATGTTCATTAATTTATGTATACCCTAAGAAAATAAATGGAAATTAATTAAGGTGCATAACTAACTTGGGTTCACCAAGACTACAAAGACTAGTTGAGTTAAATTATTATTGCATGTGTTCTTTAGGGTTTGCCAAAGACTATGTTGCCTTGGATGATTGGAAAAATATTTCAAAGATAAAGTATAAGATTCAATAGATTAATTTAATTTGTTAACTAAATGGGATGAAAATATAGTAACCTAAGTCTGGTCACAAATTCTTAAATATGTTAGTTTTGGCACTTTTCCACTTTAGGTTACATATTCACTTACTTTAGAACTATTTTTATGCCTCGCTCTATCCTAAGAACATATGAATATATATTTATATTTAAAATTGTTATTTTTCACCTAAATAAGTGTTTTAATTATTAAAAACACCCTTAATAATTTATACACAAAAACCCAAATCTAGATTTAATATCTTTCCCTAAATGGACAAGATTAACTATGGGGGACAATAGTGGTAGTAGGATTTGTCCCTATGTTTAAATCCTATCCATTGGTCCTATAATGGTTAGTTTTTAAATTTAAACCCTCCCTTATATTTGTCTTTATTTTTTATAATAATCCTAGTGTGTGTGTTTTCTTATTTTGAATTGTTATAAAAGTGCACCCAAATCACTTATTTTGCCACTTGTAAATTTCAATACATAGGCATAATTACACTATTGCACATTAAGAAAAAATCCCCTATTATTACCAAATCTTATTTTATCACTATATTCAATTCTCATCCAAGTCAAAATCCTAAATTTTCCAACTCAAATAAAAGCATGATCATGTATTCAATTCATCTTTCGATGCATTCATATAGTCAAATGAACACAATTGTATAAAGTCTCTAAGTGTAATAACTACATCGGATTGATTTACATCCTTACATTATTAGATATTTAGGTAGAATTTAGTTATCATGGGGATGATTGGGGTTATATTTTCCCAGTTATACTCGACATTTTTACATTTTTAGGTTTTCAATTATTTTTATCCCTATCAACATTTCAAAATCAATTTGTAGGTCTTTCACACACTTCTAAACGCTAAATATTTTAATAAAAACCTAAATTAGGATATCATAATTTATTATTCCATAATTTTATATTCTTAACAAAATATAATATTAACCAAATGAGATTTTTTTTTTTTTTTTTTTTTTTTTTGGGGGGGGGGGGGGGCGCAATCATATCCTCAGTGTATCGATTTTGTCTTTTTTGTAGTTTTATTTCCTACTTCCAAGTACTTGAATTTTTTTTTCATCTTTTTTTGTTTTTAACTTTATTTAATTAGCAAAGTCATATCTATGGTAGAAGTAACTAGTTTTTATCTTTTATAATCATAGATATTATTATTTAAATCATTTTCACATTATCAAATTTAATATTTTACATTCATTCTGCTAATTGAAAGGTCATTTACAACATTTTGGTTTATTATATTCATTTTATATTAATTAGGGTTAATTCACATATTAATCTAAATTTATAAAATACAAATATATGTAGAGTTAAATCATTATTTCAAATTTTGAGACTTACTTCTACACTAATGATGGACAACATACCATTGAAGCTGAGAAAACTATCTTGGAAAATCATAGTTGTGCTTCTATTCATGAAACATAGGTCTAATCATATGACCTATACCAAGTCTGTAACAAAGTATATGATCAATATTTATAAACAAAAATTTATGTAAAACAACATATGGGTTCACACAAAGTTTAATTACAAGTTATACAAAGCAAGGTCAACTTAGATCATGGAGATAAGACCATATTGACCTAGTACAAGACATGAGAAGTTAGAAAATTGGATAATATTAGAAATATTTATTTCAATTACATTAATAGAAAAATATACACTTTAATTTATTTATGACTAAATAAACATATTTACATGTCATGATGTAGGAATTTGAAAAATATATTTTTAAAGTAAAATTGGATAGTTGAAATGACAAGTTTTCATTTCTCCTCCTCTCTGATGACATATGGGAAAATTGGGTGCTTTGTTTTGATTTATACACAAATTATGGGCTTGAATATTTTCATAGAAATGATTCCAATTATTATTTAAATCTAAACTCACTAGACATATTAACATCCAATTTCTTTAGATGAATTATAGGTATGTTTGTAGATGAGTTTTTTATACTTTAAAATAAATTCATAAATGAATACATTTAACTAAGAAAAAAAATTTAACCTAGTGTGAAGGAATAAATACTAAATGGATATTAAAAAATAATAAAATAGAATAGAATAACATGAAAAAAATAGTTGGACTATTTCAAACATGAAGTATATAATCCTCATTGTGATGGAATGCATAGATCTAATGTTTTTTTAAAAATTGATGTGCATGAAACTCACTTTTTTTTCAATTTTTCAAGGAATGCAGAGATGAAAATGGAAGATGTAAAATAAAAACTATTCAAACTTGGAATGGGAGCATAAAAATATATAAGAAGTAATAATGTAAAATGAGTCTAGGAACGTGATAGAAATGAATATATCCTCTTATAAAACTAGTACCTAAGTGAAATATAAAGATAAGTTTAAATTTCAATGTTATTTTCCATTTCAATTAAGCAAAACATTGATGAGACTAAAAGAACATATGTTTCTCCTTAGTCCAACGGTTTTTATTTCCATCTTATGTAATATCATAATGAAAATTACATAGGCTAATATTATAGATATACTCTCTTTCATTATGTCTAGCACAATGATTTAAATTTTCATCTTTCTTGTTCCAATGGTAGAAGCACACTTGTTTCATAAATATGTTTGCATACACATGGAAAAGGCCAAAAATATGGATGAAAACATTTTTGAGCATTTTACAAAATTATAAATGAGGAAGGTGCATTTTAGGGACTCAAATTTTTATGGTATATATGGTTTCCATAGTTAAATGACATGTTTGATGAAGAGATGACCATATAAATTCACTAGTCACACATAGATCACTTAAATATTATGTACCTAAAACATATTAGGATTTTTTTATTAGAGAACCGATTCAAGTTTGAGAGGTCATTATGGTTTTGGGAGCATATGATTCAAGATAAAACATATTCCTATTCCCTATTCTAATAATTTGAAGTGGCACAAATTCAATACAATAACTAAAAATTTAAAAAGGACTTTGTTAATATGCATTGTTGAAAATATAAAGTATCATATGATGATAAAATAATAATAGAAATATCTCACATAAAATCCACATTACTATTTTATTTGATAATATTATAAATGAATATAGTTACTATATCATGGTATTTAATGTCTTTACTAATTTATATTAAAAATGTTCCAAAGAATTCAAAAATGTAAAGTACCAGTTAAGAAAAAATCCCACATCCTCATATCAAAAGACTTATTTCCATTGTATGATTATAACTACAATTTTTAGATCTGTTATAATCAAGGATAAATGTAAATTAATAATTAAATCTGAGCACAACTTCAGTTTAAGTGGAGACTAGTGTTTCCTTTAAACAACACTTTGATAATTCTAAACACCCAGATGATCTTCAGAAGTCTACATAGCTAATAGTGGTAAACATGATAACTACATCAAATAATACACCATAAATTACTATTATTGGCTCATAATAAGGTATAAAATAAAAATTACAAGTTGGAAAACCTCCCTTACATTATTTTCATATACATTAATATATTTTTACACCTAGTATTTTAATTTTTTTTGTATATGCCTGATTAAAGGCTTAAAAATAAAATTGTATATGTGCTATTTTAAAATTTTATATGTAGATTTAATTTAAGATGATTTTAAATCTTTATGATTTTCTAATAATATAGTTAAAGTGTTAATTAGATTATTTATATTACATTAAAAAAAATGTACTATAATTTGAATATAACTATTAATATTTTATAGAGTGCCTCCAAAAAAACACTTGCTTGTCCTTCATTTAGATGGATTGTTAATTCATAAATGTAATTATAAAAATAAATAAACATTACAAATAAATAATTATAACATTCAACCAAGAGGAATCAAGAGCATTTTTTGTGTCTACATAATTCTAGCTTGCATTCTAGTCTTCCTATGATATAGATATCAACATTGACAAAATTGCAAAAAAACTACTACATAAAGACAAAGTGGAAGAGTGTTCTCTAATTTGTTGAAGTTTTAAGAATTGAGACAAAAATGGAAAAATGTGTATCAAGAACTTAGATACAATTTATAAAAATGCTTTATTTCCTTATAATGTTTCAAGTAATATTTTAGTTCATCATGTCAAAAGGGAGTTCTCAAATAAATATTTATGATATCCACAAAGTCTCTCTAGGTCAATAATTTTAAAATTAAAAATTAACTATGGTGGCACATTTACATAACTAGCCTTATTAGGTATGAAGTGGATGTAAGGAAATTTTTGAAACAACCTAATCCTTCTATTGATGATATTGAGTGTATAAGTGTTGATCAAGGTTTAGAACATGATATGGATAAAATAAATACATGAAGTAAATTTATACTAATCATATAAATAAAATTATTTAAAAAATTCAAATTACTTTACTATCTTTCCTAGAATGTTAATTAACAACTAGATATTTACATTAAGATTAGTTGAAATATTCAATCTAAATACAAGCAATCATGACACTACTGGATGACATTAAAAAATATTCAATCTAACTCAAAAACATATAGTACTATTATTCAATTATTTTTTTAATTATTTAATCATGAATAAAATATTTTTTATGTTTGAATGGACCATATTATATACATGGTAAGAAAACAATCTTTATGTTTGAATGGAACTTAATTAAATGACACTATAAACTATTACTCTCTTTAATGGATCATTAGGGGTCTTATTGATAATGAATCATAGAAGATTTTTCTTGACCATTATATTTCCTAGGGGATCCATTATAATAGGAAGGCTTGGCAGGGCTTGGGATTTCATTCCCTTATTATCACCCCAATTCTAGTTAAAATATTGTGCAAAGTCTATGGAAGGCATGGGAAAAGATTAAACCCCATATCACTTGGATAGATGAGGGTTTCAGGAATGGCCTCTCTATTAATTCCCATTCTCTTTGGTGATCACCTTGATTAAATTTTCATAATATTCCCTTTGTGTTAGTCCCTTGGTTTAAAGGGTTACGACTGTTTAGGAAAGGTGTGAATAATATAGGTGACCTTTTCTTCAAGGTGAATCAATCCTGGCTCACTTGGTAGCAAATTTAGAACAAATTTAATTGAATTAATTTAGATGTAGAGTCTATGGCATAAATTTAGATCTATACCTGATGAGTATTTGAAAAAGAGAGGTGTTGGCTCCCTTATTCATTAGTAGAAGGATTGGCATTATCTTATGGCCATACCTTTTAATTGATACTCTCTTCAGTTGGGTTATAATTTGTCAACCCCTCAACACATTCTAGATGAAATTCTCAACTTTAGATGGAATATCCATTCTATTTATGGGGTTTGTGCTAAACATTTTAGCACTATGTGGTTGCTATCATTGATCCCAAAAAAAATCATTTTCTTTGGTGCATTCTCTATCAAGGCTTGCCTATGGGTTACCATCTTAAACATCTAGTGGTTTCAAATCATATCTTCCTCTCTTGTCAGGAAAATGAGACATTTAAGAACCTTTTTTGGTTTTTCTCTCACACAAAATCTATATGTCACTAGAGTCATTCCCTCTTTTAGCCTTTTCAACCTAATTTATTTACATGTAAAATGGCTCTTTTGGGGGATTTCACTCTGCTTCCTATGAAATACAATATATTTTGGTAGATATTTCATGCTTATATTCTATTTAAAATTTGTAAATCTAAAAATTATGCTTATTTTAATCATAAAGAGATGGAACATAATTTTTCTATTACTAAAAAAATTATTGTTCTATCTAATGTTAATCTTTAGATTCAAATCCAAATAGATAAGTTTTCCCTAGAACTTAATCATCTCCAACATTTAAATGATGAATGGGGAAATTACCCATGTGTGGTTAGTCTAGAAACTCTTGAAATGCCATGTTATCCTTTGCCTCCCCAAGGTCAAGGATGTGGTACACACTAACAACATTCCAAAACTAGACACAATCTCCTTATTATTCACTACTATGATGGTATTCTCTATGACATAGTGGTCCAAGTGGCTCTTTTAGAATTGGAGGTGATGGTAGGGGCTGGGGCCTTCCTCCCCCAATTCAAGATGGTGAGAATAGGGGTTTGGGTCCTCCCCCCAAGATAAGTTTCTATGATTAATTTTGGAAATCTCTCTTTATATACACAAAGATGATGTATTATAAACTCAACAAACTAATGGTTGGGATCCCTTACCTATGGACTATGATCTTCCTACTCTAGGCAGATGGGGTGGTAAGCCTTAGGATCCACCATCTCCACTACTTCCCCCATCTTCCATGTTTGTTGTAACTACTTAATTTTTCTCTTTACTACTATGTGATATTTTTTTATTTGTGTTTACCTATTCTAGACTATAGATGTGATGTTTTTTTGAGTGGTCATTTATTGAACACCTATTGGACTTTTCTTGATGTTTTTTCCCTTGGTGTGACTTTTATCATCGGGTGTGACTTTTCCACCATTGTTTTATGATTATCATTAAACTATACTCTTGTTTTATTAATATAGATATGTTCCTTAATAAAAATATATATATTGTATAAATTTTAAATCAAAATGTATACTACAAACTATTACTTAACTATTTCAAATTGTACAAATGTTAAAAAAAAAGTGTACAATTACTCATTCAAGTTTATATTTACTATTAAAAAAAATTCATAGAGATACTTCATATGTATGTAATAAATGTTAATTACAAGTGTATAATGCAAACTATTATATCACAAGTAAAAATTATATTTTATTAATGAATGTTCAAATTTTTTTTTAGTAACTACTAAAAAAATTAAACTTTGAGATACATATTGGATATTGTATTAATGTTCATTCAAATTTATATTGCATACTATTATTTTCTTGATAAAAAAATATGTTGTACGAATGTTCATCCAAAGTTATAAATGTTCATTCCAATTTTTTTCTTTATAAAATATAATTAATATTATAGATACTTAATGGATCCTTTACAAATTTTAATTCAAATTATATACTACAAATTTATTGATTGGATCTTGTATAAATGTTCATTCAATTTGTATATTGTAAATTATTACTAGACTAATTCAAAAATATTTTCTATAAAACATCATTCTAATTTTTATTAGTGTTACAAAAATTTAATAACTTTAGAGATACTTATTATTATTTTTGATCAGGTCTTGTTACATTGAGGCTTAAAAAAAATTCTTTCTCTCATATTTCTTGATATCATTCTAGTTAGAAGGATTTTATTGGTATTGGGAATAAAAGGATTATTATTTCAAGTCCTAGGTATTACCAAATTTATATCACCAATTGAACAACCTAATTTTTCATATTCATGTTACAAGATACTTTTATAGTACATTTATCCCTTCCTTATTTAAGATTTCAAAAAAAAATGATAGTGGGTTATGGTTTAGTTATCTATGTATGCATGTGTTAGGATGACATGTAAAAATCCTTTCTCTCTCTCAATAGACTAGGGTACAAACAAGATCATAAAATTATATCCTACATATACTTGGAAGAGTAATTTTAGACCTAGTAGAGGGTGATCCACACTCAAATGTCAAGAGGTATGGCTCTCGCTAGGCCTCAGTATTTAACAATGGTAACAAATGGGTGTATCAAGGATATAATAAGTATACCACATGAAATGAATTGATGAAATATGGTAAATTATATCTAATATATCTGAAATATATTAAACTAATAATAAATTAGATTTTAAAATGGTAAAATAATAGGTGATCTATGTAGCCTAAGGTGATAATAGCAAGCCTAAGTAACCATGTAGCTATACCATTTTAGTTAATATAATAAGGATCATAAGAAAGGATAAACAAAATAAATACACTATATAAATAAAAAATTCATGTCTATGTAATAATTAAGTAGATGAAATATAATAGGGATAAAGATACTTACTTTTGGGTGGTCTCATCATCACATCAATCTCCCCATTTGAATTAAGTGGAATTTTGCAAGAAATGTTGTAGGTCGAATTACTCAAATGGAAAGAATAATACCTATATATCCTTAGTTGGGTACTCCAAATATTTTGACACCTCCTCTACATAATCCTCCTACTAAGCTTCAAAGAACTTAAAACAAGACTAGACCTCTAAGATAAGACCTTAACCTATAATTCTATATTTTACTATTAAGAACATGAATGTGAGTGGAAAAAAGTATATTAATGTGTTATATGTTTTTAATGATAATAATACCCCTATATATATGGATCTAATACCATAAAATAACACTAAACTCTAATCTATATTGATACATTTTGAAGGATGCCAACTAGCTGGTTGATACAACACAAATGACTAAGGAAAATACTTTAAACTATATTAGCTAGGCTAATATAGTACATGGAAATAAAATGTATCATCCAAGTAAATACAGTAAGAATATAGGGTTGTTATCAAGACAAAATAAAATTTAAATGAAGAGGTAAGATAAAAATACATCCAAAGGAGGTTAGACTAATAATAATGAAGGTATAACATTGTTGATGTGTGTTTTGGAATGTGCCAATGTTCTAGGCTCATCTCATGACTCACCTCTCTTGAAAGGAGATTTAAGGAATCTCCCTAAGGTTTATATCTACCTCATCTAGGTTCACTAATCTTTACTCATTAGCTCATTATTACTATTACATATTAAGGGGAATATGATAGTTATAACAATCCAAACATAAAACTTCATTTTATTGGGTTTTGGGTACTTGAAAAATGTAAAATGTGATTTTTTTATTATTTAGCTCAAATGGGTTTCATGCCTTGTTGATAATGAAAAGTTATGCATTCATTACTTAGGTTATTAGACTGTAAGAAATAAAATAGACAAACTTGCATTTAAAACTTGTCTAATTGTAAAATCAACATGTATATGGATTCATTTAAAGTGTTTATGATTGATTTTAAATTTCACTCCATTAATTTAATCATTCAAAAATGACATAACAAATAATTGAAAATACATTCATATAAATCAATATAGACTTTCATTCATATATCATTCATTCAATACCTATATTAACAACTAATTAAAATAAAAGTGAAAGAGAAGGGTAAGGGATATAAATAAAATCTTAAAATATGTTGACAAATTCAATTTAAAAAATGAATAATGTTGAAAATCCAGCCTCTAATCCAATCTACACTTGCAAAATCAAATGTAGAGCTAATGCAAGCTTATAAAAAGAGAAAATAAAGGAATAATAACCACCTCCACCATATTCATGTATAAATAAAATTAGATAATCATAAGTTTTGTATTGACCACAAGTACATAATTTGATAATTAGATCCAAGTTCATTATAATAATTCTTCCAAAAAATTCCAACATAATGGTAGGAGAGTAGTTGAGGGAGAGGTTAACACTAGTAAACAATGAAAATTTATAGAAAATAAAAAGGGTTAGCTTCAAGTCTCCTATGTGGAGAAGAAAATCCAACACTTTGAGTGTGAAAATGAAGAAATATATATAGCTATTTGGTCTTCCATGGGGAGTATTTTCCATATAAAATGATTAGTTACTACCAATAATGTCTTTAATCACCTATTTTTCTTTCCTCTCCGCCCAAATTCACCACTTTTACTAGTCATTTCCTATAAAATAGACTAAACATGAGTTAAAAATTGAAATTAAAATAAAATAATAGTAAATTTGACACTAAAATGTGAAAAAAAAATTAAACCAAGAAAAATCAAGCAAAAATAAAGGGTACCATTGCATCTAAGTTGGAACCAGCTTCCCAACAATGTGAATGGTTTGAATTTTTGACATTAGATACTCAAGTTATGGTGAAAAAATGGAAGGTATGTCAAAAAACCCAAGCTGACCTTTTTTTAAATTCTATGAAAATTTATGGTTTTTATTTGCTCTTTTAAAATAATTTAAATCCTAATGTTAGTCAGGCTTTGGAATCCTGAATAACACTAAGGTAGAATTTTCACACAACAACAGACATATTCAGGCTCAAATGCTTGATTTTCATTGAGTTTCATGGTAGGAAAGTGGTTTTTAAAATCCCATAGGCCACAAGACCTAGTCAAGATATTAGGGGGTGAAAACCCTAATTAACACTATGCTCAACTCTAAATCCATTCCTATGACCTAGTCATGGTTTAAAAACTTGACTACAACTACCCATCCTAACAATGACAAGCATAACTAATTAAGGTTTGATCCATACTTAGGTATAGGCTTGTCATTATTAGGATGGCTAGTGGTATTTGAGGTTTCAACCCCTAACTAGGTCATAGGAATAACTTTAGAGATGAACATAGTCCCTAATTAGGTCTGTGGGGAGGCTTTGAGGCTCCCTAAGACCTAGTTAAGGAAAAAAAATGACTAATGAAGGGAATACCCAATGACCCTCCTCTTATTCTAATTAGGAATAAAATATTGACATATACAATGTTATCCCCTCAATCCCAACCCAATATCTAACTGGAACAAAAATTCTAAATAACACTAGACTTGTGAAAGAATGACCACCTTCAACCTAATTAGGGAATTTTTACCAATTAGAAATATACCTACCTAATGTTCCCCAAGCTAGACCTAATTGGAAAAATAATATTTAATAACACTATAATTTCCATTAAGACATCCTTGAAGTCTTGTTCAGGCCTTAGAACTTGATTATGTCTGGGGAACTAAAAACTATGAGACTTAAGCAAAAAATCACGTAATTTTTTTTGATTATAATAAGGACAGGAAAGAGAAGAACCAAAGAAATAATTAGAGGTTAAAATTACAATTATTTATAGGTTATTAAACACATCTCAATGAATTTCAATTAGACCAAAATGGGAGAAAAGATGAGTTTTCATTCACCTAACAAGATTTTACAAGTAGGATATGGAGATCAATAAATTGCTTTGATGAGAAGATCAAAACATGAAACTTGATTAAATGAGCTTGTGAACATGGTGTAATAAGTTATAGAGTCAAAAAGTGCATAAAAACAAAAATAACCCTAAGGTAAAACTAAGAGACTAGATAAAGTTAGAGTAACTATCTTGGAAACCCGACAAGTGGGATAAGTGCCTCAAAAATACATTTTGGTTGAAAGAGTAAAACATGAAACTTATCTCCATGGATGTGGTTAATATGATGGGTAGGTATTATATGTTTAATAGGCATTTAAATCAAAGTATACCCCTAAAATATTTATAAATACTAAGAGAGGAGGTATGCAAGAGTGACATAGGAGTGGAAGTGGTACAAAACCATGTTTCGAGACCAAGTGTTACATATAAACATTTACCATTCAGACATAGTCATCACAATGGGATAGGTTTCAAGAGCCATAAGGGCATAGAAATATATATGACCTCTTATTGAGGCTAAGATAGAACATATTTCAACTTAAAATTAAAATTAGGATGTCAGAACTCCACTTTTATGTGAAGTATAAAATACAAAGTTGACTCACAAGGATGTGGTATTTCCAACGATGATGGTTATGGGTCCTAGTTTGGCATGAAAATTGAGATATACCACCAATTCAACTTGATATTTTTGATACCAATAGACCATGATCATAGCTAGGTAATAAACAAAAGGCAAAAAAATAAGGTTCCTTGATTCTTAGAAGAATGAGGGTATGTTGTGCAAAAAACAATAAATTAAAACTCTACTATAAAGAACTCTTAAGTATTTTTAAATGGTAGAAACTTGTCAACAAACCAAAAATATCTATCTAAGACCAAGTATGTAACATTAACATATTCAAAAGAGGATAATATGAGAGTGGTTACGAGACTAGATCAAACATGCTCATTGGTTTGATGTGTGTAAATGAGTTAATTTATTGATTCTTAGAACATGTGAGGACTAGATTTCATGAATCTCATCATCAAGATAGTGAATCCTACCTTGATAATTATTGTTTGAAAATTAATCTATTATTACACAAGCATTCATAGCCCTGACAGTTATTGCTTGAATCACCCAAAAGTGTTTTTTTTAAAATATTGACTTTTCTTTTCTTTTCTTGTCTAGTTTTATATTTTCTCTTTCTTGTTTAACATCTCAATTATAAATTTGGAACTAATGTAACACACAAAAGGTAGAATTATATATTTTTAATCCTAGATGTTCACTATATTAGGTTCATCCATGTAAACCTAGAAACCACTAAGATGTGAATTTTATGCTTAGTTTTGAGAGAATGTCTTGGTTAACCAAATAGTTTTATCTAAACATAATAAAACTTAGAACACACATAATATCTAGATCATTTAAATCAATTCAAAAATAGATTATAAGGATATAAACTACTCAAAGTACTTATGCAATAGAACATTACTCAACCTACCTATGTACATGCCTTCCATGCTTCACTATTTTGAGTAATAGAGAAATCTATAGGGAAAAATAGGTAGGCCAGGCCAAAAATAGACAAGCAATGAGGTTATACCAATAATGAAAATTGAGAAAATTAAGAAAATCAAATTAAACAAATAAAAAACCATGAAAGAAAAAAAAATAGGAAAGGGAAAGAGAATGTATCTATAAGAACTTGGCATTCTAATTCAATTTTAGAAGTAGTGTTTGAGGAAATATCCATTGATGAAAATGGGACATCCTCACTAGTTAGACACCTAATACAGAATGCATTGCCATTTAGGATTTTTATAAGATTACTATATTTTCTACCAAGGGGCAAACATGTACCTATGACTATGTTAAACTACACGCTTATGAACACTATCCCAAAGAGTCTTATCTATGTTATTCCCATGTAACTTAATTTTCAAAAATAACTTGGGATAGGTTTTGAGAAATACCTCTACCCATACATTGAATTACAATGAGGGGTAGGGGTGGGTATCAACACATACCATACAGACTTGACTACCCAATGTAGCATAGATATGTTTTTCATGTTATATAACTAATGAATCCATTATTTTCTACTCCTTGATTAAAATTAATGTTGTGGAAGTATCCTCCTTGTCATCTTCATCATCCAAAAAAACTTAAGAGTGGTTCTTCCCATGTAAAAAATATTCTAACTTGGTAATCATTGGCTTAAGTATGTATGGATTTGCATAGGATTAAGTCATTTTTATCTCTAACATCCATCGGTCTCATATTTTCATCACTAGGGAAACCATGCTCATGATCACTCTTTTATATCTTGGTTATTTTCACTATTATGAGGAACATAGGAATGTTTCAACCATCTTCTTCAATTTGATCCAAGTGTTCTAACTCTACAATTTTAAGGATAATAACAAAAATTTGTTCTTCACACACATCATCAATAACATATAGGTGTTGATATTTAGGGGTGAGGATTCTCATGACTTCACCATTCAAGTTCATGCTAATCATATCAAAGGCAGGGTTGTTTTAAGGTGATATATCTCCCAACTTAACTCAATTCACCTTATTGAGATAGGAAACCAATTTTATCATTGTTTTCATCTATTTCATTTATTTCCAATGATGGGATGGGTGTTGCACTACTACCATGAAGCTATCAATAATCCTAAATTAACTTTATAAGTAATAGTAACATAGGAGAGGGATGTTTCATATTCATATCATGAACCTTATTCATCCAGTTACTCCAACTCTTCTAACTATTATTCTAACTAATTGCAAGAGATCTCAAATTCTTATTTTTGTGTGTGTAGCTCATAGTTAGTCTAATTTTTTAGTTAATAGTCACCTAAAATAATTGTTTCTTCTTCATCATCAAACTCATCCTCATCAATAATATTTTAGAATGATTTTTTCTTATTGAATGGTACATTATTAGTCGATAGGACCTTGTCTTGTTTTCATATTTGTAGATGTCAAATTATAAACTTTAGACTATGGTCTTGTAAGCTAGTTTGGGAATTAATTATTATGTATCTCCTATAAAAATGTCATTAAATTAGAAAAATAATTGAAATATTCTTGATCACTAAATTAAGTGAAAATAGCATATTTTCCACATGAAGAATTATCATAAATATAGGTATAAAAATCAGCAATGGGGTTTTCATTTATCATAAGGAACTTTTGTTGATTATACATTTGAGGAAATGTTTTGTTGTAAGATGTACATAGGATAATGAGATAACTTAAAATTAGTTAAATAAAGTATTTTGGGTTTAAACACCTATTTATCCTAGCAGATGAAATGGATAACATAGTATTTAGGGGATCCAACATTTTGTGATAAACTTATATAGTGACTAATTCCATTTATAGGAATGAGTCTTTCAACCTCTTATATAACATAATAAATCAAATGTTAAATTTGATAATGATTTAATTAGGATCCATATGATCTATATTAAACTAGTATTAAAAATAAATAGGGTTAGTGGGAACACTAAATTAGTTAATAAATAAGTTCTCAAAGATATTCTAGGAAGTAATGCACCTATATGACAAGCTAATATATCATCTACATGTTTATATATCCAAAGAGAAAGGGAAAAAAACAACATTAAGCATGATAATGCTATATTTGAGTCATGATTGTGGCATTTTTAAATGCTCAAATGTGTTCTACCATCCAAATCCAACTATGTGTGTATTTTTGATATAATTCATTGGGATATTTGGGAAAGTCATGAGTGGGTCCTATAATTTTTGATATGGAATCCACCTCCACCTAGCTAAGTTAAATTTATAAGTGGGTTTACAATTCATTTTCCCATTTTTAGAATGTGGAAAATCACTTGGGAAAGTTGTTAAACTGTTCAATCTTTAAGTTTTTTACCAAAATTTTAGTTTTTGGTTTATGACCCTCTTCTAGGACTAGTTCTATTGATGTGCATTTTGGAGCATGCCAACATTCTAGGTTCATCTCATGACTTACATATGTTGAAAGGAGATTCATGGGAATATCCCCAAGGTTTATATCTACTTGGTCTAAGTGAACTAATCTTTACTTAATGTCTAGTTGTGACCATTCCATTTTAAAAGGCATGTATTGGTTCTACCACTTTAAACTTCATTTTAACATGTTTTATGTAATTAAACAATGTAAAATTTGATTTGTTTATTATTTAATTCAAAAGGTTTTCATTTCATCTTTATAATTATAATGTATGCATTCATTCATTCATTCATGAGTCCATATATTATAGGAAAAAAATAAATAAACTTACATTTAAAACTTGCCCAATTGTAAAATCAAAATGTATAGGGATTTATTTAGTGTATTTATGGATGATTTTAAAGTTAATTCCATTGATTTAATTATTAAAAAATGTGATATCATATAATTTAAAATACATTCATAGCAATCAAGATAGATGTTCCTTTAGATTGCATTAAAATAAAAGTGAAAGAGAATAGGAAGGAAAATAAGATAAAATCTTACAATAATGTTGAAAATTTATTTTTGATGATTGAATCAACTCCAAAAATTGGCCTCTAATCCAATAAGTTCTTACATAATCAAATGCAAAGCCAGTGTAAGATTATAGGAAAAATCAATAAAGTAATAATGGCCACCACCATCATATACACATGTAAATGGAAGTAAATAATCCAAAGTATTGTATTAATAAAAATACATCATTTGATAAGTAGATTTGAGTTAATTGAAATCATTCTCCAAAAAATAAATTTAAAATAATGGTAAGAGAGGATTTAAGGGAGACATAAACACTAATGAAGCATGAAATTTTTTAGAAAATGAAAAGGCCTAGATTTAAATCTCATTTTTGGAGAAGAAAAGCCAACCCTTTAAGTGTGAAAATGAAGCAATATATAGCCAATTAATCTTTCATGGATAGTATTTTGCCTCCAAATTGATTAGTTACCACCATCAATGTCTTCAACCACCTCTTTCTCTTTCCTCTCCCTCTAAATTCACCACTTTTACCATTCATTTCCTACAAAATAGACCAAAAATGAGTTAAAACTTTCAATTAAAATAAATGAATAGTAAATTTGACACTAAAACACAAATAAGTTTTAAACTTGGTAAAATCAAACAAAATTAATGGTATCATTGCATCTAATATAGATATAGCTTCCTAAGAATGTGAATGGTTTTATTTTTGACACTAGATACTCAAATTATGGTGAAAATAGAAGAAAAATCAAAAATAGACCAAGTGCAAACCTATTCAAGATTTAGGGTGTGATAGTTTATGTTTTTAAGTTACATTTTTTAAAAATTTGAAATTATAATGTTAATCAAGTTTTGGAAACATGAATAGCACTAGGGGAATTTTTCTTGTAATAGACCTATTAGGGCTCAAATTCCCTATTTGCATCGAGTTTCATTGGTGAGAAAGTGATTTTCAATAGCCCATAGGCCACAAGACCTAGTTAGGATATTGGGGTGTTAAAACCCTGATTCACACTATACTCATATTTAAATCCATTCCTACAATCTAATCTAGGTTTGAAACCCTAACTACCAATACCATCCCAATGATGAAAAGCCTATACCTAAGTGGATTTGATCCTCGATTAGATCTATAAATAGCCTTCAATGCTCCCTAAGATCTAATTAAGAAAAAACTTGACTAGTAAAGGGAATACATAGTGATCCCTGATTTTTATGATCAATAATTAAATCTTGATATACACTACATTGTCCTCTAAACCCATCTTGAGACACATTCCCAACAAAAGTTTTGAATAACACTAGACTCACCAAGGAATAACCACCTATGACCTTATCAGGTATTTTACCAATTATAAATATACCTACTTAACATCCCATAGCCTAGACATAATAAAAAAATAATCATGAGTAATACTACCATTTCCATGAAAACATCCACAAAAACTATTCATGTCTTAATATAATGATTAGGTATGGGGACCTAAAAACTATGAGACTTAGGCTAAAACTCATGTCAATTTTTTTTTATTAGAATAGGGATAGAAAAGAGAATACCCCAAAGACCTAACAATGTGCTGAAAACCTGATTAGGTATAGGGATTAGTCAAACCAAACTAGGATAAAATACAAGTTTCATAGACCTATAAATATTTTGTAATCAAGATACTATGATCAAGAAGTCTCTTTAGGGAAAAGTTCAAAACACAAAACTTGATAAAATTATCTTGGTATATATTATGTAATATATTATATATCAATAAATTTTACATAAATAAAAATTACCCCATGGGGAAAACTAAAAGACTAGAACAAGTTAGAGAACAACTCTCTTGGAGACCCGATAAGTGGTATAAGTGCCTCAAAAATGCATTTTTGCTCAATGAGTAAAAAATGAAATTTATTTAAATGAGCATGGTAAATATGATGGGATATATTTTATATTCCCAATATGAATTTAAATCAAATCATCCCCCTAAATCAAATGTAGGGAGTTGAGAGAGTAGGCAAGCAAGAATACCACACGAGTAGAAGTGTTACAAACTTCATTTTGGGACCAAGTGTTATATATGAAACTTTATTATTAAAACATGGTAATAATAATTTTATATTTTTTATGAGACCAAATATCACTTAAATTTACATTAAATATTATATTATGATAAGAGAGCTAAGAGATTTCATCTTCAAATGTAAATTTGGAGGTTAAAACTTCACTTCTATGCTAAGTGTAAAATACAAAGTTGACTCACATGAACCTAGTATTTCCAATAATGAGTAATGGTTTAGGTTCCTTTTTTTTCATTAAAATTAATAAAAACCACAAAGGAAACTTGATATTGATAATACCAATAGACTTTGAATGCAAGTGGGAGTAGAGAAAAAGGCAAAAAAAGTAGGTTCCCTAATTCTTGGAAGAATTAGGACATATTGTGAAAGCAAAAAAAAACATAATATTATAAAATAATCTCTCACAAATAAATTTGAGTTGATTCCACCCCATTCATAGTGCACTCATTAGGAAATGCACTCAAGGATATTGATGCACTAATAAACCCTAGAATAGAAACCATTAGTAAAGTGGTAAATTGAAAAATATCTAGTATATATTAATACCACTTAAATTAATTTATTGATGATGAAAAAATATTTATTATGACTTTAAATCACATCATGCATTAATTTTTTAAGGAATCCATACTTTTCTTCTTCATCATCTTATTCTTTTAGTTTTCAAGAATTTTTTTTTTTAATTGTCATATTTAGCCCCACACCTTCTTGTGTTACTTTTATATTAATTCTACACATTTTACTAAAAAATAAAAAGCATAAATTTATACATGATTATATCTTGTCTTATGGGGAATTTTCACCCATTTACTTCTGTGGGCATCATACCTATGTTTTTTTATCTTTTTTAGTATATATTTTCCTATGGGGACATCATACCCACACTTGTTCATTGTTGATAGGATATATATTCACACAATGGTGGAATTATACCCAATATTTATATTTTATATCACATATATTTTCCTATGGAGGAATCATACCCACATATATTTATTACCAAGATATCTTATAAATGGAGTTTGTTTGTTATACCCATTTCACTTATGGGTCTATATTGATGATTCATATTTTAGATATTGAGTTTACCGTAACATAAGATGGATCATCACTCATGGTACATTATTTTTTATATAAATTTACTACTATTTTATGATAAATTTATGGCATGTTATTTCCCCATGTACATATTCACTTATGAATATTTCCACATATTAATCTATCTAGTGTGATCATGACACATTATTATTATTATTATTATTATTATTATTATTATTATTATTATTATTATTATTATTATTATTATTATTATTATATATGGGTGGTTTTATACATATGTTCCTTGCACTATTACATTCAATGTGTTATTATTCCCTACACATAATTTTACACATTGCCACATAATATGTTCATAATAATGAATATATACATTATTTTTACAATTTTCCCACTAAGGGGTAGGATCTAATGAATATAAAAATTTCTATAACATTACAAAATATAAAAACTTCAAAAACATTGCTTTATACATGGTTACATATTTACTTATGCTATAATTTTTTGTTTGCATGATTTACACATTTTACACAGTCTTAAGTGGGTACTATTTATAAACAAATCTTATATATTCCATAAGTAAGTGAAAATATGTGTTTCAAATTATTCAATTTTATATTTTGATAGGTGAATGTAATCTTTCATGCTCACATTCCTATAATAAAGTAGGAACATTATGTTGACACGTTATTTTTTTATAAGACCCTTATTCCTAGTGTTTTATCCCTAATTTACCATAATTGACATATTTATTTTTTCATAATTGTAGGACTTATTTGACCCTACATTGGCATCTATTTAGCACTTGATTCTAAAAATAACACCTTAATACTTATTAAATGTTATATGTTGACATATTTATGTTACATATAAAATTTTATCATACTCCACATCAATACATAAGCCTTTTATTATCCCATGTCACTTTAACACTCTACATTAATCTAGCATGTTTAATTGTGTGCCTTGTGTGGATATGTACCCTTAGATTTTATGGGTGTTTTTCCAATTATTGATGATATTGTGCCTTAATAACAACTCTTTTCATTTATAAATTAAGTTAGTAAACATCATCTTGGCATCGAGTTATATATGTATACAATATATCCTAAATAATTTAGAAAAAACTATATAAGGGATCATAAATAATAATAGGATATCAAGGTATAGACCTAGAGAAAATCTAGTAATTTATATAATTTATTTCTCATACACAAGATGAGCTTCATTAAGTCACATCTTACACAATTTCTATATATTTTCTAATCTTAGTATATCTTTATCCACTTATGACAAATGAAGGTTTTAGCTTGCACAAAATAACATCATCATTCTAATGGAAGAATAGGGTCAAAAATATTGCTCAATGTATTACATCAATACATTCATAGTTGTATGTTGATGTCTAATTATAGTAAATGGGATACATTTTTTATTACAATGAGGCTTCAAAAATTAGTTGAATTCATAACTCATTTATTTTTTGAGTTCCAAAGATAGGTCAAAGAGTATAATTCAATAACTCATAGAATTCTACCCAATGAATTAAGAAATACTATGTAAAATAAGACCATAAATCAAAATGGAGAGTAATTATAGAAAAAAATATATTTTAAACCCTACATGAACCAATTTAAATTGAATATAGGCATACCCAAATGCACATAATTTTCTTTCATTTGTTGAACCCAAAGTTTTGGCTAAGTATGGATGCACACAAGACTAATAAAGGGAGAGTGTGCATAAGAATAAAAATGTGATAATGTATGAGTAAGTTGGATTCAAGAGTTGTTCAAGTGTGAGAAGGGGAAATCCAAGTTTTTAATAAGTTTAGGATTAAATATTCCCACAAATATAAGGAGACATGTTTGGGATGAAGCCTTTAATAAGTAGACCAAGTCATGGAGCAGTGGGAGAATAAAGAATATAGTTGCAAAAATTATAAGATTTAAAAGGAGTATATCATGGTCATTCGAATAAGATAAAGTTATCTAGAGATGTGATAATTTAATTAAATACAAAAATGTAATGAATTATGTAAAATATCTAGCATTATGTATAGTCAATTCCAACATTTTTGTAATATTGAATATTATTTACAATCAAATAGTTACACCATCCATGGGTGTTTATTTATCATTTATAACTACAAATGGGTGGTATGAATATGTAAAAATACCACCTTTAATTAGATTAAAAAAAAATTGTTTATGTTAGGGCTATTTTTGAGGTTTTCAATGTTATAGTTATAGTTGTAAAGTTGTTAGTTTTTCATGATGCTGTTAACATTGTTTAATTGTTGTTGAAGTAGTTGGATGATATTGTTATTATTTTTGAAAGTAATGTCATGTTTCCAAAATGAGTACTGGATTTTAGTTTTGTTTTTTTGTTACATAATTATGATTAACAAATATGTTTAAATTGGTTTTTTACTTTGAATTTGTCCTTAATGAGTCTTGATACATTTGAGTACTTATATGTTTAATAAAATATTAAAAATTCAATAAAATTTGTAAACTAGTTCTTAGATTAAATAGTATGAAATATATAGGGTTTTACCCATTTCCAACTAGCCTAATAGAGGCCTAGTAATCTATCTATATCCCTTGAGTGAGTGATAAAGTCCTACCTTATGCGATATGTTGGTGGAATCAAGTTTAGTGTTTGGGTTTTGCATGCATGTGGTATAGAACTAGGATGTACTAATACATTAGGCTAAAGTTAAACTAAGTAAGTCCCAAAAACATTTAGTCAAATTTTTTGTTCAATTTTTGGGACCTATGTAAAATTTCATTACTCCAATGGTGAGTGAACATGTTCTATATAATCTCTTTGTATAATATCAAACATTGGTTTGAATAGATAGAGCTAATACTTTTACTAAGTTATCCAAGCCATGGTAGTCATAATACAATGAAATGGGTGGAAGAAAACTTGCATGATCCTATCTATAAAGTGTTATTTTATGAACTACCCACATATTTGCATACATGGTTGGTTTTGTATATTGTAAATCAGTGAATAAACTATAGACATTAGTATCCATGGACTCAGGAATGCCTTAACAACTTAAATCAATTAGATGTAGTCTCAATGAGGGTTATGGACATCTAGTGGAATGGTGCACTAAATATCTATATGTTAAAATTTGTAGTTTCTACATATTCTTATTCTGATGAGGTTAAATATTGATTCTCCTATGAACCTAGGGGTATAATTTTTAAGTTGATACCATTGGAAATAAATAAGTTATTTTTATATTATGGAATCAAAATCCTACCTATGGAAGGATAAATCCTCCAATTTGTGGGCTATGTCGATGGTAAGAGTTTTAGATGAGTATGGTTGAGTGAAAAAGTTGAAAAAGCTACAAACATGGAAAAATCAGATGAATGTGAGTTTACAAGGGTCAAGTATGATGACGCTTATCAAAAGTTGATCACCAAGAAGGACCATAGAAAAAGGTGAAATTATGAGTTAGGAAATGTTTTGATGACCCATAGATAATGGGAATGGTATGTGGATGACTCTTACTCAAAGGATGTGCATTCCTTTAGAGAAGAAGTGGTAAGCTTTGATGAGCAATATCTAGTGTTTTTAGAACCTGTTGAAGCCTAATTGGATCTTGAAAGGTATTCAAGAAATATCATTAAGGAAATGCATGATTCATCTCTACCCAAAGCATATTTTCATGTGTCTATTAACAAGTGGAGAAAGGTAGTGAAGATACAATTAGTGGATTAAAAATAAGATATTTTTTAAGGAAATAATCAAATAATATTGTTTTATTGAAAATTATTACTTATAATCCATTGAAGGTATAAACGCCAGAACCATCATTAACAACGAAAATTCCAAAAAATGTATGTGATTTCAATTAAAAGGGGTGGTTTAACACCCCAAACTAGTAGTACTATGTAAAGTGTAGACACCTAAATCTAGCCATTGATAACCTCTAATAAGGGTTTTGGCCAATTTCCACCCAAAATGTACAATTTGGCATAAAAACATAAAAACACACTAAATTATGTGAAAATGACATATTCAAGTGAATATTTTGGATAGGGTATCCCTAAATAGGGTAATACAATTTATGGTCCAACTAAATTTGATCAAATTATTTCAAGTCAAAATGTTAATGTTGCACTTAGGTGCTCTGGATTGATCTTTCCTATCAAATCTTTTACATAAGACACGTGCCTTTGTTATTTATTTTCGGTAACATATTAAATGGTATAACTCATTTAATGAATTTGACATTGACTTCCAATGCCAATCTAGTCAAATTTTGGACCAATAACAAGGCATTCTGATTAATTTGAGTAATTTATGCATAAAGTTCTTAAACATGTTTAAGAGCTAACTAACCCAAATCAAGGCCTAATTAAGAATTCCATGGAAAGTTGTTGAAAACATAGTTTTTAAAATATATAATGAATATATGCATCATTAGGTGACTTCATTTCTTGGAAAGACATCCCTAGGCCATAAATGCCACAAATATCAGGATTCATGCCCTCCATGCCTGATCAATTCCTTCCATGATACCATCCACGTCTCTTAATTACCCCTTCTTCCCATGTCATGATGAGAATAATTATAAACTTAATTTAAAAAATTAAATTAATACTCTACCACACATATGCATCATAAGATGGATGATTCAGGTTGATTATAGACATTCTCAAAAATCTATAAATAGAGAGGCCATGAACATCATTTCTAAGCTATTTTGGTACAAATTTATTATGCTCAAATATCTTAAAAAATCTTGATAATACAAAGTTATAATGCACAAATGATTCCAAAATACATTACAATTAGTGTTACTATGCCAAATTGATTCCAAGCGAAAGCCACAAGGTGTTAAGGAGAAGAGGAGATAACCAAGCCTCCTTTGATGAAGACTTCATGAGCACAAGCTGAGCAAGCCACAACAAAAAGCATTTTGGAGCATCCATGGAAAGTAAAAGAGGGTTTATTTTGCATTTTAGTTGTGTGTTTTATTCATTTTTGTTAACTAATCTCTACCTAGTGTCTATGCATAGAGATTTTATGTTAGTTAGTGTGTTTCTTTAATTTTGTTTTCATTTTGAAACTAACACCATACTAACCATCCTCTTTTGAGTTAAATTCCTACATCACATATGGCATGCTCAGTGGGACCAAATGTATCTCACACATGAAGAAGATCATTTTGCAACTTTAAAATCTTCATTTAGGTCATTAAAACTCTTACAATTTGATTTTCTAACTTTATTTTGTGATTTTTCTTTGTCACAATTTACACAGTAACTGACGTCGATTAGTAAAAATATCATCAATTAGCATAGCCATCATTAGTATTTATTTGTGTAACCATTGTCAGTTATATAACCATCATTGGTTAGTGAGTTTATCTAATGCCAATTATAGAACCAATGTCAGTCACTATGTTTTCTTAAAAACACAAACCCGAGAGCTATTTTATTATGTTTGGTTTGGGGTCATATGGACTCCATTTTGGATGATTTTTTTAAACAATGTTTTTTCTCCTAAATTTTTAAAATTTGAAATTATTATATCTTCAATTTTGATATATTTTTCACAAAATTTTGAAAATATATTTAAAATGTTTCTAATCTAACATATTTGCTTTTGGGGTGATGCCTTAAGGGTAAACAGGTAACCAGTGGACTTGGAACTTGTTAAAACATGCTATTAAGACATTTTTGGCATGATTTAAATTTCATTAAGAAACATTTTTTGGTGTTTAATGAAAAATTTAGATGTTTAGGGTTTAAAGAACACCATCCCACCTTTCCAAGATTTTTGTATTCACTTAGTTGTTTAAATTAGATTTTTGTTTGGAAAAAAGAGGGGTGTTGTGTGTATTCTCTTCCATTTGTCCCCTTTAGGTAACCTTTGAAATCAAAAGTGCCATTCTTATTGCAAAAATCCTAGTCTAAAGCTTAGAAAGAATGTCATCTAAATCACTCTGAAAAAACTTATCAAAGTTTTGGTGACCTTGAAAACAACCCTAAAGTATTTCTTTTTATGTCTTTCATTTCATTATATCTTAGCATATGAGGGGGATGTCATTACCTCTCACAATTTATTTATGGAAGATTTGACCTATGGTTTCACCTCCCGTCATTGACTTCACTTTCTCCTTCTAAGTTACACATAGGACATATCTACATTTAGATATCACACTACACTGAGTGAACATCAGGATGTAGTGGTTATAAAAAGGATTAGACCTTTGTAAAACTAGCCAATATCATGGTCACCCAATTTCCATGCTTGTCTTTTTGAAATTTTTAATGTCAAAGTCATTATGCAATCCATTCCCTTAGAAATGTTTGAAAGTTGATAGTTTATTCAACCCCACATTACCATACCCTTGCTAGGATTTGGATGATTATACTTAGTGTATTTTGGTTATTTTTGTTGGGTATGTTTTGAGTCTAAAACTTGTTTGTTTGTTCTTAAGCCATGTCAAAACCAATTTGTCTATACGTCACTTTTTTGTCTAAAGAGGTGTTGTGCTAGCCATTTTACACCACACTTGTGCCTTGAAATTTTATATAAACTTGTTTGTGTGTGTGTCATTTGAGTTTTAAAAGGTAGTGTTATGCTACCCAAATCATATAAAACCATTGAGCCTTTTAAGTCTTTGAAACATACCATAGATCACATCATTTGAGTACGATTGTGCCATTAGGCTACTCAATTTATTTCAAAACTAGTTTACCTTGTGCCAAAAATCATTTGTTTTAAATCATGCCATGTCCACCATTTGGACCTTTATCTTATGCCATCATGTTATCCAATATTGTCTAGCTTGTTTGGTCAAATCCTAGTTTTTAATATTGAGTTTTCAATTAGCCTTATTAATTTTGCATCAAAACAATAATTTATTTCTATTTAATCCTTAATTCATGGTGTTAATATATAGATATTTCTCTTTTGGATTGCATAACTTTAGTTAATCAATTACCCAAATTTGAAAACTATTAATGGTTTATTTATTTAATGCCTATCCTCATCATTATTTGTGCCTTTATTTAGGAAAACACTTTCTTTCTTCAAAGATCCTTTTGTATTATGCCTTATGCCAATTAATCATGTTTATGTTTGATTTCATGTGTTGGGTCTATGTGAAACTTGTTTCCAAACTTGTTAGATTAAATCAAATCACATTATCCTTTGTTTTAAGTCTAGATTTTGATGTCATTTGGCCAAAAGTCCTATCATATTCTTATTTGTTTAAGCCTAGATTTTGACTCTATGTTTGGACAAAGGACCTAGTAACTCAACGTTTCCCTTTCCTAGTTTAGACCTTGTTTGGAACACTTTGACCTAGGCCTTTGACATGCTAGTTTTTATTCAGATGCTTGACCTTTTGTGTGTATGTAATTTGACATTAGACATTTACTGTTCAATTTTTTTATGCCAAGTCTTAACACAAACCATTTTAGAGATACACCTCCAATTTTAGACTGAATTGGAGATACAACTCCACCTTTGACGAAGTTAGACCAAGCTTGAACCATTTGTCCCTTGGAAAATTTTAGAGTTTGTAAAACTCTAAGCTTTTTTGTTTCAAAGATTTCATCATTTACACAGATATGTCTAGCTACACTTATGGTGGAGACACACACAATCCATATTATGATATAATAACCACATAAAATCCCACTAAGAACCCCTATAGAGAATAATTTTCTAAGGAGTTTTATTATTCCTCCTATAATACTCCATATGGGGAACATAGTAAAAATCCACAAAATCCAAATCAAGACCTTGATTGTTATGAAGAACCTTGTGAGGAGGACTTTGAAGACCAAATAAAAATAATGTTGTTTGGTATATGGATCCATACCCTATTTACAATAATCAATACATGGAACATAGTCAAGAACCAACGTATGATCCAACTCACAACTGGGATGATATGGTTTATGAGGAAAACATTAATGCTTTGGATTATGAAAGTAATTAGAATCTACCACATCATACCATTTCTATTCTAAGACCACAATGTCACACCATTCTCATACCAAGACCTCATAGTTTGGTCTATGCAAGCGATCAATCTCCACAACACCCTTTCATCATTCTAAGACCTAGTCTTTTGGCTTATGAAAGCAATCATGATCCATACCACCTTATCATTACCATCTTAGGACTTTATCCTTTAACTCATGCAATAAATCATGCTCCCTAATGCCCTACCATTATCCAACCACAAGTCATTCCGTCCAAACCTCAACTCATTTGAAGACCAAGCTATGTAGAAAACTAGTATTTTCCAACTCATTGGAAACCAAGGCCAAGAGAACTAACCAATTTGAGATGTTTTTGTTGAACCAAATATTTATGATAAGTTAATCTATGATGAATCACTTATTGATCCTATACCAGTTATCAAGATGTCTCACTCTAATGAGTCAATCTTTACTGAATCACTTCTTAATGATTATAACTACCTTTGGGAAAATCATTACCTCAACCATGTGCCTATTTTTCAAGATCCTCCTATTGATAATCCAATATTTGAAGAGTTGTCGCTTGACCTATTTACCATCTTAGAGGAGTCTCACTTTGACAAACTAGTTTTTATGGATCCCATTATGCCATCATAGGACATTACATATCCAAAACCAAAAATTAAACAAGACATCATTATAATATATTACCCATCAGATGAAGAATCAAAGTTAGAGTCAAGTTTTACTCTTAGACTAACATCATATATAACATCAAAATATGAATATGAATCAACATCAATCTCAACATTAGATTCAAAAGAATAATATGTTTATGGATATTATAAAATTGGTTACACATGCCTTATAGATAAATTTGAATATATTTGTGATCCTTCTATGGTTTTTGAGGATGAGTAATTTAGCTTTGACACAATTTCTCCTAGTATCTTCTATAAGGATTATGATGCCAACACCCATTCCATTACCATTCCATAGGCCATTACCATCAAACAAAATAGCCATATCATTAACATTCCATATCCTATAAGTGTTGATTGGTATCGATAGAATCACATTTTGTTGAATTACATCTATGGTGACATAGCAATTAAAGAAGAGTAAGGATGCTCAGGCCACATTCATGTAGCAGAAGAGAATTCTCCTAGTGAAATTTTTTTGAAGGCACTAGGGGACAATCAAAGTTATAACTTAACATCTTCTAGTAAAATTTTTTCAAAAGTACTAGAAGAAAGTCAAAGTCAAAATCCAATGTTCATTAGTGAGACCTTCTAAGAGGTGCTATAGGAAAATCAAGACAACTTCATTGGTGAAAACCTCTTTGAGGCACCAATAGTTGATCACAAAAGTTATTCACTACTTGATGAAGATCAAATCAAAATAGCTTCCTATCTATAGCCTAATTAGATGGTATCTAATCTCAAGATCAAACAATAGAAAAATATGGTGGCCCTATCAAGACAAAAATTCATTAGCCCTACCACAACTAAAATTATGTTGAATCTAACATCAACAACATTATGTGTGACTAAAAAAACTAATCTTAATTTATTTCCCAACCATTCCACATTCCATTATCATTTACCACTCCATTTCACAAACAAACCTACCATCCATTATTTTTCATTATTTACCATCCATGGTCACACTTTCCTTTGCAAAGGATGTAAATATATCTTGTCTTGATGCTTGATGGAATCAAAATCAATGACCAATGAAGATCACAAAAGCATTCTTGACAACTAGATTTGTAGGCCACTTTTGATAGATCAATTATTCAGATGAGGTGTGGGCTATCAATTAACATAATCAAGTATTCTATTTGCATCATTTGTTGATTAGGATGTGAATCTACCTATCAAAAGGAGCAATAGAATAAAAAACCACACCTAGGCCAAAAACATGTACCATACCATTTTACATTGTCGTGTCATTTCCATTTTTACATATCCATTTGACATTATGGAATATTCTTGCTATTCACCCTATCACTTGGGGGAAAACCCTCTTAACATTTAATCGATCCTATCATTCCATTCTTATTTACACCAAAAATTATTTTTAGTCATCCTACCCAATCCTATTTTGATCTTGGTTCATTTGGTTCTTCCCTCACCTTTTATGGGAGGATTCCGATCAAGTTTTAACAATCAATCCAATTCATGTTTACAATGATAGTCTATGAAAGTAGTGTGACAGTTGATCTAGAAAGGTATCTTTCATTTTCCATCTTGTATCAGGTTTATTTATGTGAGCCTCATTATAACTACCTATGGGCAAATTAGTGTTTCACCAGTCTTGCTAATAATTATAACCACATATGGGAAAATTAGTATCATTGACCTATGCCATTATCCTAGTTATAACTACCTATAAGTAAACTAGGGGAAACACTTTTTTATCATGCCTTTTTGCATCACCTTACCATTGTTATTTTCATTTAACTAGCCATTTTCTAGATTTAAGAACTTGATGAGACCGAGTTGGTTTTTCCTCACCTTTTGTGTGGATGGAATTAATATAACTTGAGGTCATTTTAAGACTATGTGGGTTATTCTCAATTCATGTTGAGGTCACCTCAGTCCCCCTTTCTATACGCTCTCACTATTTTTTGAGCAACGTAAGCTAAGCACTCTCACCAGTTTGCAAGTAGGTATATTGTCATTCTCAAATGAGTTAAGATACCACAAAGTTCTAAAAAGCATTCATAATATTTCAAAATCCAAATATATTTATCCTATCTAAGCCTAGTCATTTATCCTTGATCTGCCTTATTGAGGCATTGTCATTGTTAGGATGCTTTCTTTTAATTTTGTTTTTAGGCTTTTTGTTTGTTTTTTACTTTAGGTGTTTTGTTTGCTTTCTTGCTTGCTTGCCTATTTGTTTACTTTCAATATTATTGCCTCGACTTAGTCTATATGTGTTCATTAGGTGATTCCTTACACATATTATTCATGAGTCTATCCAACTTCGTATGCCAACATTGTCATCATGGTTTTAATTATTGGTGCATTATTTTCACTTGAATATTGGATATCAGGAGTCAGTCCTTATGTATATTTTGGAAAATTTTTCATGGTGTTCTATCACGAATCCTACCATCACATGATACATCAAAAATTAGCTTTAAAAAGATCTATAATAAATAGATCTATATAATTTTCTCCTTGGCACCTTGGCAAACCCTTCCACCCCACCCTTGATCAAATTAACATAATTATCATTCTAGTTGTATCATTTATAATCAAGATGAGCATCTCCTCATTGGTAGATACAACTAAATCATTCACACTGACAAATATTATTATTCTATTCATCTATTTCATCATTTTTCACCCACTCATATTTAATCTATATTCTAGGTTATATCCTTGAGTTATTCTTGGTAATTAGCCCTAACTGGGGCACAATCATATCTATCCAATCTAGGTCCTCTTAATGATTTTAACCACCTATGGGTAAATCATTATTTTGACATTTAATCTTGATTATAACCACCTATGGGTAAATCATTATTTTGACATTTAATCATGATTATAACCACCTTTGGGTAAATGAGTATCCTTTTTACATTAATGAATGAAAGCATTTTCTTATTTGGATTAATCTCAATCATGGATTAATTCCATCTTCCTTCTTGTTTCTTTTTAAGGGATCTCCCATCAATAAATGTGATGACCACTCCTGTGAGGGGGCATCATCATAGGCTTCTCAAAACCATTTAAATCTTTGTTATTTAACCATCATCTTATTTTTGGCATACAAAACATCTCTTATTATTTGAGAAGACATTGCTTTGCCTATGGTTTTCAATATCTTACCAAATAGGGACAAACTGTAGACACCTAAATCTAGCCATCGATAACCTCCAATCATGACTTTGGCTAATTTCATATTAAATGATGTGAAAATGACATATTAAAGTGATGATTTTGGCTAGGATATCCATAAATGAGGCAATGCAATTTATGGGCCAGCTAACTTTGATCTGTTCATATCGAGTCAAAATGCCAATTTTCCACCTAGGTGCTCTGGATTGATCTTTCTTATCAAATATTTTTCACAAGACATGTGTCTTCATTATTTTTTATTAGTAACATCCTAAATGGGATAAAATATCCAACACATCTAACATTGACTTTGAATTCTAATCTAGTCAAATTTTAGACCAATAACAAGGTATTATGATCAATTTGAGTAATTTGTGCATAATGTGCTTAAACATACTTAAGAGATATTTAACCCAAATCAAGGCCTAATTAAGAATTCCATGAAAACTTGTTGGAAACTTATTTTTTAAATGAATATTGAATATCTACATCATCAAGTGACTTCATTTCTTGGGAAGACATCCCTAGGCCATAAATGCCACAAATATCAAGATTCATCCCTCCATGCCTCATGAATGCCTTCCATGATTCCATTCATTCCTCTTAATTTACCATTCTTCAAATGTCATGATGAGGATAATTATAAACTTAATTCCATAAATTAAATTAATCCTCAATCACACATATGCATATCAAGATGGAATGTTTAGTTTGATTTTAGACATTCTCAAAAATATATAAATAGAGAGGTCATGAACATCGTTTCTAAGCTATTTTGGTGAAAATTTATTATTCTTAAATATCTTAAAAGGTCTTGATAATGCAAATTTATAATGCATAAATGATTCCAAAATCCATTTCAATTAGTGTTACAATGCTAAATTGATTCCAATCCAGGCCAAGCCAAAGCCACAAGGTTCCAAGGAGAAGAGGAGATAGCCAAGCCTCCTTTAATGAAGACTTTATGAGCACAATATGAGAAAGCCACTATAACAAGCATTTTGGAGCTATTAAGGAAGGTAAAATAGGGTTTATTTTTCATTTTAGTTGTGTGTTTTATTCATGTTTGATAACTAAGCTCTCCCTAGTGTCTAGTCCTAGAGATGTTATGCTATTTATTGTGGTTCTTTCATTTTGTTTTCATTTTGTTTTCATTTTGAAACTAACACCATAATAACCATCCTCTCTTGAGTCAAATTCCTATATCACAAAAAATAGGACATTAGGATTCATCCTAGTTGCAATAGTGTAATAATATATATAACTACAAAAACAAGGAGTGATGAATATAAAAATTTGTGTAACTACACCATGGGAGGAAATATGGGTGGCATAAGAGATAACCCTAAATGAATTCAAGGCTTAGATGTGTAACCCTATATATGTGTGTTATTTATGTATGCAATTTATCTTACACTAATACCATAAATATTCCAAGAGATGTCTTTACATTTTTTAGAGTACCATGGTGTGTAAAATATTATTAAACATGTGCATAATTGTAAGTTAATATGGTGCATGAAAATAATCACCATTTTAGACTACAAGGTGAGTCAGTTTTTAATAATATTATTATATTGTGAAAACAAATGGTACCAAAATTTAGACCTAAATTAGGATATTGTTGACTATGATATTATAAAGACATTTTCTACTAGAATTTAACATCCCATATTTTGAGTCACAAATATTTGTTTTGCTAAAGTAAATCAAAAAAGAACTAACTGATATCTAATATCTCTTTTGAAATCCACCCTGCACAACATGCTCAATGGTATATTGGGGGATTATTAATTCATCTTCAATACACTTTATTAATGAATATATTTACTAAACCTAGAGAATACCCAAACTTATCCTTGAACACAAATTTTTTTGGAAGCATGGATACTCAGTTCCATCCTTTTATTTAGGCACAAATCACCTCAATGGATTCCCAACTTTAGATGTTGACAATTAATAGTTCCTACAACATAAGGAGTGGATTATGGTGTATATATTTTGAGATCAAAGATCATAATAATAACAACTACCCAAAATGGATTGTGAGGGACATGTTAATACCCTATAAATATTATTGTGAGGATAATGATGTGCATAATTGTCCTTTTCTTCAATTCAAAACCTATAGTAAAGTCTCACTATATTGTAACATTTATGATTCTTTTACCCATAATATATAATATTATTGAGTGATTGATAAAATTAATGAGGTAAAAGAGTGGGACACAAGCCAAACCACTATGGTATATTCAAATCAAGGACATAGGGGTTATGTGAAATATCACATCTATTAAGCATATGGTATATTAGGTGGAGGTATTTTCCTTTCATGCACATACTATAAATGTATATATTTAAACCATTATTAGAGAGATTGTATTATTTATCCTACTTATGATTTCAAGTTGAACATGTAGTAGAAGAATGCTCATGTTTCTACACCAAGATAACAAAAAAGGACAAGGTTAAAAAGGGTGTTGGTATGATTAATATGGCATAGAATATTAAGTAATCAGACCCCAAAATTATTCATAAAATTTAAGGGCCAAAAGTACAAGTAACAACTCATAGTGGTATAACAATACAACCCACACTAGTTCCAATAGAGAAGGTTAGAATGGGTTATGATCTGAGAAGACTTTAAGATAAATGTACACTCCCCAAGACCTATGTATCACCTTATCTTAATATTTCATGATAGAAATAGGTACTTCATGAAACAATGGATGTTATCTAGAAAATACAAGGAGAAATTCACCTTGTATGAGACCAAAAATCCAAAGCCAAGGTTGACCTTCAATATAAGGAACAAGTAGATAAGGAGAATGATGATCTCATTAAGATTTTTACCTTTTATATTCTGAGATAATGACCTCTTAATTGAAATAAAAATAAAAATGTGTATACAAATTACTAGTTATTACACCCACACCCCATCTAGCTCAAAACTATGAAGTCAGAATTGCCCAGCACATAGAGTATGACCAAGAACTATTGATTGATGAAATAATTAATGGATGTTTAGTCTCAAAAATTATAATTTATACTAGTGTGGAACTAAACATTATTACTTATTATTCATGGTGAAATATGGGAAGTCTATCTATTTAACCCTCACAATATGTCTTATTCATGGTAAATAAGAATTGACTACAACCTCTAGGTATATTTAACAATGTCACTATATATATTATAGGTGAGTAGTTTCACACAAATTTTTAAGTTTAGGAAGTCACTTAAACTAATAAATACCATGTTATCTTAGATTAACCATTGTGTTATGCAAATAATGTAGATATACACTTTAACAAGTGTTACATAAATTTTTAAAATGAGAGGGGATATGTAGTAATTCCTTTAGATAATGACCAAAGGCCTCATTCTGTTTAGAGTGTGTAATTGGATGATAAAGTTAATTTAATCTAAGAAATCACTATTCATGGCATGGAAACATTATAATCCAATTATGAAGGGTACTTTTTTAGGATGACATGTAACAAATGCTTGATACTATAAGTGTCACTTACAACCTATCAGTGTAACAATCATATGAGGTTATCAATAAATAGTGTGGAGTCATGGGATCACATACCAAACATAATATTATGTCATATTCTCCACATTATACCCATAAGATAACAACTAGATAAAATAATAATTAGGTCTTATGAACTTGTTTAAAAGTAAATAATGTGTTCCATTTAATTCGATGAAATTTAATAAGCTTACCTTAGTATGAAGGTTTTAGTGGTAGATGTGATTATTAATAAAATATAGGTTTATGTTATAAAACTAATTTGGCCATGTTAATTTATTAGTTTATTTGTTTCAAATTACTATTTCACATTGGTGGGAAACTCATCGGATAAACTTATTCAACTTGATAAAAATCAAAGAGGCAATGTGTACTAGGTTTTGGTATAAAAATGAGAATCATGGTATACCTACATATATTGGTGACTCTTAACCATGAGTACATGTCCATAAGTGTGAGGATGTATGGATGGAAAGAATCAATATCCTTAGAAGCTTTGGATCCATGCCTTTTATGTTTGGTACTTCTCAAACTACAACTTAGGAGTCTTCAAATTTACTTCAAATTCATGTTATTCTTGAACATAATGTACTTGATTCTTAGATCTATCAGGATTATACTCTATTCTCTAATACATCTAAAAGTGATTTATCTTTAAGCTGAGGTCTTGACTATTCCTCAAACACAAACATATATGTCTTGGTTTCATTTAACTACTCTATGATTGTAGCCTCTTAGATAATATCTTGAAATTCATCCTTATGATTTATAAGATACTTTCCTTCATGCTTGTTAGGCTCATCAAAAAACTAACCATTAGGTTCACACTTCTTAGGAAGGGGAGTAAACTTACTCAATTATTCAAACTCTTGACTTATAGCATGAAACCTTTACCATAGGTCATGTTATTCTTATTGGATATCATGTTCATGGACTCTTCCATATTTTTTAAGAAAAATAACATTATCTTTATGATTATCTTGATTTATCATGCTTTGAAGAACATAATTGTCATGAATATGAACAAGGTAATTACCTTCAGTAGTTTATGGAAAATAACTATAAATTCTTGCCTCAAATTATCCATCACCAACCTCATGTTGATGTATGTTCCAAGATCAGTCCACTTAAATAAAATGTATGGATCAATTAAATAAGTGTCTACACCATACTCATCTAGGAAAATGCTATATATGTTTTTAATATTAGAGGATGATCCATCATCCATAGAAAAATCTTCTTGATCATTAATTATGAAATTGAGATTAGAGCTTACTTCTACATAGGGCTTAAAATAAAAATTAGCCAATGGTTACCTTTTCTCTATACCTCATCTTGAAGTCTAAGAAGGACCAATAAATTGAGAGGTAGCCTCCTATCTTGGATGTGAAATCCCTTGAAAGTCAAATATAAAAATGATCATGCCAAACAAACACTACTATATCTTGAAGGATAGCAAAGCTTGGACAATCATGAAGAAAAAATATCAACCCTTTGATAAGTCCCATGGATATAGCTAGTGTCCCATCATGTTAAAGAAATCCCTTAGTGTACAGTTTATATGTTAGGCCAATTTATCTACCACAAGCTTTAGCATCAATGAGGTACTAGCCTTAGTATCCACTATGTAGTTGTGAACAATTTTATCTCATACAATGAGAGTGAAGTAAAAGGGTGGAGGATTTTCATATTTGGAAAAGGGTTCCACAATGTTTTTATAGGTGCAATCACTAAAAGGTGGGGTGAATCAGTGATACCAAATAATCTAGCATTGATTATAATATTTATAAATACTTGATTAGTTACCATAAGCATTCATGAGGCATATAAATCATTCATAGGAATGAGTAAGAGAGATAATGCAATTTCAATCACATAACACATAGCATACATGGAAAACCATCTTGGGGAATAAAACCCATTATAACCTACAATTAGACTACTATACTATAATAATAAAAACCAATTTAGACCAACTGTAACTGATCAAGGAACTATAATCCCTATTTAGTGAGACTACAATTATACAAGGTGATACTACACCTATCTAGCTGAGTGGTAATAATAACTAAAATTCTAGCAAGCTTTACCTTTCAAGGAGGAAAAAAATACCTTAGATACTAAGCTACTAAAAAAAAATATGAACACATCCACCTTTGAATTGATGTCTTTAACACATGATTATGGACCTCTGATTATCACTCTTCACCTTCACTCATACTCAATTAATAAGAGCTCTATTATGCAAAGAAAAAGTTATACTTACATGTCAAATAAATATACCTAAATATATTCATCTCTTAAAATCATCCATAGGGAACTTTACCCCTCATTTTCTCCACAACTCACACACATAACCCTCTCTCAAATATCTCCCAAGTCTCTTGTTCAAAAGTCTATAAATCACCATATTTGATTTCACTATTTATAGAGAATTCATGATCATCACATTATTGGTCAAACATTAGGAATGCCTTGACACTTAAGGAATATATCATATAAATACATGGCTCAAAACAATCTTCATAGGTTAACCATAGCATTTATGGGTCACCCTTAAGTAGCTACATCTTTTAATAACACCCTTTTAGCTCTTATAGGTCTCATGGAGATATATTCACCCATTTATTACTTAATTGATCAAAATAAGAATATAATCCACTTTCAAATATTTGGGTCTACTTCCTATGTCCCTTTTTAAATCCTCAAATGATCAGAGTCATCTTTGCTCACCTTTGTGTATGTTCAAATAACATTCTATGCACATAGTCAAATTCTAATCCTTTGTTCATACTACATATGATTGTTAAAAACTTCATAATACACATAAATCATCATAATGGAGTAAAAAACACTCTCCAATAGTCAATTAATCATGAAACATCAAAATACCATCTACACAAACTCAATTACCCTTCTTGGGTAACTTTCATAATAAGCATGAACACATAGTCAACTTTAAACCTAAATATCTCTGACTATAGACACTTCAAGATATTAAAATTACTTCATTATATGCATCATGGATTACTCTTCATATTTTATTTTTACATAATGGGTAAATTCAACTTGGATCAGAAGTTATAGTTCAAATACAGATCACTCATTTTTTCCTTTGCAAATTCAAATATTCAAATGCAAACTATCATAGTTAAACTTGGAACACTATGCTCACATCTTGTGTCCTCTTAGATTTATATCAAGCTCACACCATTGATAATTTCCAAACTTTAACTCATAGTCACCAATTCTCAAATGTTAAACCTTAGTCTCTTAAACTTCATCTTGTTCAATCTTGTAATGTTGACTCATTACACACCGTCAATCTCCTGTACATAGATTATTTTTTTACAATGCTAAATATATATAATTTTTACCTCTTGACTTTAATATGAATCATTTATCTCTATTTATATGATTACCCACTCACCATTGATCATTGGAAGAAGCTTGTTATTTATCTTTTCCTAGAATTAAACATCATGTATTTGCCTTTGTCTCACTGCTTCCTAATTTCTTGGAGTAACGTACACTGCCAATGTTGCTAAAAATTTAACTTGTGAAAATTTGACTATGGGAACCTTACTTATCTACCTAGAAGGCCAAATTTGCATATTCATATCTTTTGCTAAACTTGGATGCATGATCTATAATTTGGACAATATGATTTACTTACATAGAATAATCCAACCATATAAAAATATACTCCTAAAACACTCACACATGTGAGATATATTTCCATTAAAATTCCTTCTCAAAATATTTTTTCATAGAGCCAAATTTCTTAGAACTTGTTTGGGAGACTAACTTTGAACATGCATAACTTTTTCCATGCTACATTGCATGACCTAAATTAAGGTGTGTAATAACTAGGCACAAAAATGAACAAACCCATATAATAAAATTGTTCTTAAACATCCATACATTTTAGATATTCCATAATCAAAATTTTTACTTAACTTTCTTGCCACACTAAAAATTTGGCTATGAGAAAAGACTATTAAACTACCTAGGATCCCAACTTTGCCCTTGTATATCTTATGATGTGCTTTAAAACATGATCTACAATTTAATAAAAATAAACTAGGGACTAATGTGATGAAAACCATATTACCAACTCCCTCTGACTCATCCATACGTGGCAATGGTGACATCATCAAACTATGTACTCATATTTTTTGCCACTAGACCCAAAGTGTCTAGATGAAAACCATTGACAACCATATGAATTACACTTATACACATAAAAATTAAAATCATATAAAACATATTAGAGACCAATTGATCATGATAAATACTCCATATTTATCCCTAAACATCTCTAACCACACAAAAATAAAGGATCAACCAAGCATACTTCAATCATACTAGGACAAGCACATTGCACACTTTGTCATTGTCACATAGACTATCAAGGGACTTCATCCACTAACTGAGACACATCCATAACAAAAACATGACATCATTTACAACTCTCCAATAACATCCCCCTTTTCCATTGATGTCAACAATCATCATATAGAAATATACAACTCACCTTCCTTCTCTCTTTTCAAGCACTTTCACAATAGGAATTTTCTCTATCTTTGACACAATGAGAAAGTGGGAACCAAATAATAATAAGGACATAAATATATTATTGAATAGGAAAGTACCATATTATAAATATTATACAAAGTCCCCCTTACCTTGAGCCTTCTTTTTCTTGTATTGACAACATCCTCTTGCTCTATACCAACACTCTCTTCAACCAAGAACTAAAAAAATTGAAGAAAGAACACATAAAAATAATAAAATCTAATGGAACTCACCAAGAAACATCTGAGACAAACTCCCCATAATATTTATGATCCATTTCATCACATGATCATCTTCATATCTCCACACATCATAAAGAACCACCACATATTCTAACTAGCCTTCTCGCTCAAGCTACCATAAGGACCACCAACAAAGATTCATTCCACTCACCAAATATGAAACATTAACTTAAAAAAATTGATAACTCACCTTTATATACTCATTCCTTGATCTTTTATATAAAATGGCTAAAAGGCACTCTTCTTCATTCTAGGCCTATTTGGACTCCTTCTAGCCCTACATGGAATCTATAGAACCCACAATTTTTAGTAGACACATCTTCAAGACCTTAAAATTCATATATATATCCCTCTCATATGCCACCTAAATCACACCAATTTTAATCACCAATCTCATCCTTTGAAACATACTTACATCACAAACTACTAGCCAATTAACCCTCCATATTGATAAAAACTTTAATAAATTGAGAACCATAAACCTTCAAATCTTTGTGAAGATTGATTTGATAACCCATTTGGCCCATTCAACCTATTATGAATCCTTATAACTCAACTCATAAGAAAAACCTTTTATAATAGATCCCACAACCCTAGAATCTCAAAATAGTCAAGGTCAACAAACCTCCTATGGTCATTGCACATCTCTAAAACTTGTTACACACATAAAGACACCCATCACACATTTATAGACCAAAAATTGAGCCTTTACACCTTTTTTAACAATGAATTCTTATAACCCATTTTAGGTTTGCTTGTCCTTAAGTCAAAAAATGAGAAAAATGAGAACACTAAAAAATTCAATTAGCACAAACATACATTCAGATCATAAAAACACCTAGATCACATCACAAATAAATACATAGGCATTTTTGAATACCAAAAACTTCTTGACATTTCATCAAACTCGTCATATCATCTAGAAACACCCATTATGATCTTATAAAATAGCTTATTCAAAAAACCTCTAGAGCAATCTCATGAATTTATTACTCCCCCTTAACCAAAGACCTTGTTCGATTGGAATTATCATCTTGAGCACACAAACTTGCTTCACCATAAGAAAAATGTCTCCTAAGAAGCATAATTAGAGACATCCTCTACACCATAATGCTTTACCATGGTGTGAAACTAGGAGTTACCCATAATTCCTCATATTCCTTTTCCTCCTTAATCATCTGATATTTATAGTTCTTCTTCTTCTTGTTTGGCTTAGGAGAAACAACTTCCTCATACACTACACCATTCTCCTTTTCTTCTATGATTGGATTGATAATACATAGAGACAACATAGATTCATGACATACCTTGTCATTTGAATAATCTTTCATCTAGTTTGGAACCTCAGCATTAGGCATAGATAATTGATGTTATTTTCATGATACATGCTCAAAAACATCAAGATGTTCACTTGGATCTATACAAATTCAAAAAGTAGATTTGTCTTCTCTTTGATCTTTGTCTCTTCATTCTCAACATGAGTAGATAATGAGACCTCTTAGTACTCTTCAAATTTTTAATCATTTTCCATCATAATAAATAGAATACTTGGACCTGCAGACTCATCATGACTCATACTTGTCACCTTTTGCTTCCATTTGTTAACTTGCCTTCTTCTTTGCACTCTAAGAGCCTGATTGAACTCATTTTGACTTGATGGCCTTTGCTTATAGAATCTATCAATGTGACCTCTCTGTTCATTATTGTAGCACACCATACTCCTTAATGGAAACATATATTATCTTACCATTTTTGGACAAAGACTTAAAATATGTCGTTTGTCATGATAAACAAAATAACATCCACTTTTTGAAGAGGACTCACCTTGTCTACTCTTATGTGGATAATTGTCTATAAACTATCCCATAATAAGATAGTTAAAGATTAACTCTATTCATACTTGTTGACTAATGAGCCCCATCATAATCCCATGTAAACTCATTTCTAACAAGTCTCTTGAATTTTATAGCCTTATAAACAAATTTATTACATGTGTAATAGTAACCATTAAATCTTGCATACCTCATGGTATTTAGCTATATGATCTAGTTTATCTTCTTTTCTCCATCACCTTCACTACTTATCTAATGATTTATCTTCAAAGTATGACTATCTAGTTCATATTAGTCTCCATCTTGTCTTGAGTTACATTTTTTTGTTCTTTTTCATATCTAATACCAATTATATCACTATCATGCTTTTGACACTCAGAATATTATCTAGATCACATGAGATCTTTTTCAGATCTCACAAATGTCTTCACCTTATTAGATGTCTTCTCTAACTCAGATTTCAAAGACTCATTTTTATAAACATACCTTGAGCATTCTTCTTGTTTGGCTCTTAGACTTGTAGACATAGATTCCATCTTAGAATTAAGAAACATGACAACACATTCATGATCTCTAGAGTATTCAACCAATCTTTCCTCAAATACAATAAATTTCTTCACATATTCCTTGAGTTTATATTTCATCTTCTTATTAATCTATTTCTCAATATTCAATTCTTCAAGAAAATTCGTCATTATAGTCTCATAGTCCACCTCATTTTCATCATTATATGAATCGATCTAAGTAGACACCTTTTGATGTCAGCAACTTCCTTCCTCATCCATGAATCATTTTCATGATCATATTTTGATTTGTTATCCTCACTCTCTTTTGATGAGCTAAAATCTTCTTTTGTTTAGACACTATTCTTATTTTTTAAGGACTTTTTATTCTTAAACTTTCTAAATCCTTTCTTCCTATATATATTCTTGTCTTCATCTTGACCATCATCATGATCTTCAACAACAGTATTATCATGATTATGAGGGTACTTACTATCAAAATGTCCTATTTATCCATAATTTAAACATTTGAATGGTAATTTAACCTTATACTTTCCTAGCCTATGTTCAATTTCCTAGTATTCAAATCAATTAGTTCATCTTAATCAATGTCAGTTATCTCTTCCTCTTTGGGTTTCTTACCTTGGAACTTATTCTTAGGATTCATCTATGTCTTAAATGTATCAACCTTATTTGGTGGTATATCATCATTTACTCTCATCTCATATTCAGTAAGGGTTCTATGTAATTGATCCATATTCAACAGAGTAAGATCATGACCTTCTTCTATAGTAGATACCTTTGAATCAAACTTCAGAGATAGAGACCTTAATACCTTTTATACTATAGTATCCTCTTTAATATTCTCTCCAATACTTTTGATGATGTACCCTTGATGATGTTCTTAGTCTCATCAACTCTTTGTAGAGAAGATGCCACAAAATCTTCTTCCTTCATCTTGAAATTTCAAATTACCTTTTATGAGTCTATAACTTAGCAATCTTGAACTTTGAACCTCCTTAAAAAATGATCTAAATTCTTACCATATCTCTTTAATATATTTAAAATGGACTACCCTGGTATATTTAGTATCTAAAAGACCACAAGTGATATCATTCATTTACTTAGAATTGTTTTCAAACAACTTCTTATCTATAACACTAGATGGAGGAGTAATACAAGTAACATAACCATCTAGAATATATTGAAATAAATCAAAACCTAAGGACATAATCTATGTCCTCATAATTTCAATCCAAAAATCATAATTGGATCCATTAAGCATCAATGCTTTCTTAGTAGAGAAACCTCCTTGATGACTACACATATTATACCTTAGATCACCTTCAAGTTGTTAACCCTTTACCAAGGTACCTACTCTAATACCAATTTTGAGAGGTATAACCACTAAGGAGGGGTGAATTAATGAGAAAAAATAATCCAAACTTAATTTTGATCTTTACAAACACTTAATCAGTTACCATAAGCATTCATGAAGTATACACATCATTCATAGAAATGATCAAGAGAGACAATGCAAGATCAATAACATAACATATGACATACATGGGAAACCCTCTTTTGGATTAAAACCCACTAAAACCTACATTTGGACTAATATATTATAATAAAAATAAATAATTTAGACAAACTACAACTAATAAATGAACTATAATCCCTATTTAGTGAGACTACAATCCCATAAGGTGCTACCACACCTGTCTAACTGAGCTATAATAATGACCATAATTGTAGCAAGTTTCACCTTGAAAGGAGGTTAAAACCACCTTAGATGTTGATATAACACAACAACACTTATGAAAATATCTACCTTTAAACTGATGTCTTCAACACCTAATGATGGACCTTTGATTGTTACTCTTCACTTTCACTTATACTCAATTAATAAGAGCTCTATTCCGCAAACATAATTATGGCCTACATGTCACAAAAATATTCCTCAACATATTATACTCTTCAACTCATCCAAATTTTATCCTAAGACTCCTTGACTCCATAACTCACACACATAACCCTCTCTCAAATCTATCCCAAGTCTCTCATTCACAAGTCTAGAATTCACCATCTTTGATTTCACTATTTATAGAGCATTGATGATCATCACCATATTATTTAGAAATCAATCATTACTTAACCCTTAAGGAATATATAATAAAAATAAACTTCTAAAAAAAGTCTTCATAGGTTAGCCATATCATTTATGGGTCACCCTTAAGTAGTTACACCTTTTAATAAGGCCCTTGTAGCTCTTATAGGTCTTATAGAGACCTATTCGCCCATTTAGAACTTCATCAATCAAAAAAGAACACAATACCAATTTAAAATACATAGGTCCACTCTTTCTTTCCCCTTTCACATCCTCAAATTATCACAATCATCTTTTCTCACCTTTATGTATGCTCAAACAATAATCTATGCACACAGTCACCATGAATGAATACATAGTCAACTTCTAAGTCTTTATTCATATTACATATGATTTTTCAAACCTTCATACTACACATAAATCATATTCATGGAGTATAAAACACTCCCCAGTAGTCAATTCATCATGAAACATTAAAACATCATCTTTATAAGCTCAATTACCCTTCTGAAGTCACTTGTACAACAAACAAAAGCACATAGTTAACTTTGAAAATTAATATAATTGAATATACACACTTATATATCTTAAAATTAGGTTAATTGGATTCACCATGGAGTTTTATTCATATTTTATTTTTATAGCATGGTCAAATTCATCTTGGATAGATAGCTATAGTCAAAATATAGAGTATTATTTTTTCCTTTGCAAATTCAAATATTCAAATACAAACAGTCATAGTTAAACTTCAAAAACTATGCTCGCATCTCATGTCCTCTTATATTTAGATTAATCTCACACCATCTATTTTATTTTTATTTTAATGCCTAGGCACCAATTTTCAAACATTAACCTTAATCACTTTGACCTCATCTCATGCAATCTTGCAATGTTAACTCATCATGCACCATTAATATCTTGTACATAGCTTGGTTTTTAACAATGATAAACATCAATCACTTTAAACTCTTAACTTTAATACACACCATTTATCTCTATCTCTATGATCATCCACTCACCTTTGATCCTTGTAAGAAGCTCAGTCTTTATCTCTACTTAGCATTAAACATCATACATTTTTCCTCATCTTGCTACTTCCTAACTTCTTGGAGTAATATGTATCATTGATGTTACTAAAACTTTAACTTGTGAAAATTTGACTAATTATAGGAACCTTACTTATCTACCTGGAAGGCCATTTTTACACAGTCATATCTATTACTGTGATTGGATGCATGATCTATAATTAAGACAATTTCATCTCCTTACATAGGAGAATCTAAAAATATAAAAATATTCTCCTAGAACCCTCACACATGTGAGATATATCACCATTATAATTCCTTCTAAAAATCTTATATCATAGATTCAACTATGCTTAGAACTTATTTGGGAGACCAACTTTGAACATGCATAACTTTTGTCATGCTACATCACATGACCTAAAATTTGGTGCATAGAAAGTAAGCACAAAACAAAATAAACCCATATGATCATCTTGTTCTAAAATATACATATGTGACATGTGTTTCATCATCAAATATTATTACTTGTCTCTTCTTTCCACATTACAAATTTGGCTATGTATGGGAAAATATTGTTAAACTACCTAGGATCCCAACTTTGCCCTTCCATATATTTTGACACACTTCAACACATGATATAAAATAGGGAATAATTTTATCACAACCATATTACCAACTCCATTTGAATCATCCACATGTGGTAATGGTGACATCATCAAACTTCCTACTCAAATTTTTTGCCACTAGACCAAAAATATCTAGATGAAAACTATGGAAAACCAAATGAAATCCACTTATGCACACAAGTAATCAAAGCACACAAAAAATCTTAGGGATGTATTACACATGATAAATAATACATACTCATTCTTGAACATCTATAACCCTTCCAATATATAACATTACCAAACATAATTCAAGCATACTAGGATAACCACATTGCTCTCTTTGTCATTATCACATAGACTATCAAGGCACTTCATCCACTCACCTAGACACCTCTATGCCACCACCATGACATCATTTAAAACTATCAAAAAAATATGTGTGGGATAATTAGTGAAGGAAACATTACCATGGCTTCATGGTTAAGGGCTAATTTGGATTTGGTAGAGTTGTCCTTAAAGAATCCCCTTTTGATCAGGTAAGTGAAGCATTTCCCAAAGAAAGAGACTAGCTTTATCATTATTTAAATAATCCAAATTTTTTAAAAAAGGAGAATTTACATTTTCGTTTATCCTTTAAGGAAAATAAGTGCCTTGAGATTGAGGTATTTTATCACTTTGAGTCAACCTTCTAACATTCTAATTTAAAGGTGGTGTATAAGTTGTAGGGGATATCACACTTGGACTCACACTTTTATACCTTTTAGAAGGGTTAATTTAACTTATATCAACACCATGATCATCTCCTAAGGGCCTCATATTATATTTGTTATTAGCTGAAATTGAATAATTTTTATTGAGCACAAAGGTGTCTTCCACTAAAAAGTTTGTAAGGTTCACCTTTTGGGGTTGACATCCTCCATTTATTTGCATGTATTTCTCATATTATACTAATATTTGAGGAGTAAATCCTCCTTGATAAACAAAATATTTATATCCACATTAATTTATATCCATGAATTTTACTTATTTCCATTCTTCTCATTGTACCAAGAAAACTATGAACTAAGACCATAAATATTGTGTTAGAAGTAGAGGTTGTGGTATATACATTGGGTGGACTATTAAATTTAAGTTGTGTTTTCCCTCTACCTTAACCATATTTATGAGGTTGGAACCTATTTCCTTATTTATGATTGGAAGAGGGCTTTTGATTAAAACCATATGGTAGATTGAGTTACCTAATCTAAGATTCTAAGACCTAGATCCTTGCATCTAAATCAATAGTATCTTCTACCTTCTTAGAGGTATCTTTAGACTTGGTGTTTTCATTAGGAATTTTAGAAACACTTGGAGTAGAAGAATACATATTTTGAATTAGAGGTAGGGAGACTTTTGGAGGTAATTTTTAGCTTATATTAGGCCATTCTTAGATTTAATGACAAGGTCATAGTCTTCAAGTAAGGTGTAACCACCCATGGACTACAACATGATGGCTATGTCAATACCAATATCCCTTATATACATAAGGAACACAAATATTGTAGGTGGTCCCATGGGAGGAGGTATCCTATGCCAATTTATTTTAAATCCCTTAATAAAATCATGCATAGTCTCTTTAGGACCCCTTTAAATTACATTGAGATAATGAATGAGTGATGTGTGATCACTTTTATCTTCAAATATTGATGTCAACAACTCTAAAAAATCATCCCAAATTGTAACACAACCTCTGAGAAATGTCCTATACTAGTCAATTTTTTTTCCCTTTAAGATACATGAAAAATAGTTTAATGGTAATATTTACCTCAATAACATAATGAAAGTTGCATAAGTTTGATATGTCACTAATATTCTCACTAGGGGTTATATGACCTTCACCATTAAATATGGGAACACTTTTGGTAGCATTCAGGGGTATATCATCATACACATTAACGTGTAAGGTATTTTTAATATTAAAGGTTGGGAAGGCATGTTACCTAGCCATATTTTCCTCAAGTTCTTCTTCATGTCAGTACCAATATCCCTTATATATGTAGGGAACACAAATCTTGTAGGTGGTCGCATGGGAGGAGGTAGCCTATGCCAATTTATTTTAAATCCCTCATTAAAATCATGCATAGTCTCTTTAGGACCCCTTTGAATTACATTGAGATAATGAATGAGTGATGTGTGATCACTTTTATCTTCAAATCTTGATGTCAACAACTCTAACAAATCATCCCAAATTGTAACACAACCTCTGAGCAATGTCCTATACTAGTCAAGTTTTTTCCCTTTAAGATACATGAAAAATAGTCTAATGGTAATATTTACCTCAATAACATTAAAAAAGATGCATAAGTTTGATATGTCACTAATATTCTCATTAGGGGTGATATGACCATCACCATTGAATATGGGAACACTTTTAGTAGCATTAAGGGGTATATTATCATATGCATTGATGTGTAAGGTATTTGAAATATTAAAGGTTGGGAAGGCATGATACCTAGCGATATATCCCTCAATTTATTCTTCAATTTCTTAATCTTCTTGGATTTCAAAGTCCTCTTGTTCTTTAAAGGTCAAGACAGGTTGAGGATGTTGAACTTTAGGAGGAAGTTCAAGTTGAAAGAGTGGGTTTATGGGATTGATAGCTCTACTACAAGATTAACTAGTAAGGACCTTGAAGTATGGATAAAAGAATTGATAAAAATTGGTCTATAACTAGACATTACCTTGAATGGAGTCACCAAACGCTGACTAGAACACCATATGCAGTTACGATGTTGTCAAGACTATCATTCACCTTGAAAAGATGTCTTGAGATAATTATCCCACTAGGCATGCCAAAAATTTTATCACCAAATCTTTTACCCTAGAGATGGTTGTTTAATAATACAATAATATTTGGGTAACATGGGATTACCTCTAATCTTGTTGGTTTCTTATAGTAGAAGTAAGCCTCTAAGTTTATGAGATGAGCTCAATAGATATGACTTTGCTTGCTTATCACCTACACTAGTTGTTTGCTTAGATGAAAATGGATATAAGTAACATGAAATTAGACTAATCTAATGAGGTGATAAATTATAAATATTTACACTAGACTACCATACAAGTGCACTATGAAATATGACTCACAACACTAGTCATAAAATATTGAATTACTCTAACATTAGTACTTCAACATGGTGGTGATATGCATTAAAATACTCAAGGTGAGTGAACTAGAGATTAGATTATAGACACTAAGGCTAATCGTTACACTTAAAGATATAAAAATGCACTTGAATACACTTCATGTGACGTATTAGAGTGAGAACTACTTTCACAAAACATGAAAGAATTAAAAGAAGGTAAGGATAGATAATTATTACTAGACACTTTACAATGCATCACGCTACACACTCAAACAAGATATCCTATGAACTCAAAACTAGGTTTCAAATATTTATTTTAAATGTAAATACAATATTCAAATTAGTAGGGCTTTACCATACTAGGTGTGGATTCCTTACAAAATCCAAAATGTCTTGCATTTATAAAGTATGTGAGGATAGAGAGGAGTGGAGATCAAGGGTTAAAAAAACAAGTGTCAATCAATGAGGACCATTTACATTATATGAGAATGGAGTTTGAAACAAACCATGAAGGTCTTCTTTGTACAAGTGTCTATATGAACTATAAAAAAGTAGACAAACCAAATGTAGAGGTCTTTAACTACCCTTTTTAAAACTACCTTCATGATGAAGCATTTTCTAGGCACTTGAAACTAGACTAGGGAGATTTGACACATATGTACTATAATATGGATGTTGGAAACAAGATATGATAGTTATTATATGTATCCTTGACTAATATCCTTATTCATGACATTTGTACTCACCATCTATAGTCATTTATTGATCTTCTAGGCCTAAATCTTCACATTTGTCAACAAGGTAGCCTTCATTTTCTCAAAAAAATACATGGAATAGGTGTTAGGAAACCTATAAAGAGTCTTTTTTTATTTCACTCCATTAGGTAGACCTCAAAAGTTTCTATAATTAGACTTCTCGTCTTCTCATTAAGAAGTCACTTATCATGTTTACTCTCTCTCTAAGACTACCTATGATGAATTGTGTACCAGAGATGTTTCTATTCTTCAATAGAGAGATAGATGGATATGAGGGATTATAATAAGTCTCTATATACCTACCCAAATTATTCCCATTCTTCAAATCTCCTCTGTACTTATAGAATAAGTCAAATCTTTAAGAAAAACATTATTTTTACCTTATACATATAAGTAAGGTATAGACCAATTAGGTGGGAAGGATCATGAAAGAGTCCTCAACAATTGAAAATTAGTTTTTAAGCCATATTAATCCATTTGAGTGCATCTCCATTAGTATTTTCTCCATCAGGTTTTAGATAGTGATTTAGGAGGGTTTTGAGCTCTATCTAGACTACTAAGGATTGTTCATAAAATCTTGACATCCAACCTTCAAAAAAATTCCATAAATATTGAATATAGGACTTCCCAAAATACCCCTAATTGATTTAGGTTCCACGTTTGGTGTTCATATAGATATGAGCATTTGAAAATGGCCTATCAATCTTTTGAGTGCATTCTAGGTACCCTTGTCATGGTTTTAGGCCAATTTAGCCATTATGTGCTATATATTTGAAACTCAATGGATATTATCAACCTTATACCTCCCCTATAATTTTATTGGAAATGTTATATGGTCATGTGAATGGATTTATAACCTTGAAGGATTTCGGTCTAGTTTTAGACCTAATAGGCCTTACTATGCTTAACTACTTAATACTACCTATGAGTGGTTTTTATAATTTATGAATGGTTATACACATTTTTATACCATAATTCCAAATATTCACACCTTTTTTCAATGCTCCAAGACCCCCCCATCAAATTTTATTATCACTTACTCATTAAACCTATAATTTAGACTATTTAGGAGTGCCCTCTATCTGAGACAAAATATAAGGAATCTAACCTATTTTATTAAATATAATAAGGCTATTATATATTATATTAGGTAATTAAATAATATATACCATGTTTCAAGTTTTGATGACCTCTACAAATCCCTCAATATCACAATTCCCTAAGACAAACTTCTAGGATTGATGACTGTCTGTAGGGTTTAGAAAACACAAGTCTATGACTGTAGGTTGGTGTTACTTCTTCTTGAGAGAATTTTATAATGTGTCATTAACAAATTGAGAGTGGTATTATCATGTTCAATCAATCAGAAAACTCTTCTAACTTTTCACACCTACATCTTTGCCTAGGCTATTCCATAGCTTGTGTATTGGGAACAATATGACTAAGTGGGGGTGAATCAGTCTTCAAAAAAATTAATTGAATTCCTCTTAACTATTTATGAAACATAGTGACATGCATGTATAAATAAACATTCATAAATAAAAAAACATAATATCATTAAATATATGAACACATCATATAAATGGGAAACCCTCTTGGGGCAGAAAACCCATTGATGAAGCAAATAGACTACAATCCTATAAAACAAACATCAACATTCAGTTAAGCACCCACTCAAATTAGAGTACCAAACCCAATAGATCAAGAAAAAACTTGAAATTTTTTATCTATGCACTAACTTATAAAGGATCACCAATATATAATTTACCAAGCACCCACCTAGCTTTATCAAGCTCTAACTTGTAAGGAGGCTACAACCCCCTAGATGACATAGCACCAACTCAACCACCTAATTGTTTGATCACCTTATAAAATACTTATTACTTATATAATATATGATGAAATATTTAGTATCTTGTCTCTCTTCATTTCTCTCAAACTTATCTTCATCACTCTCAAATGGATATTCAACTCTCTTCTCTAAGTAGCTCTCTTCATATCTTGATTAGGTCTTCTAACCTTAATCTTCTCTTGTAAAGCTTATATTAGATATTCATGATATCTCTGATACTTTGCATGATCTTATTATTCTTTAAAATTATCTTTTCATTCAATTACCATGTTCTATTCTCACTCTTAGTGCACTGTTATCATACCCCCTCTTCTTCCTCTAAGCATACTAAAACATGCCTAACTACCTTTCTTTTATATAAGTCATTTTATCATATCCTTTTAGGTTGACTACACATTCAAATCACTTATAATATCCATGGATATATTAAATCATATTATAATAACATGCCTTATTCATGACTCAATCACTACAATAGGTCATCCATATATTAATTAGCCCTTACTACTCTTTTAGGTTTATGGAGACCTAGTAGTCCTTCTCAATAATATGTTACCCTTTGATCTCTTTAAAGCTTCTCTAAATGATTCACATGGTAGGAACACATCAAAACCAATTTAATATCCCTTATCCAAATTTTATTTAGGTATAAAACACCTTTTAGGTTCAACTACCACTTGAACCCTTATTCAAAATATTGCTTATAAAAAAGCCTATGCATAACAAAAACTCTACCTTGAACAACTAAGGTATACATACAATTTTTCAAAATAACCATGAAAAAAATTATATATCCAGAGTCTTCATAACCTTCTTATTATCACAAAATTCATATTATTCTTCAAATTAGGGTAAATAGGCTCAAACACACCTCTCTAAGTTATTCACTTAGAACTATCAACTGACTTCAAAACATAGTCAAAGAAACATAAACATTTGATACAAGATTGATTACCTTAAAGGTATTAAAATTAATGAAAAATATTTTAAAACATCCTAAAATAAACCTCAATCAATTATATCATGATATATAATGATAACTATTGGTACTATAGACCAATCTTCTAACCTTCTCAATCAAAGACTCAACTCAGCCAGCAAACCATTTTAGCTTCAATGATTCAACCAATTAAACTAACTTCCAATCTTCTTCAAAGTATGGATAGATCATTAAAGACCAAAAAAATATCATCATGCATTTAAATTCATCACTCTTTAATGAAAACTCATCATGAAACATCTTTTGTTTTCTCTCTTATTTCTTCATAATCTGCATCACATGGTATGTTCTATGATTAGTCAATTTTGATCACTAATTTCTCATAACTAAGATGTATAAATTGTATAGATAACTTCATGACTTAGTCAATTATGTTTATTACAATAAATATTTAAAAGACAAGTACTTATTTGTATGGTCTTCTCATTCTCTTGAGAAACTAATCACACCTAGAGACGTCTGGGAGAGTTGATGTCAACCTCCAATCACTTGTCTAATCATATCAAACCATTCTGAGCTCTTTTAAACAATATATTCAACATCATTTCCTTATCAAGGTTTTATGAGTATTTAGACTAACTTTCAATATGAATGATCATTCATTAAACTTATCTCTTCTTTCTAGTAACCAAACCTTGTAGCTTTGAGCTAAAACCATTCCTTATCTACCATGAATATATTAGGTTCCCTTTTAGTTATTTAACATGATCATGAGCATTGAGAGGACCTTCTTGAATAGACATCTCTTCATTCTATGAACTCATGAAACCTTGAAATACCTTTCAAGCCTATTATTTGTAAACCAAGTCCTAAAAATTTATGCACATACCTAAGACAACTTGAATAATCTATATCAATGTTAATATTCTCACTCATGACATGGAAATTAATCCTACTACCTCATCTATCCACCATCTCTCTTCATGCTTTCTAAGCCTTGACCGACAAGTCTTATTAAGCCTTGAATATGATCTTCTAGACAATCTATATACTCTACTTTGGAACTCACATATGTTCCAATGCCTCTTGTGTATGCTAAAATAACATCATATAATCATTCTTCTTTAGATGTTAAATATAACTTCTTTGAGCTAATTACAAATCTTCTATGCATGACTATTGTATCCTCAGAGATATATCCATAAATATTTAAAGTATGTAGATCTTTGGATCTGACCTTATACTCATCTACAAGGTCTTTAATACCTTGGATACAACCTCATACAATCTCTCTCATGCTAAAATACTATTATGTATTCTTCAGAGCATTCTTATCTTCATAACACATTTAGATCATCTTCAATACTACTCACACACAACTTTAGAGTACACTGCTTCATCTTCAGAGCTCACTTATTTCATCTTACCACCTAAAAATAAAATCTCACAAGGCATAGAAAAGCATTACAAGATGATTTATATTTTCTATACTGACCTCAAGGCTTTCTTGACCAAGTATTTATACAAGACCCTTTGACATCAACTATATTATATTGACATCAATGAAAGAAGCATGCATGTTCATTAGAATATTTTACATCAACTATATTATATTGAAATCAATGAAATAACCTCCATCTTCATTAGAAAACTTGACATCAATTATAACATTAAATATCAAATCTCAACACTCAAAGATAATGCTCAACAATCTCTCCCTTAATCAATATCAGTGTCTAACACTATGTTTATTGTAGATACTCACTCAAAAAAATAGGATTCTTATAGGTGTCTATCCGTATATATGCATTGTTTTTTCATGCTTTATACCCTTATTAAAGTCATCAATATAATCTCACACTTGGTTTAACCCATTCATGTCTAGATACTTGCCTCGCTTCACTAGCATGGCTTATTTTATCTGCTTGGTCAGAATATGTCACCTATAGGTGACAATCAAGGAAAGGCTATGAGACCACTATAAGTGCTCATTTATTTGAAATAAATTTATTATATCCTCTTGATATTTATGAGATAATTTTATCACTAATAACCTAAGTGAACATTTAGAATTTCAAGATTCTTAACTTCTTGTCTCTCAACATCAATTTTGTGTATCTATAGTCAGACTGTAGGTGCTTCATTTGAGAAACCATGGGGTTCTTGTAGGTGTTCATAAGGATTGAGTATTGAACATCAACCCACTTGACTATTATTGAGGTCATTATATCATCTTTAATTGAATTAGAGTCACCTTGTATTAAGGCCATCCTTTTATTATGTCACTATTGGATTAGGTTACATTTAGTCATTTTAATGTAATGTTCACTGAGTGTTTTAGGTTAGAACTTGTCTAAGTTAAAAGCCACCCAAACACCACTCTCTCTTAGTCAAAAAAACACCTTCTTATGTCAAATCATTACCCTTATGATTGGGATACAGGATGAAAACTACTAAGCCTATCTAAACCTTAAGACATTCTATCATGGAAGGACTAAATGTATGATTAAAATGTGATTTAGAGAAGTCAAGGTAAAGTGTCTCAAAAATAACTTTTCAAACCTGTGATCATAGACTCAAGTTTGTTTACCATCTTATAACTTTACTATTATCACAATTACCATTTCCATGCTCTTATACCTCAAATAATGTATCAAACTAGTTCTAACACTTTCATTTAATACTCCGTAGACCTATGTTGGAGTTACCTATATGTTTCACTATTGAAGATTTTCTTTAGTTGTAGATATATATGACTATGTGTAGTGTATTCACTTTTACAACCAAACTTTAGTTGTTTGAAAGGATCAATACTATTAATTTCACTTTGGAAACCCCTTACCTTCTTTAAACCTTCATGTGTCATGAACATGACTTATTAGGGCTCCTTTACACTTGATTATAGGTATCAATCATATAGAAACATGACTATGTTTATGTATTGGTCTATTCATTCCATATAGAACAATATTGAGACCAAAAAATAAAAGGAAAAATGGTAATCATGTAATTTTAGAGTGTAAAAAACATGTATCCTTTGACCTAAGGCCACTATAGGAGAGAGAATCCTTTGTAACTAATGAAACAATGCTTGCAGACCTCATTGTGTCTTTAACTAGTAAAATGAGGTAGTCTTGCTCATTCCTTGACCTCTACATGCACAAAAAAGATTAATAATCACATGATAAAGGTTTTCATGTCTCTCAATATCATGTGTACAACATGAATTTCATATGAAAATGTAAACAAAAAAGAAACCTAAAGGTTATGGGGATGAGTAGGCAAAAATGAGTCACTATCACTCCTAGCAATGGTCCATAGAGCATGGTACACCAAACCTATAACTATTTACATGGATTTGTAGTAGACAAATATTATTATCATTACTCAATTTCACTTTCTTTAAATCAACTCCTCCTATATGTACCATGTTGAAGTCGATTGACCATTTTTGCTTATCTAAGAGAATAATAGGAAAGATAGGTTAGTTTTGATCCTTTTTAGACTTGTAAAATTTGTCCAAACATGGTATTTAACCATAGGAGTATCAAGATACACTTTTTTATTATCCATACATGCCCAAACTAATATATAGGCTATATAAAAATTGAAAACTACCATTTTTCTTAATTATCTTCTTATTTTGTCATTAGACCTACAAATGCCAGTCAAAAACTACCATCTTTAATATGAAATTGACATATAGGATGTTGAATATCCTATTTAAAAACTTTTACTATATTGGAAACCTATACTCATTAATAAATAACCCATAAGTGACCCATAGATGACATGAGACCAATTATAGACAAAAATGACAAAGATAAACATATGTTTGACCTTATTAAAGACCATAAGACATAATTTACACTCTAGGGGGAACTTATAACAATTTTGAATATATAAGGAGTTGACTTAATTTGACTTGTGGTAAAATTATTCAACATTTTGGCAATTTCCTAGGGGTGGAAAGCCACCTATGCCAAAGACTAGTAGCCTTTTCCTATCCATTGGGATATGAAGTTACCTATACATAGTAATAACACTAAATTTCCTCTCAAATAACACCAAACCACACCAAGCAATATGAAAAAAAAACACAATACAACACACTAAAGTAAACACATTTGTTATCAAGAACACTTAGGGGAAACCCACACAATAATAAGCAAAGCACACTTATCCTAGTATGTACAAGACCTCAAACACTTGAGGTGAATAAGAAAAATCCCCCATTATTCAACTAGAACCAAGGATAATACCTCCTACACCATTATTTATCCAAGGAATTAATTAATAATGTGAATCATGTTTATCAATAAACACTTATTTGTGTAAGTAATCAAAGGATGTATTGTCTTCATATCTTCTTATATATAGAAGTGTGCTACTTAGAGATTTCAAGGAAACTCATTTTATCTCTCCAAGAGACTTTTTTTATTTTGTAGTGTACTTGAATTCTACCATGTACAATTAGAACTTCTCAAGCTATAACTTAGGATTATTCAAAGTTGCTTCAACTTCATCTTCTTCTTGAACATAATGCACTTGATGTTTAGAGCGATCAAGATTATTTTATCTATATTAAAATACATATGAAAGTGATTCATCTTTAGTCTAAGGTCTTGGCTATTCCTCAAACACAAACATATCTACCTTGGTTTCATTTGTCTCCTTTATGACTATAGCCTCTTGGATGGTATCTTGATATTCATCCTCATTCTTGATAAGACACACTCAATCATGATTTTTAGGCTTATCAAAAAAATTACCATTAGGTTCACACTTCTTAGAAAGGGCAATAGACTTACTCAATTATTCAAACTCTTGACTTATAGCATGAAACTTTTTCCATAGGTCATCTTCTTCATGGTTATCAAGTTCATGGACTCTTCCATCTTGTGTAAGAAGAATAACATTGTCTTCATGATTATCCTAATATATCATGATTTTAATAACGTCACTATCATGCATATGAAAAAGGTAATTAACTTAAGAAGTTTGTTGAAAATAAATATTAGTGATTACTTTAGATTGTCCATCACCTGCCTCATGGATGATGTATGTGTCAAGATTAGTCTACTCAAATAAAATATATGGATCATGTGCATAAGTTTTTTCATCATGCTCATATAAAAAATGTTATATATTCCTTCAATATTATTGTATGATCCATCATCCATAGCAAACTCTTCTTGATCATTGATTGTGTAATTGAGATTAGAGCTTACTTCTACATAGGGCTCAATGTGAAACTTATCCAATGGTTGAGTTATAATAGTTAACTTTGATCCATACCCTATCCTTAAGTATAATAAGGATCAATAAAATAATAGATATCCTCTTGTCTTGGATATTAAATCCTTGAAAGGTAGATAATAAAGTGAGAAGGAAAATCAATCACTACTATATCTTGAATGATAGGAAATCTTAGACAATCATGAAGGAAAACTCTCAACCCTTTGACAATTCCCATTGACTTAGCTATTTTTCCATAAAATTGAATCACTACCTTAATATATGGTTTATATTCTAATCCTAATTTATCTACCACAATCTTGAGCATCACTGAGGTACTAGCCCCACTATCCACTATGCAGTTATGAGCAAGTATGTCTCTCACAATGTGAGTGAGGTATAAGGGTGGAGGATTTTTATATTTAAAAGAGGGTTATAAAATGTGAGTGGGATAATTGGTCAGGTAAAAATTACGATTACTTGATGTTTGAGGGATAATGTGTATTTAGGAGAGTTGTTCTTGAAGAATATCTTTTTGACAGGTCAAGTGAAGCATTTCCTAAATAGAGAAACTAGCTTTGGCATTCTTTAAAGAATCAATAATGTTTAAAGGACCATTTAATTTTTCATGTGTCCTTAAGGTAAAATAAGTGCCTTGACCTTGAGGCATTGGATCACTTTGAGTCACTATTCTAACATTATGATTTGGAGAAGGTGTATAAGTTGTAGGGACTATCACACTTGGACTCATACCTTACTACCTTGTAGCAGGGTTACTTGAAATTAAGTTAACACCATGATAATATCCTAAATCCATCCTATTGGATATCAAATTAGATTTAACTAAATAAGTTTTATTGAGCAAAAAGGTGTTTTCCACTATAAATTCTAGAAGGTTCACTTTTTTGGGCTGCCATCCTTCATTTAGTTACATGTAATTCTCATCTCCTATTGATAGTTTAGGTGTAAATCCTCTTTGAGTAACCAAATATTGCTCTCCACCTTCATTTTCATCCATGAACTATCATTTATTCCATTTTTATCCTTTCACAAAGTTACTATGAACTAGGACCATAACTCTTATGTTAGAAGTAGAGGTTGGGTTATATTCATTATGTGGCCTATTAAATTTAGGTTGTCCTTGCCCTCTACCTTAACCATATTATTAAGGTGGGAACCTATTTCCTTATTGAGGATAGGGAAAGGGGTTTTAATTAAAACCATACTATAGACTAAGTTTCCTGATATGAGATTCTAATTCTTGGATCCTTGCATCTAAATAAATATTATATTATACCTTATTAGGGGAAGATCAAGACTTGGTTTTTGCATTAGGAATTTGATCAAAACATAGAGTAGCAATAGGAAAATTTGGAAACAAAGGCATGGAGACTTTCAGAGGTAATTTTATAGCTTGTATTAGGCCATTATCAACTATAATGCTAAGGTCATAAGTTTTAGATAAGGTCTAACCACCCATATACTACAACAATATGGATATACCAATACCAACAGCCCTTATATATGTATGGAACACAAAGATTGTAGGTGGTCACATGGGAGGAGGCAAACTATGCCAAGTCCTTTTAAATATCTCATTAAAGTCATGCATAGTATCTTTAGGACCCATTTGAATTATATTGAGCTAATGAATGAGTCATAAGTGATGAATTTTATCTTTAAAGCTTGATGTCAAAAACTCTCAAAAATCATCCTATGTTGTGACACACCCTCTAGGCAATGTCCTATACCAGTCAAGTATTTTCCCTTTAAGAGACATGGCAAGTAGTCTAATGGCAATATTGACCTTGTTAACATTATGAAAGCTGCATAAGTTTGATATGTCCCTAATATGCTCACTAGGGGTGACATGACCTTCACCATTAAATGTGGGAACACTTTTGGTATCATTAGGGGATATATCATCATATGCATTGAGGTGTATGGAATTTTTAATGTTAAAGGCTGGGAAGGCATGTTGTCTAGCCATATTATCCTCAAGTTCCTCTTAGCTTTCCATTATGAGTAGCCTAATGTTAGTTCTCACATTTATGTATTTACTATAAGGTAAATTACTATTTACTAATTAATAATTACCATATGGTGAGTTAGTAGTTAGTTATTATTAGTTACGTTGATATATTAATAGTATATCACATATAGTTAGTTGGTTAGTAAAATATATTGTTTATAGAAATAATATATTAATGGGTTAGTTGTTACCTTGCCTTCCTATTCTATAAGAAATGGTTAGTCACTCCTAGCTATTTTAATAGCCTATGTGTTATTAAGATAATAGTGTGAGAAAAAATATTATCAATGTGTTTAAAATATTTCTTGTATTCTATTATTATTTCTATGTTTTGCTCATTTTTTCATATTTAATCTATAGAGATTTGAACTAGTTCTATCATTTGGTATCAGAGTAGGTGATTTCTACTAATCATGAGAGTCTTATAGATCATAACTTCTATATCATTCTATCATGGCCACATGCAATCTTTATGTGGCATGTTTTTCGTGATTGTCATATTGAAGTTCTATGCATTCAATTGTAGCATCATTCAATATAACTTAAGTATAATATCTTTGAGCTCTATCCATATAGCATGTTTTGACATGTTGGATGTAATATATTTTCTTAGATTAGTACACCTTGGTCTCCCTCCAATGGTGTTTATATCTAGGGTTCTATTTTCTTGAGGCTATATTGGATTTACTTTGATTCACATCAGATCCTATTCTACTCAACTTAGTACCCAAGTCAAGGGATTTAGGCATTGATTTTTGTACCTAATTATTAGGTTCAACAACACCCATTTATTAGTTGAATGAAGGATTTTAATAAATTAATTATAGATTATTTTTTCAAATTCACATGCCATACATGTACTTGTATCAGATCTATTTGCTTACTATATACTCAGTTTTAATAACATGATAGATGAGTTTTACTTATGTTAAATCCACCTATAGTGTTCAATGTCAAAATAATTTATAGGACTAAAAATAAATAGTATAGTCCATTGCCTTCCATTTTGATATTAATCCGTAGTGCTTAGACACATCCCACTCATCCCAAATATTGTTTCTCATATACACGCTAGTCTCACCCCCAAACACATGCTAGTATGCAAGGCAGTTTGATGCCATACTATCATTGGATATTAAATTGTCCACATTTTCATAGAATTATTATAGTTTCTTCCACCTATTCCATGGCCAAAAATATTCATTAATGCAAGGTAGTCTATACTATTGCATGCTTCTTTATTGTAAGCCATTTAATTTATCTAATCAAAATAAGTTTATTTGTTAAGTCATTTGGTTTAATAAAGTTTAGTTTTTTTTTTAAGAATGAGTCTTTAATATTTACATATGGTCAAATCCATATTTACAAGTCTTTCATTAATGTTTTAGGTCTATTGTTAACTTAATTTTAAAATTAGTAGTTTTCTATAATTAATCACTTATTTGTTATTGTCAAATCTATGTGTTAGAGTCTATTAGTTATGATTTCTTATGTCAAAGTTTGAGTTTTATATAATCTCAAAGGTTTATGAATCCATAATTAATATTTTTTTTAATGGTATTATGTACATCAAAAATAAAATAATGTCCTGCCATTGAATCCTATTTAGGTGAATGTTAGGTTCTTGTTTAGGTGATTACCAATTTTTTTTTCAAATTATTTATATGCACATATTATTAGTGGAAAAATGACATCCTATTTTAGTCATTATGTATAAAATGAGTAAAAGAGAAAACAAAAATAAGAAGGTAGAAAAAAATGAAAATAACTTCAAAATCTACATATTTAAGGTATTGAAGTAGGTACACCTAGATGTTGACATTTCCAGCAAAGGGATGCCTATAATGAATTATTTCGTTAACAATATCTTTGATAGATTTTCTTAAGAGTCATCCATGCTCATTCATCATAAAAAGAAGCCAACCATTAAATCTATGGAAATATAGATAGTTGTATGTCATGTTTTACCACAAGATTTTACTAAACATGCTATTTATAAAGGCACTAAGGTTATCACTAGTTTTTCTAGTTCTTGAGTAATCAAATTATTCTAATTATGGATAGAGTAAATGGAGGTTGGAGGTTTTAGAGCCTTGTGTTGGTCACCAATGACATGATCTAGATGATTTGGTGAAATAATTTGAGTGGTGTGATTTTCATATTTTTATATTATGTATATGAGAATAATAACAACAATATATTCATGTGAGATTTCATTTCTATACTTCCCCTTGAAGTGAAAATATTGGTGAGGATTAAAATAATACTATAGCATTATGTAGGTTATTGGTTAACCTATAAAACCTTTTGAATGTTTTTGGTTATTGGGTAACCACATGTAAAACCATAATTTATTTCTATGTTGGTGGTAAAATGAGTTTAAAATCATTTGTTGTCTATAGGTTATTGGTAAACCAAGTGTAAAACTATCTAATGTTCACATGTTGGTGGTTAGCTGAGTGAAAAACCATCATTCTATTTTGGTGAGAGTTAAAGTATAGGATGATATCTTCCCTATGTTCACACTAAGGGGTGGAATGTTAGGAATAACCTAACATTAGTTCTCACATTTTTGTATTTTTTGTAAGGTAAATTAGTATTTATTGAATAGTACGTATTATATGTTAAATTAGTAGTTATGTATTATTAGTGACATTGATATATTAATAATATATCGTATATAGCTAGTTGGTTAGTAAAATATATTGTTTATAGAAATAATATATTCTACTTGTACTCGTATCTCTATTAATGGGTTAGTTGTTATTTTTCCTTCCTATTCTATAGGAAATGGTTAGTCAGTCTTGGCTATTTAATAGCCAATGTATTATTCAGATTAGAGTGTGATAAATAATATTATCATTGTGTTTAAAATATTTTTTGTGTTCGATTTTTATTTCTATGTTTGACTCCTTTTTTCATACTTAATCTATGGAGATCTGAACTAGTAATATCACTTTTTTATCTTCTTGGATTACAAATTCCTCTTGTTCTTCAATGGTCAAGATATCCTGATGATGTTGAACTTCAAGATGAAGTATAGGTTAAATGATTGGGTTTATGGGATTGATACCTCTACTAGAAGATGACCTAGTAAGGACCATGAAGTATGAACATAAGAACTGATAAATATTGGTCTACAACTAAATATTATGTTGAATGGAGTTTTCAAATGCTAATTAGAACACCATATGTACCTATGAAGTTATCAAGACCATCATTCAGCTTGACAAAATGTCTTGACATAACTATCCCACCAGGCATGCCAAAAATATTGTTATCAAATATTCAACCCTAGAGATGTTTGTTTAATACTATTATAATATTTTGGAAACATGGGATTACCTCTAGGCCTATGGGTTGCCTATAGCAGAGGTAAACATCTAGGTTTAAGGGGATAGCTCCCTATTATGACTTTGTTTTCTTATCACCTACACTACTTATTTGCTTGGATGTAAAGGGATATAAGTAAAATGAAAGTAATATACTATAATGAGATGATATACCATAAATATATCCAATATAATACCATATAAATGCACTATAAAACATAACTCACAACACTAGTGTCAAAATATTTAATTGTTCTAACATTAGTACTTCAACATGGAGGTGATATGCATTGAAATACTCAAGGTGAGTGAACCATAGGTTAGATTTTATATGTTAAGGCTACTCCTTACACTTAAATATAAATAAATACATTTGAATACACTTTGTGTGACCTATTAGAGTGAGAACTACTTGCATCAATCATGAAAGGATAAAAAGAATAAAAGGATAAATACTTATTACTAGACACTTCACTATGCATCGCTCTACACACTAGAAAATATAGATTATGAACTCAAACCCAGATTGAAAATTTTTATTTCAAAGACAAATATATTATTCAAACCAATGTGACTTCTCTATACAAAGTGTGGATTCCTTGTAAAAGCCAAAATGGCTTGCATTTATAGACTATGTGAGGAAAGAGAGGAGTGGAACTTAAGAGTCACATGAACAAGTGTCAAGTGATGAGTACTAGTTATATTTCATGATAATGGAGTGTGAAATACACCATGAAGTTCTTCTTGGAAAAGTGTCCATATGAACTATGATAAACTCTCTAAAACTGGCATAGAGGTTTTCAACTACAATCTTGAAAATTACCTTCATGATGAAGCATGTCTTGAGCACTTAAAACTAGACTAGGGAGAGTTGAAACATATTCACTATCTTATGTAGGTTGTAAAAATATATGATTATCATAATATGCATCCTTAATTTCTATCCTTCTTCATAACACTTGTACTCACCATCTATAGTCATTCATTACTCTTCTAGGCCTCAATATTCACATTTGTCAACAATGTGGCCTTCAATTCCTAAACAAAATAATTGTGATATGTGTTAGGACACATGTATAGAGTATATTCTCCTTCCACTCAACTAAGAATACCTTAAAAGGATCTACAATTAGAATTCTCATCTTCACACTAAGCAGTCACTTATCATCTTCACTCTTTATCCAAGACTACCTATGATGAATTATGTATCAGATATGTTTATATGGTTTTATATGGAGAGATATGGATATAGGTGGTTTTAATAAGTCTATATAGATCACCCCAAAATATTCTCATTCTTCAAATCTTCTCTATACCTATATAAAAAGTCAAATCTTTCCAAAAAATAATGTTTTTACCTTATTTGTACAAGTAGGGTTTAGACCAACTAGGTAGGAAGGATAATGGAAGAGTATTAAACAAGTACAAAATAATTTTAATTACATATTACTCCCTTTAAATTAATATCCATAATTTTATTCTCCATCAAATTTTAGATAGGGTTTTAAGAGGGTTTTGAGCTCTTTAGACTATTAAGGATTGTTCATAAAATTCTGACATCTAACATCCAAAACAATTACACAAATATTTATTATAAGACCATACCTAATTAAACCTACCTATTTTAGGACCCATGATTGGTTTTTGTATAGATGTGAGCATTTAAAAGTGGCCTATCAAGATTTTGAGTGCATTCTAGGTACCCCTATCATGGTTTTAGGTCAATTTAACCATTTTATGGTGTTCTTATATAAATAAATTGATTTTATAAGATTTATACCTCCACTATAATGTTATAAATTTGATTTTAAAGGTTATATAGTTATGTTAATTTATTTAAACCCTTAAAGGCCTTAGGTCTAGTTTTAGGCCTAATAGACCTTACTATATTTAACTACTTAAGACCACCTCTGAGTGTTTTATATAATATATGAATGGTTATACACCTTTATAAACCTTGATTCAAAATCTACATACATTTATTCAATGTTACAATATTCCCCATCACATTCTCTTATCACTTACTCATCAAACCTATAGTTTAGATTGTCTAGGAGTGCCCTTTATCTAAGACAAAATAGAGGGAATATATCCTATTTTTTTAGCCAAAATAATGATATCAGATATTATATTATTTAATTGAGGTTATTTTCACCAATTTTAAATAATTTATGACCTCTATAAATCCCTTAATATCATAATTCCCCAAGACAAGCTTTCATGGATGATGACTGTCTGAAGGGTTTAGAAACCTTAGGTCTATGATTGTAGATTGGTGTTACATATTATTGAGATAATTTTATAATATGTATTAACCAATATTATAGTGTTCTTAAAATTATCAACTCATCATTCATCTCTAATAAATTTTCACACTTGCCTCTTTGCCTAGGTTAGTCCATAGTCTGTATTGACTGTAGATACTCACTTAGGAAAATAAGATTCCTATGAGTGTTTTTCCATATTTTTTAATTGTTTTTTCATACATTGGGCCCTTAGTTAATTCATCAATATCATCTCACACTTTTTTTCACTCATTCATGTCTAGATACCTACCTCTATCCACTATCATGGGTTATTCTATCTGCTCAATCAGACTATGTCACTTGTAGGTGATAACCAAGGAGATGTTATGAGACCCCTATAGGTTCTCATTTATGTGGAAGTTATATAGTATATCCTCTTGGTATCTTTTATATCATTTATCACTTCTAACCTAAGTGAACATCTAGACTTATAAGATTCATAACTTCTTATCTCTCAACATCAATTTTGTGTGTCTATAATTAGACCGTAGGTGCTCTATTTGAGAAACCATGGGGATATTTTAGGTTTTTATAGTGTATGAAATTATAAACTAATTACATACACAAATAACCCTATCTGAAAAAATATATATCCTACTTACACTTCTACTTGGGGATACATTAGATAATGAGGAATGTGACCAATATATAGATCTACTAGACCTAATTATGGGATCTTTTATATAATAATATCACTAGGGAGGGTTACAAAGAATCTAGTCAATAAAAACCATGAAATAACCCTAATTAAGTCTTATGTTTTCATATTCACTATACTAATAACAATTAAAGCCAATAAATCTAATGTAGTGTTCACCAAAGCTTATGACACAATATGGGGGTTAGTAAACACACATAAGAGAATCATAATTAGGATATGTATAGGTAATACTCTATTCCATGGATAAAAAGAGGAATATTATTCAAAATCCATTACTTGTGCTACTTATATCTAATAAAGAGAGGAGAAAAGTTAGAGACACTTACCTAGACGATGAGCCTGTCAAGACTCAATCTCTTCCTTGGCTAAAGATTATTTTCAAGAGTTTGTTATGGTTTTTAATAATCATTAATAAAGACCAAAGTGTCCAAGACTTATCCACAATAGTGTATTCTTATATAAGTAGAAATCCTAAGATAAGACTCCTCAAGTTAAACGGTGAAAGAGTAGATTATAAATAAGCACAATTGAATAACAAATCTTGATGTCTCTCTAATAATGATGCAATGGATGTGTTTATATAGGTGGATCTAACCCTTAACCATTATAAAAACTTCATTTGAGAGGCTCAACCCAATTGACCTAGTATCATTACTAACAAAAATAAACTAGGTCATGGGTTAGGTTGGTCAAGATCCAACCTAGACCCTAAATGAGTTTCACCAATAAGAGTACAAGGTCGACCCAATAGACCTATTTATGTAAAATATTGAAAGGGATTTTAGGTTAGGAAAAGGGGTATGGAAGGTGGTAAAATACTAGAAGAATGTGAAAAAGAGGATTAATATCTTAGGGGAATGATTTTAGGAATTGGTTGTATTGGTAATAAGTGACAATAAGGGATAACAATACTGTGAAGAACTAATGGTCTACCCACCCCTTTCTTGGTGTACCCTTTAAGGCATGCACTCAAAAATATTAAGACTCGATGGGTTCTTAAAATATTAAAAACATTCTTTAATATATAAAAGTGTGAAAATATTATGTGTATACAAATGCCTCACTCAAATCTCATCACCTATCACTCAGGTGCAATAAGGGATGGTTCTACAAGAAAATACATAATAACACAAAATGTCAAGGATAAAAAATGTTTTAGTATTTCAAAACAAAAATAGCTAAAATTTAAAATATAGAAAGGGATATAACTAAAAATTAAATGTAATTCATACCTTAACATACCTTTATCATTGGATGGTTATCTATTGTGTTTATATTTTTTATTGTGGAGGGCACAAAGACTACTTTTGAAAAACCCAAGAATATAAAACTAAAGACAAAAATTAAATAAATGTAGGAAATCCAAGATAATTGGTTCTATTTGGATGGGATATACTTGGAAATTTGGCATAATGGGGTGATAGGTGATATGTTAGACCAAATGACCAAGTCAAAATTTAGAGCAAATCGGGTAACCAAAAACCCAAGGCTACTAACCTTAAGTAAGAAAGGCAAAATAACCAAATCAAACTAAGGATATATGTTAAATAATGATGGTAATTAAACATCAATTTAATATTAGTAACAATCCTTACTTAAACACATATGGACAAGTAAAAATTAGAAAATAATATAGATGAATAATAAGTAACAATCCTTACTCAATCATCAATGGAAAAAGGTGAATAAAAGGGAAAAAGAACATTGGTGAGTGAGAAGTAACAAGCCAACCTCACTTAATAATGGAAAAAGTACATGAAATTAGAAATAAACTCAAGTGTAAAAAGGGTAGTATAATAATGATAAATGGTAAAAATAAATCAAGACATGTATAAAAATGTAAAGCCATGGTGTAAATAAAGTAATCAATAGTTTCTCAAACATGTTGTTTTGCTCTAAAGATAGATAAAACTAGAATAACGTAGTGTTATCATATTTTTAAGATGTGAAGAAGAGGAAATTATAGATGAGGGAAAATAGATTTTGAATTGCACATATCTATCAAGGGGAAAAATGATATGGGTAGAGGGGAGAATGAAGAAAATCCAAGGTAGTGGAACTCATTATCAAAGTCAAGACACTCAAATTAGGTTTGTCAAAACAAGAGGACTTTCAACCTTAAGGACTTTGAAAAAATTATTTTAGCCACACAAGTCTTAGGTAAATAAATGAAGTATGTAGATCATCCTATGAAGGCTATATTCATGAAAATTAAAATGGACTTACTTTCCCACAATGTGTTCTCCATTCCTCATGACCCTTTAAAGAACTATTGGTTTACTAGAAAGATCAAGTACTCATTTGAGAAATTAGGTAGCACCATAGAGTTTTTTTAATTATCTTATTACAATATAATGACCTACCACACCCCAATGGACCTAATCTCTATTGTGACACTAACTATGGAGTTTGAGCTTTGATTGGATATAGGATATGTGCTTATAATCACATATTTTTGTGTGAATATGAATATTGATATTTGTATGTTTCCTTTTTGTATCATTTTATTTTATTTCAAATGATTTATCTTTTAAATTTATTGATGGCATTTTTTCTATTCCTCCTCCATATGGATTTGAAAAACCAAACATGGGTGTTAAAGATGAATTTCATTTTACTACTTAGGACTTGGTTGCTAAGAGAGAGAACTTAGAGAGCATGGTGTATAAGAGTCTCAAATAATCAGAGGAATTAAAAGTGCTATCTTGAAGTCAACCTTTTTTTATCCAATGTGGAGTGAAAGGAAAGGAAATCAAGAGGAATGAAACATGAAACAATTTGAATTACTTCAAATTGATTAAAATGTGACAAAGGGTGAAAAAAGGATACAATGATAGTAAAGTGTGATTACTTATCATAAGAATGAGGGAAACATAGGAAAACATGCTAACATAGGTTGTGAGAATTTCATCTATCAAAATAATCAAAAGATAAAGCTGAGAATAAAGATTAAGAACTTGTAACGATTGAAAAATACTGTTTAAAAAAATAAATTGTAAGATGGTGATTTTATGATGAAGTCTAGGTCCTATCCATGATCATACACTAGAACTCATAGAATATAAACCCACGAGGGTGAGAAAAAGTATTGGAAAAAATAAATGGGAGAAGAAGAAGATGGTATTTTTTAGAAAGTTCAGGTTCTACACATGGTCTTACACTACAACTGATAAAAGAGAAACCCAAGGGGTGCCAAAAAGTGTGTAAAAAGTATGAAAAGAGGATAAAAATACATCATGAGGAAGACTAGATATTATTTATGGTTTTACAATTTAACTCATGATAAAAAAATGGAAACCAAAGGACCAAAAGGAAGGACTAAGATTTGTGTAAAAAGAGAACTACTATAGATGGTAAGACCTATGTAAGTAAAAAGTGTTAGATAGATAACACATATAAATCATGGAAGGAAGGAAGGAAGGAAGGATTAATAAAAATACTTCTTGAAGAAATGTTTGTTTGTGGGCTCTTTGAAAACATTGCCTTCATTGGTTTGAAGGTGGTAAGAACTTAGACCAAGGATATCTTTGACTAAATAAGGGACCCAGCATTTTTGGGTATATTTACCTTATTTCTCATGAGTATAGTATAATTTAAGGACAAGATCACCAACACGAAATGAGATAAATTTTACTCATTTGTTATGTTGTTTGGAAATATGGGCCTTGTATTGGTGATTATGTTGTAAAGTATAAAGATGGTGTTCATCAAGAAGATTGAGAGCATGGAGATGAGCTTAGAATAATTATTCATTGGGTATGATACCATGAAGATATATATGGAGAGATGGAAGCTCAACTTATAATGGAAGAACATATTCATAACTATAAACTAGAAAGAATGGCATTATCCTAGCGGTAGTATGTATACTAGCATGATAGGCCCAAAGAGAAGGATAGAGATGATGGTGCCAATCCATATGGGTTTCATGAATTTTCTTTTGGAAAATTTTATTAAGATTTTTTTGGTGGTCTCATTTTTGACATTGTATTGTGTATTATATGGTGTGGAAAATTTGTGATTTATTTTAAATTTAGCATAGAGTTATTTGGCATCTTTATTTTTGAAATTAACACCATTGTTTGAAGTTAAGCATCAAATTATTTGATTAATAATAAATTTTGAAATGGTAGTACCTGTGAAATAAACAAGGGTCATAGCCTCAACCCATTTGTTAAATTATTCTATATTTGTGATTATAAAGGAATGTCCATCTCAAGATTGAGGTAGTTTGTCTATGAAATATAATCCCCACATGGAGAATGGCCAAGGAGATTCAATAGTTTAAACCTTAACTAGAGGTTAATGAATTAAATCATCATGAAATTGGAGAGGAGTACATTTATTAGAAAAATAAAGAGCATCATTTTCAAGAGTGGGATAAAAGTATCCCATATGTAGGCATTTGTGGGATATAACATGTCTACTATAATGGACACCACAAATACACCCATGTGTTTGTTCAAGAAGAGGAATAACCTCATATTGCATAACACAATAGATTAAAGTACCTTAAACATTGTGATAATAAAGAATGTTATATAAAAATACATAATTAAAATCTTTTTTATTAATGTGAGTCTTTTGTAGGAATCTAAGTTGGAGGATAAGTTTGGTGTTCCAAAAATTGAATGATGTCTTTGTACCATGGGCTTTGTCGAATGGTGATAGCCTCAATATGTAAGATAAGTGAATCATGTGGTTGAAAAAAGGACATAAAATTTATTATTTGGATAAGAAAATTGGGATTGGTAAGAACTTAGTGTACATTAAAAAAGAGATTTTAAAGAAGCAAGGGAATCAACAATAGAATTTTGATTTAAAGGATAGTCTAGATGGTAAAAGAAATAAAATATTTGGTGAAAGTAGTTATAATTTGAGGATAAGTAATGAGATTCTTAATTATTAATTATTAATCACCATTAGCTTGGTGTAAAATGAGCTAAAAATCACCTAAGGCATGTAGGTATTGTATATTTAAATCAAGAGCAACTGTCATGCCTAAGATTAAAGATTTGTATTCTATTATGTTTTTAGTGACATCAAATGTTAATTGAAAAGCTAAAGGAATGATTTTACCAAAAGGAATTGAAATAATAAAACCTACCCTATCTCCTTGAAGGCATTTAGTGCCATCAAAATCAAGGGTCCAAGTATCATTGTATAAATTGACATTAATTTTAGGAAGTTTGTTGACAACTAATTTTCATTTATTAGTATCTAGGAGGATAATAGATTCATTGAGATTACTTGATTCAATATCAAAAATGAAGTTATGAAAGTAATATTGAAGGGATATGGGTTGAGACCTTTAATATAGATAATATTATCATTAGGAATACTATCTTAAAGGTGATTGGTAGTATGTATAGGAGCTATAGTAAGTTGATAAACTATTATTTGTCATTTGATAGATTTTAAAGTAATAATTCAAAGATTAAATTCCATGACAAGGACCATCCATTTCCTAATTTTGTCTCCAAAAAGAAAGGATTTGGATAATAAGTGATGAAGGGGGTCAAAATGAATGATGACATAAGTGGTCTGATAAAGCATGTAATTTTAAAGCTTTTTAGCTTAAAAATATATAGTGATGCAATCATGTTCAAATTTTGTGTAATTTATCTCATAATTAAAGAGGCCTTGGTTGATATAGTAGATGGAATACTCTCTTCCACTATCATCTTATTTGGAAACCATTTCCCCAACTGATATGGATGTGGAAGAAGTATATAAGATCAAAGGTAAATCATTTGAATGAGGATGAAGCAAAGGTGGGTAAAGTAATGATTATTTCATGTTATAAAATGTTTTTTTGACAAGGATCCATCCATTATAGAGCATTAACTTTATTAAGAAGATAATTGATGGAGTGGATACGATAAGCCATTTTAGGGATGAATAATCTAATTGCCCCAAGTTTATTGAGATAAGTGAAAATGTTTAGAATGGAATGAGGGATGGACATGTTGATGATAGCAATAATATTAGTAGAATAAATGTAGATTCTATGAAGGGAGACTAAAAATCTTAATAGTTTACGAGATGTAACACTAAAAACACATTTGTACGGATTTAGTCTAACTTTATCTTTTAGAATACAATTAAAGATAATGGTAAGATAAAAAGTTGAGTCTTGAGAATTTTTAGATTTAGTAATGAGGTCATCCACATAGATTTCTATAGTTTGGTGGATAAGATCATGAAATAAATGAGTCATTTTTCATTGATAAGTAGATCTGACATTTTTGAGGTTGAAGGGAATTTTAACATAGCAATAGGTGCCCCATTCCATGGTGAAATTTGTGTTCTGTTGATCCTTAGGGGCAATGCAAATTTTATTATAACCTAAAAAATCATTCATAAGAGATAACATTTCATAACCAAATGTGGAATTGACAATGGCATCTATTGAAGGTAAATGGAAATTTTCCTTGAGACAAGCGAGCTTAAGATTAAAAAAATCAATGTTGATTTAAATGACCATGGTGACCTTTTTATCAATAGGGACTAGGTTATAAACCCATTTAGAGTAGGCCATTGGTTCGATAAACTTAGCATTGAGAATTCTGATGATTTCATTGTGACATAAGGAGGAAACTTCAGGTGGAAATTTTTGTTGATTTTTATGCATAGGTTTAGCATCAAGATAAGTGATAATATTATGCACCATAATGAGATAGTTAATACTAGTCATGTTTTTATAAGACCAGGAGAAGATTTCATGATATTTATCAAAAAATAAAATAAATTTATCATGTTCAGTAGGTGAAAGTTCATGATAAACTATAATTGGGAGAGGGCATGATGGAGTACCATATTCAATGCAAGTAATTTATTTGATAAGTATAACATTTCCATCTTAGAAGTGGTATGGTGCATTAGGTAATGAAGAAATTAGATTACATTTTATATCTATGCTAGTGACAACGTTTTTGAATCAAGGGCTTTGATTTTGAAATTCCCAAATTTGTGATGTTGTTGAGGAAGTTTAGGTTCTTGAGCATGAAATATTTCAAGAATAGCTTCATCTCTAGGAAAAGTGGTAATAGGACAATAATACTCAATATCTACTTCAAGGTCAAGAATTTGATTACCATGGAAATCATATTTAGAATGTATTTGATGGACATATATGGCCTTTGCATCTAATTTAATCTTGGGATTAGGGGGAGGAGATTGATCGAATGAGATTGGTATGTTGTTAGTTTCATTGATGGGGGAAGAATCATATGTAATTATGAGATCTATAGGTGGTAGAGAAGAAGAAATATTTTTTGTAGGTTTAGAATGTAAAATTTGTTATACCAACCAAGGAGTATCAATAAGTGGAGAATTAATAGGAGGCACATAACCATTAATATCTAATTCACAATCCATGGAAATGACATGGACATCCTAATTGAAATCATGTATTTGAGATAATTTTTTATGATAATGTTCAACATCCAAGTCTCCAGATAGAGCTTAGGATATGATGTAGTTATCATCATAGGTTGGAGAGATTATACATGCTTAAGATTCCAGAGTTGTAGAAGGTGAAAACATAATATTACTAAATTTATATGAAGACATGATTAGTGGGTCTTAAAATAATTTAGTGACTCCATAGTCATTGCATGTGAAGGCATATTCTGGTAGAGAATGGCTTCTATGCATTACATGGAGGGGGAATTAGTTATCTCATTAATTAGAGGTATAGTATAGTCATGAGGTAATAAAGAATTAGGAATCCACTTTGAGATATAGGGAGATAGCTTTGTAGTGTTGCAAGTATGTTTCAAGTCATTATGTTCATAATCATCTAAATCATCAAGAGTGACTTGTAAGTCTAGACTGATGTTGATGAACTCTATTAAGGGAGAATTATTTATGGTAGGAATGGTAAGAATACAATATTGAGATTTTGTATTAGGAATTTGAATTCTCCAAGGGTTGGGATCAACCTCATGCTTTTACCATTTTCCATTATGTGAGAATTTTATGCATTGGCTACCAGAAAAAGTGATGGATCTCACTACATGAGTCCAAGGACAACTAAGGAGTATGATATAAGATAAGGGAAAATCAAGGATAAAAAGTTTAGTTAGAATGGTCTTGGGTCTAATTATTAGGGGAAGCCAAATATAACCAAATAGATTTTGATTAGTTTTATCAAATCCGAGGTAAGGTAAGTTTGCTTGAGATGATCCTTATTATAACCAAGTTGTTAGATGAGCCACAAAGATGTCACATTAATACCATACCATTCATCAACTAAACATTTATGGATAAGGTTAGTATTAATCATTCTTTTAATGATTAGTGGTGGTTCATCGACATGAAAAAAGGTTTCATCATTAATGATGTCTTCTTGAAGAAATTTAATAGATGGTTTGGAATAAGGACACATTTTTTCATCTATAGGATATGGATCTTTAATTTCTTGTAATTTTTGCATAAGAAACTTTCAATGATAAGGGGAGGCATGAAATAATTCCATAAGTGGAATCTTTCAAGGCATGGAGTTAAGTTCTTTGAGAAATTTCCAATGGGATTTAGAAGAACATGTGTGAGGTTTAGAAGGTAAGGTAGATTTTGAAGGAATGGATGTTGTTAGAGGTTCAGAAGAAGGAGGTGGTTCCTCATGGGTTTCCAAATCTAAATGAGTGGTCTTAGTATCTTTGAGAAGTTCTTCTAAAGACGGTTTTTTAGGCTTTTTGATAAGATCTTTGTGATTTGGTTTGTGATGATAATTAACCCTAGTGGTGTTAACATACTAAGAATTATTGTAATATTGGTCATAGTCAACATCAATAGCACAAACATCCTTGGTATTTTTTTGATTGTTAGCTATGGAAAAGGATTTTTGGTTATTGGAATAAGAAACTTTGGAATTTTGTCATTTTTGAGAGGTAGTGGTGTACTCTTGATGATGAAGGTTGACCATGGAGTCATGATTAAAGGAATTACCAAGCATGTAGTATATAGTAAAGTTAGTAAGCCATATACAAGATTCATGGGAATGACAAATGCTAGTGTGGAACTAGAAAAATTTATTATGTTCATAACACTTAAGAGGATTATTAGGATAAGTAAAGGGTTTAGAGGGTGGGAAGAATTGTCTCATTTGTTGCACAATGAGTAGTATGTGAGAAGATGAGGGAGTGTTAGATTTGACACCTCCTAGTTTTCTTTGAGGAGTATTAATAGTGATGGCATTAATATAAGTTTAAAAATACCCTTTAATAAATTTAGGATTAGGGTTAAATTGCTTCATGAGAAAGTCTTGATGTTTAGCTTGGTTAAGAGCTTCATTAAGTGTTTGAGCAGTAAAAGTATGAACCTTATATTAAAGAGGAGTTAAAGAATATTTAAAGAGTTTAAACACATTATCATCAATTATGTTATGATGGGATTTATGGGATAGATATTTATATCTTTTAATAAAATCATGAGTTGATTTGGTGGGCGATTTCATAGCATTGATGAAATTTCTAAGACAATTTTTGGGAAGATCATTATGTTGAAATTCATTAACTAAAGGATTTAATAAATCCTCAATTTTCCAAATGGAATGTTGGGGAATTTGGTTATACCATTATATTACATTCCAATGAAGGTTTTAACTATATGTTTACTTGTGGCAATAGTATTAGTTTAGATCCACTCTTTGTAAAGATTGCCAAAGGCTTTGAGAAAGGATCAAAGGTCTTTAGTCCCATCATACTTGATAGTTGGAGATATATTACCAATATAAATGGATATAATTAAAGGAGATAAATTATCATATTCAATGTTTTGAATAATTTTTTTATTCATTGTAGGTTGAGGAATCACATTTCCTAAGGCATCTCTAAGAGGTAAATGAATAAAATTTAGATTGGCTTGAGGATTGAGATCTAGGGGTTGATTAGCCATATTGATCAAATGAGATTTTAATAATATAATTTGAGAGTTATTATAATTTTGGATTATGTTAATTTTTTGTATGATTTTTTAATAAGTTGAGTCATATCAATTGGTGGGTTGGTGTTTGTTAGAGAACTCTCTAAATTGGTATTAAGGGGAGAGTTATTAGAAGATGGATTAATAGTGGGCTTATTAGATATATTTGTGTCAATTATCCTATATTATTTTGAAATTATTTAAGATGATAATTATATTAATAGGTAAAAAAAGGATCATATCCACCTACTTCATCTTCAGGTGTGATTTGAACCATTTTACAATACACATATGAAGGAGGGGAAGATGTGCTCCAAGAGTGAGGATTATCTTGGGAGGAAAAGAGAGGGATAAATTAATAAACCATATAGTATCTAAATGGATTTATGTTTTCAAATAAGATTCTAATAAGTGACTTTATGATGATTTGAGAAAAATGAACATAATGCTAATGAAGGAAAAATAGAGAACTGAGTTGGATATATAGGACAAAAGTAAGAGTATAGAGTTTATTGGGTTGACATAGTACCATAAATTTGGAAACATAGAGTCTAATACAATAAAAAAGTTGATTGGGTTGACCTAGTACTATAATATGAATGGTAAAAGAGATACAAAGTTGACTAGGTTGACTTAGTACTACAGGCAAGGAAGAAAATAGTCTATAAGAGACTATGTCAAATAGAATGATAGTGTACTAAAAATAGGGAAATATTTTTCAATGTGCCTTGAAATAAAGAAATTAAATTAATAACATAATAAATTGGGTTAATGAGAGTGATCAAATTAAGGCACGCAACAAAAAACCTTGTATCAATGCTGACCAATGCAAGTTTTTACAATATAACACATAATGAGCAAAGAGAAAGTAGTCAAATTGAAAAGTAAATGCTAACTAAGTGGTCATCCTTAATGTTATTAGATTATTATAAATTGTTATTTTAAGTGTGATAGGGAATTTGGATGAATGTAGTGAACTAGAAAGTAATCTATGGATGGTTTTAAGATGTTTAGGTTAAAAGGGATCTATGTTGGTAATGCTACAGGCTTCGTATTGGACCTACCCCCTCACTTCATAATCCTAAAATGATAAGGGTGTCAGGTGATTTGAAAATATATACCATTAAACACGTGTTTATACTTGGCCAAAAAACCAAGTTTGATTCCCCCTTGGTGATGAAATCCAAGCAAGTAGGCCTTGGGTAGATAAATGTTTAAATGCATTTTTAAATTATGTGATTTGGTATTATGTGTAAGAAAGATAAAAATAGTGAAATTAAATAATATATTGAAAAACCATCTAATTAGAGTATGCGATATAATCTAAGCATGAAAACAACTAAAATTGAAAGTGTGAAGTAACTACTAGCATATATTATTAAATTCCAATTTGAAACATAGTATAGATTCAGTTTAGATGATAGATTATGAAAAAACTATAGAATAGAGTCGGTAGTATCATTACTATACTAAAAAATCAAGAGTCCTTAATAACTAAGTCAACTAGGTCAACCTAATCTTTCAAATAGAAGATATACTACATAACTAGGTTGACTAGGTCGACCTAGTTTGATGTATCATTACAATTTTAAAGACTTCAAACTTTACAAAATGGAACTATAAGGAAGAACTGAATTAAAAGAGAGATAAATAAATAAAATGTTGTTGATTGGAAGATGTCGAGGACTATGAATTTTTTTTAATTTCCTTGAATTTTGTTTACAAATTCTACCAATTGTGTTGACTAGGTTGGCCTAATTCTATAACTCCCTATTTGTTGAATCCTATTAAGATGACTATACTATCCTAATTGACCTAGCATGTTATCTAGAAGCTATCTAGAATACTATATTGACCTCTTTGACCTGGTTTTCTATTTCAAAGTAAATAAAAGTACTATGTCAACCTGTTCAATCTTGTAATATGTATCTAATGAAGACTTATAATGAAAGAATAGATTCATGTTGCATGTGACTATGTTAAACTTGCACATAGATGTTAGAAAATATACTAACCCTATCAACGTAGTATAAAAAATAGATAAATAATAAATAAAATGGTAAAAATTAAAAATGTGAAAGAAAACAGTAAAGGTTAGATTCAAATTAGTTTCACCAAAATCTATGCAATTAGAAAGATATCATATCCAAAAATTAATCCTAGTTCAGAGAAAATAGATCCTACTTACACTTATGATTGGGGATACATTAGATAATTGGGAACATGACTAGTATATGTATTTACTAGACCTGATCAAGGGATCTCTTTTCAAAATAATATCACTAGGGAGTGTTCCAAAGCCTTTAGTCAAGCAAAATCATGCAATAACCTTAATTAAGTTCTATGTCTTCATATTCACTATACTAATAACAAGTAAAGAAAATAAATCTAATCTAGTCCTCACCAAAGCTTATAGCATAATATGGGGGTTATTAAAAAAAAAAGTAAACATGCATAAGAGAATGTTAATTAATTTATGTACAGGTAAGACCCTAATGCATGGAGAAAAAGAAGAATATTATTCAAAATCCATTACTTATGTTTCTTATATCTACTAAAGAGAGGGGTAAAGTTAGAGATACTTAGCTAGAAGATAAACCCATCAAGACTCAATCTTTCATTTTGCCAAAGGTGCTTTGAAAGAACTTGTTGTGGTTTTTAAGGATCACTAAGAAAGTCAAAATCATCCAAGACTTATCCACAAGACTAGATTCTTCTCCAAGTAGAAACCCTAAGATAAGACTCCTTAAGTAGAATGGTGGAAGATCAAATTGTAAAAATCAAAAATGAATAATAACTAATGATGTATCTCTAATAATGGATAAATGGATGTGTTTATATATGTGGATCTAATCCTAAACCCTTCCAAAAGTTTTGGATGATAGGGTCGACCCAGTCGACTTAGTATTGTTATTGATAAAAACTCACTAGGTCATAAGCTCAGTCAACTAAGAGATGACTTAGATCTTAAATGAGTTTCACCAATAAGAGTATAAGGTCAACCCAATCAACCCAATCATGTAAACTATCAAAATGGGTTTTAGGTTAGGAAAAGGGGTAGAAAAGGTGGTAAAATACTAGAAGAGTGTGCAAAAGAGGATTAATATCTTAGGATAATTTTTTTAGGAGTGGTTTGGATTGGTAATAAGTTATAATTAAGGATAACAATCCTAAAAAGCACTAATTATTTGTCCACCCCTTTCCTAGTGTGCCCTTTAAGGCATGCACTTAGAGAGATTGCGACTTCATAGGTTCCTATAAGATATAAAGCATCAATAATTGATAAAATTTGTGAAAATGTTATGTGTATACACATAGGACCTAAGTACTAAACATCAACCCACTTGACTTGTCTTGAGGTCATTAGATAATCATTCACTCAAATATAGTCACCTTGTATTGAGGCCATGATTCCACTATGTCATTGTGACATTGTTGCATTAGGTTACTTTTAGTCATTAAAATGAAGTGTTCACTAAGTGTTTTAGGTTAAAACTTGTCTATGTTAGGAGCCACCCAAACACCACTCTCCCTTAGTCAAACAACCACCTTATTGTGTCAAATAATTGCACTTATGCTTAGGCTAAAAGATGAAAACTACCAGGCCTATCTAAAACTCAAGACATTCTACCATGGAAGGACCAAATTTATGAGTAAAATGTGATTTGGAGAAGTTAAGGTAAAGTGTCTCAAAAGCAACTTTTCAAACCTGTGATCATAAACTCAAGTTTTTCTACCATATTATAACTTTACCTTTATCAAAATCACCCTTTCCATGATTTTAGACCTCAAATAAGGTCTCAAATTAGGTCGAACACTTTCATTCAATACTCCTCATAAATCTATTGGATCTACCTATAGGTTTTACTATTGAAGACAGTCTGTAGGTGTCGATATATAAGACTATGTGTGGTGTATTAGATTTTATAACTAGTCTTTAACTAATTGAAAGTATTATTACTATTAATTTAAATTTGGAAAATAATTAACATATTAAAACCTTCATGTGTAATGAACATTACTACTTACGGTTCCTTTACACTCTACTATAGGTGTTAGGCACAAAGAAACCTAACTATGTTTATGTATTGGTCTCTTCACTCCATATAGAAAAATATTGATACCAAACCTTAAAATTAAAACTAATAACCATGTAATTTGAGATGGCAAACAACATGTATCCTTATAATTGAGACCATTATATGATAGATAAACCTCTACAACTGATAGAACAATTCTTGAAAACCTTAGTGTGTCTTCAACTAAAAAAATGATGTAGTCTTATTCATTCCTTGACATCTACACATGAAAAATAGAATAATAATCACATGATAAATGTGATCATTCCTCTGAATATCATGTAAAAAAATTTAATTTCATAGGAAAATGCAAACAAAGAATAAACTTGAAGGTTATGGGGATGAGCAGGTAGAAAAGAGTTACTAACACTCTTAGCAATGGTTCATAGAGCATCGTACACCAATCCTAAAAATATTTCCATGGATTTATAGTATAAAAACATTATTATCATCCCTTAAGTTTAATTTATCTGACTCAACTCCTCCTATATGTACCATGTTGAAACTAGTTACCTATTTTTACTTGTCTAGGAAAGTAATAACAAAGATAATTAAGTTTTGCTCATTTTTGGACTTGTCAAAGTTATCCAAGTGTGGAATTGAACTAAAATAATATAAATATACATTCTTAAATTATCAACATGTGCCCAAATTGATCTATAATCCATACAATAATTGAAAACTACCACTTTTCTCACTGATCTTGTTTTGACATTGCACATGAAAATATTTGTCCAAAACTACCATCTCTAACATGAACCTGACATATAAGACATTTAATATCCTCTTAAAACATTTTTCCTCTATGGGAAACTCATATAAGTTCAATAAATGACCCAAAAGTGACCTCTAGATGACATGAGACCAACTATAGACAAAAATGACAAAGATAAACATAAGTTTGACCTTATTAAAGACCATAAGACACATTTTACACCCTACAAGGTCCCTTTGATAAATTTTACTATAAAAAGGTTGACTTAATTTGACTTGTGGTCAAATTAGTCAACAAGAACATAATTACATGCTACATAGTATGAAGCTTTGGCCATGGTATATGCACTTCATAAATTTTAGTAATATTTATTGGCTACACCCTTTACCTTTTTTACATATCATGAGGCACTCAATTATATCATCAAAAAACTATTTTTCCATGGTTGTATTTACATATGGATTTTTTAATTTTAAGAGTTTTAATTTTTAGTTATTGTCAATCTAGAAAAACAAAACTCATGACCAAACCATTTATCACATATAACTAATGGAAAACAGGTGAAAACCATTGAATATGTGTTGACTAATTCATATTTATATATATATATATATATATATATATATATATATATATATTGTGTTCAACACATTCTATAAAATTTTGAGGACATAACTACATGTTAAAATTAGGTGTTACTTATATCCATCTATGAATAAAGGAGAGGAAGAAACTGGTCATACGTGCCACCCCATATTAGCTTATTAAATGGAAAGATTACATAATGTAGTGTGATGAGGTTTTATGTAAATGTGTACTTGAACATGATAACCCATATATATTTAATGAAGTGCATGATTTCATTTCTAGTGGCCATTTTTATACATAATCCATTGTGCACAAGATTCTATTTTATATCTTATAGTGACCTACTTTATTCTAGAATGTAAAATACCATTCCCACAAGTGTAACATATGCAAAAGTTCCAAAAATATAAACCATTAAGACTAAAATACTTTTATTCTTATTTTTTCACAATAATCCTTTGATAAATGGGATATTAATATTTTAGGGTCGATTTATCCTATTATGCCTAAAATTAGTGTGCATTATATCATTACTACAACCCACTATTTCACTAGGTGGGCTGAAACATTATCAACCAAAAAATTTAAGGTAGAAACCATAAAATACTTCCCTTGGGAGAATGTGATTAATTGGTATGGGTGACCTTTAATCCTAACCATCAATAAAGGGATGCACTTCATTAAGGATATTGTGTTCATATTCTTATTTAACTTCATGATTTACCATAACAAGACAACCCATTACCATCCCAAAGAGAATGAAATTATATAATCATTTAATAAAATATTGTGAAATAAAATTAAAAATATTTATAACATTGTATGAAAAGACTATGATGATTATGTTTTATTAGTCTTGTGGGTTTACAAAACAACTTACAAGCACATAAATAAAGCTACACCATTTCAACTGGTGTTTAGTACCGAGTAGTATTGCTTATGGTGTTTTAAGTCCTATCATTAAAAAACATATGGGTAGGATAGTTATATGTTCAATATTCATTGAATTTGTAATTGGAGGATTTAATGAAATTGGATGAGAAACATACCTTTTTCCATTATATTCAAACTACTACTAAGGTATGGAATTTTTTTTGGCATGACAAATACAAAAATAATAAAGTGTTGGACAAAGACACCCTTGTCTTAATTTATTACTATAGGTACCTTAATCACCCCTAAAAGATTAAAAATAAATGATTGGGACCATATGTTATATATGATATATTGGAGATTGATGTGTGTAAGTTGTACTCCTAGTTGGTGAATTACTCAATGGAAATTTCAATGTAGTCATCTTAAGCCCTATTATTATTAGAATGTAATAGGTTAATAATGAATAAAGCATACCCTAACTAGGTTATTTATTTTTATTTATTTGGTGGTGGGTTTTCTTTTAATGTGGTTTTAGTAACTTATTATAGTAGATGTAATCACCTAAAAGTGCACTTGAGTGATAAAAGTGCTACTTGAGATCACCTATCCCTAGCTTATCCCTACACCTATCCTAGAGCCTATTTTCATATTTATCTAGCCTTCATATGGGACACAAGCATCCAGATTCATCCCTAAATTAATTCTAGACCCTCATTCTTGCATCATGTCCCTTTGTGCCTAGTGTTTTTCCACTTGGACACTACCACCATAATAGGAAAAGTAGAACCACATGGAGCTAGTGTCCCAATAATGGTGTTACTATCCTTTCCCTCCTTTTTCCATAAATAGATATATTTTCAAATATTAGACCTCCTAGGGTCATCCTAGACCAATTTTGGCATGGCATAAGCACTAAAATTATATATATACATGACTTTTATCCCTTTAACCACTAGATGGAAATTAGATGCAAACATAGAAAATGTTTTGCACAATTAAGGTTATCAATACCTATTCTACCCTAATTATGCATATTACTATCTAAAGCATTCCTAATCCTATATTACTCATATTTTTAGTCTCAAACATATTTAAATCACTCAATTTAACTATCATACTAGCTTCACTTGTACTTGCACTAGCATTTATGTGGGAAAACTACATTGATCTTGATCCCTATTTGGATTATTGGTATGTAGGAAACTCTCATCATAGTGGGGTGTTAAGGATGTATAATCTACCCCACTAATTAGATACCCTATCAACATTTAGGATTATAGTTTTCTTAAAAATCAATTAAAATAAATAATTTATAAGGTTTCAAAACTTGTGCACATAGTAATAGGCCTTACAAATCTAAACATAGGTACACCCAAAAGCTCAATATAGTCATGTATAGAGGATAGAATTTCCAAAATAAATATGATAATTCCATGTGGAACAACTATCCAATTAGGACCTACTATACATGATGGGTTTTAACACATCAATCATGTTGATGACACCTAAACTAGTCTCTCTCATTTTTTAGCCTCTAGATCATTTGTCTCAATCATTTTACAACTAAGTTCTGATTTGAATTACTTATTACTATGTTTACAAAGGTTAAATTAGTTCAATTATATAATATATCAATGGATATATTTATTGAATATTTATACCTGATTTAATATATCCAACTCTTTAACAAACATATGATTTAAAGTCATTATCTTAAAAAGTTAAAATGATTGGTGAATCTAACTTACTTTGAATATTTCATAAAACCTAATCCTAGATAACCCTAGGGTTTATATTTATAGAATTTTAAGACTCATATTCAAATTTTAGATCTACACATCTTGTGATTTTTGTTTGATATAATCATGATAATAATAATAAAAGAAAGTTATCACTTTTTGATGCAATGTGTAATACTTCCATTTACATGTTTTTGTCCTTTAATTTGTAATGAACTAAAAAAATACATAAATACATGTATACATGATGATTTATATCAAATTAAATGGATATCATTTTAATTATATCTCTAACATGCCATTTTTCTATTATACATAATTCAATTAATAAATAAATCCTTACAAGGATATATTACATAAGCTAATAACCATATTTCAAGTTTCAATGTCATATATTATACATAATAAATAATCCCCTTACCCTCCTCATACCCATGATGGTGATGTGAACTAGGAATTTGAATCAAGAGAGGATGGTTAGTATCGTGTTAGTTTCAAAATGAAAACAAAATGAAAGAAACACACTAACTAGCATAACATCTCTAGGCCTAGATACTAGTGTGAGCTTAGTTACAAACATGAATAAAACACACAACTAAAATTCAAAATAAACCTTCTTTTACCTTCCTTAGATTCTACAAAATTCTTGTTGTAGTGGATTTCTTGGCTTGTTCTCATGAAGTCTTCATCAAAGGAGGCTTGGCTATCTCCTCTTCTCCTTAGCACCTTAGGCTTTGGTTTGGCTTGGCTCAATATTTTGGCATTATAACTTTGGCATGTGAGAGATTTTAGAATCAATTTTACATGGCTACTTTTCAAAAATTAATCTTTTTAAATATATTTTAGCATAATAACTTTGCACCAAAATAGCCTAGAAATGATGTTCATGGCCTCTATATTTATAGATTTTTGAGATTGATCAAAATCAACCTAAACCATCCATCTTAATATTGATATGTGTGGATAAGGATTAATTTGATTGTGAAATTAAAATTGATAAATAGGATCATCAATATTTGGGATAAAGGAGAAATTAAGAGGCATGGTGGGTATTGATGAGGCATGGGAGGCATCAATCCTAATATTTATGGCTTTTATGGCTTAGGGATGTCTTTCTAAGAAATGACATCACCTAATGATGTAGATATTCAATATTCATTTCTAAAAATAAGTATTCAAAAAATTTCCTTGGAATTATTAATTAGGATCTAATTTATTTTAATTAGTTCTTAAGTACAATTAAGCACTTTTTATACAAATTACTCAAATTGATATGAATGCCTTATTATTGGCTCAAAATTTGACTATATTAGATTTATAAGTCAATGTTAGATGTGTTAGATTTGTTATCCCATTTAGGATTTTACCAATTAAAAATAACAAAGGCATGCATTTTGTGTAAGATATTTGATATAAAAGAGCAATCTAGAGTACCTAGGTGTAAAATTGGCATTTTGACTTGGAATGATCTGATCAAAGTTAGCTAGCCCATAAATTGCATTTCCCAATTTAATGATACTCTAGCCAAAATTGTCACTTAAATATATCAATTTCAACTTATTTAATGTATTTTAGTGTTTTGATGCCCAATTGTGCATTTTGGTGGAAATTGGTCAAAAGCCTAGTTAGAGGTTATTGGTGGATAAATTTAGGTGTCTATAGTTTGCCCTTGTTTGGGAAGATGTTGCAAACCATAGACAAAGCAATGTCTTTTCAAATAATGAGAGATGACTTGTATTCCAAAAATAAGATTATGATTGAAGAGCAAATATCCAAATTGTGTTTTGGAAGCCTATGATGATGACCCCTCGAGGGAGTGGTCATCACATTTGTTGATTGATGATCCCTAAAAAAGAAACAAAAAGAAAGGTGGAATTAGCTTGTGGTTGAGATTAATCCAAGTGAGAAAATGCTTACACGTATTGAGTTAAAAAAGATATTGATTTACCTAAAGGTGGTCATAATCAAGAATAAATGTCAAATTAATGGTTTGCCCATAGGTGGTTATAATCAATAACAGGACTTAGATTGGCTAAAGATGATTGTGTCCCAATTAGGGCTGAATAGGAAGCATTAATCAAGGATATAACCTATAATATAGATTAAATATGAGCAAGTATAAAGTGATGTAATAAATGAATAGAAGACTAAGATTGATCAATGTGAATTATTTAGTTGTACCTATGAATGATGAGATGTGCATCCTTATTATCAATGATATAACTAGAATGGCCAATGGGTTAATTTGATCAAGGGTGGAAGGATTTTTCCAAGGTGCCAAGAAGAAACATTTGTGGATCTATTGAGAGTATACCTTCTTGAAGCTAATTTTTATTGTAACATGTGATGGTAGGCTTCATGATAGAACACCATGAAGGCTATCCCAAAATATGTGTAATAAATGACTCGCAATCCAATAAACACTTGAAAACAATGCACCAATGATAACAACCATGATGACAATGTTGACATATTAATATGGATGGATTGAAGAATAATGTACACAAGAAATCACCCAATGAACACGTATAGACTGAGTCTCAACAAAAGTACTAGAAGTAAATAAATATCCAAGAAAAAAAACAAACAAATAAAAATAAAAACAAACAAATAAACAACTTGAAATAAACAAACAAACAAAAAGCCTAAAAACAAAAGCAAAAGAATGCATCCTAACAATGACCATGCCCTAGTTAGGGATGATTAAGGATAATAGACCAAGCTTAGGTAGGACAAATGTTTTTGGATTTTAAAATATTATGAATTTTTTTGGAATTTTGAGGTATCTTAACTATTTATATAATGGCAAGATACTTTCTCAAAAAATGGTGAGAGTGTTTGGCTTAGGTTGCTCACAAACTAGTGAGAGAGTATAGAAAGAGTGACTAAGTTAACCTCAACATAAATTGAGAATGACCCACATAGTCCTAAAATGGCCTCAAGTCACATTAATTCCATCCACACAAAAGGCAGGGAAAAACCAACTAGGTCCCAACAAATTTTCAAATTAGGCAAATGGCGAGTCAAATGAAAACAATGATGGCAAGGTGATCCAATAATGCATGGTAAACAAGTGATTCCCCTAGTTTTTCCATAGGTATTTATAACTAGGAAACAAATATATAGGTCAATGATACTATTTTTACCATAAGTGGTTATAATTGGTAGCAAGACTACTAAGACACTGATTTGCCCATAGGTAGTTATAATCACACTTACATAAAAACTTGATAGGATGAAATATATCTTGTTAAATCAATTGTCACACTACTTTCATATAATATCATTGTAAACATGAATTTGATAAGAGTGGAAACCTAATTTTAATCCTCTCACAAAAAATTTAGGAAGAACCAAAGGAACCAAGATCAAAATAGGACTGGGTAGGATGACTAAAAATATGTTTTAGTCTAGATAGGAATGGAATGGATAGATGGCACAGTCTTGATAAATATAATGATGGTTTGATAATTGGGTTAAAATGGTAAGAGGGTTGCCCCAAAGTGATGTGTTAAATGGAAATAATATGCAATAATGGAAAAAGGATATGTAATAATATTAATGGCATGGCATTGAAATGGTATGGTACATGAAATGGTTTAGGTGTGGTTTTTAATTCTATTATTCCTACTGATGGGGAGATGCACATCCTAATCAAAAAATGAGACAAACAAAATACTTAATCATGTTAATTACTATCCCACACCTTATCTAAATAGTTTCTCTATCAAGAACTACCTACATATTTGGATTTCAAGAATGTTGTTGTGATCTTCATTGGTCACTGATTTAGATTCCTTCAAACATCAAGACAAGGTATCTTTGTAGCCTCTACAAAGGAAAGTTCAACCATGGATGGTAAACAAGGAGAAATAATAGATGGTAGGTTTTATTTTGAAATGGAATGGTAGATTATAATGGAATGTGGAATGGTTAGGAAATAAATGAAGATCAAGATGTTCAGTCACATGTAATGTTGTTGATGTTAGATTCAACATAACTTTGGTTGTGGTAGGGTCAAATACTTGTTCTCTTGATATGACTACCATATTTTTTTATTTTTTGATCTTGAGAGTAACTAAAATATAATTAGGTTATAGATTGGAAGATATTTTGATTTGATCTTTGATTTTGTCTTCATTAAGTAGTGAATAAATTTTGGGCTCAGCTATTAGTGCCTCAAAAAAAATTTACCATTGAAGTTTTCCTAATTTTCATAAAATGCCTTTGAGAAGATTTCATTAAGGAATGTTAAATTTTGAATTTTATTATCTTCTAGTGCTTCCAAAGAAGTTTCACTAGAAGATGTTGAGTTCTTACTTTGATTGTCCCCTAGCACCTCTAAAAAGGTTTCACTAGGAGAGTGTTCTTCTACTACATGAATGTGGTCTTAGCCTCCTTGCTCTTCTTCAACTACTATGTCACCATAGATGTAGTTTAATAAAGTGTGATTTTGTCAATCCCAATAAATACTTATGGGAGATGGAATGTCAATGATATGGCTATTTTGGTTGATGGTAATGGCATATGGAATGGTAATGAAATGGGGAGAGGCTGCATAATCCTCATAGAAGATACTAGGATAACTTGTGTCAAAGATTATGTACTCATCCTAAAAAACCATAGAAGGATCAAAAATGTATTAAAATTTATTTGTGAGACATGCATAACCAATGCTATAATAGTCATGAACATATTCTTCTTCTGAATCTGATTCTAACTCAAGGGACTTTGAATTTGATGTTGAGATTGATGTTGATTCAGATTCTTATGGTAAATCTGATGTTAGTTTAAGAATAGAACCTAACTCTAACTCTGATTCTTCATCTAATGGGTACTCTATTATAATGATGTCTTATTGATTATTTAGTTTTGGACAAGTAACAGCTTGTGATGGCATAGTGGGCTCCAAAATAACTAGTTTGTCAGAGTGGGATTCCCTTAAGATGGGAAAAAGGTCAAGAGACAACTCCTTAAAGACTAACTTGTCAATAGGAGGATATTGAAAAGTAGACACATGATCAAGGTAATTATTTTCCTAAAGGTGGTTATAATCATTAAGAAGTGACTTAGCAAAGAATAGCTAGTCAAAGTGAGACTCCTTAACAACTAGTATAGGATCAATAGGTGATTCATCATAGGTTGACTTATCACAAATGGTTGATTCAATAGAAACATCTTAGATTGGTTCGTTCTCTTAGTCTTAGTTTCTAATGAGTTAGAAAACACCAATTTTAAACATAGCTTGGTATTTAAAGGATTGGATCAGTTAAGGTTTGGATGGGATTAGTTTTAGATGAGGAATGGCTTATAGTTGGATAATGGTAAGGCATTCGAGAGAATTATTGCTTTCATGAGCTAAAGGATGAAGTATTTAAATGGTAATGATAGGGCATTTTGGGGCTTGATTGCTCACACAAGTCAAAGGACTAGGTCTGAAATGATGAAGGGGCATTATGGAGATTAATTACTCGTACAAGCCAAAGGATGAGGTCTTGGTATGGGAATGGTATGACATTATGGTCTTATAATAGAAATGGTATGATGTGGTGGATCTTTATTACTCATATAATCCAAAGCATCCAAGTCTTCTTTATAAACCATATCATCCCAGTCATGAATTAGCTCATAAGTTGGTACTTGACTGTGTTCCACATATTGATTATTGTAAAGAAGGTATGGATCCATATGTCAAACAAAATTATTTATATTTGGGTCTTGAAAGTCTTCCTCACAAACATTTTCATGTCAATCAAGGTCTCAATTTGGATTTTGTGGATTTTTACTATGTTCCCCATATGGAATATTATAGGGAGAATAATAAAACTATTTAGAAAATCTTTCTCTATAGGGGCTCTTAGTGGGATTTTTTGCAGCCATTATATCATATGTTGGATTGTACATGACTCCACCATAAGTGTAGCTAGACATATCTGCATAAATCATGAAAGGTCCAAAAAATAAAAGGCTTAGAGTCTAATAAACTCCAAATAAACTATGTCCAAAAGGATAAATGGTTCAAACTTGGTCTAACTTGGTTGAAAGGGGTGGATCTATATATCTAATGTGGTTTTAAAGTGGATTTTTATCTCCAAAAGGATTTTTTCTAAGACTTGGCATAAAATAGGCTAACATCAAATGTCTAATGTCAAATTTCATATGCACAAAAGGTCAAGCATCTGAATAAAAATTGGCATGTCAAAGGTCTTGATCAAAGTGTTCCAAAGAAGGTCTAAAATAGGAAAGGGAAAAGTTATGCCTTGATCTATATAAAACTTTGATTGAATTTATGCATTACAAAATAGAAAGATCTATGTATCAACCCCATGAATTGAGGCTTAAATAGAAATTAATCAATGTTTGGATCCAAAATTAATAAGGTTAATTGAAAACTCAACCTTTAAAACTATGATTTGATCAAACAAGATAGACAAGATTGGATAACATGATGGCATAAGACAAAGGTCCAAATTCTAGACATGACATGGTTTGAAACAAATGGTTTTTTGCACATGGTGAAACAAGTATTGAAATAAATTAAGTATCCTAATGACATAAGCATGCTCGAATGATGTGATCTATGTTATGATTCAAAAGACTCAAAGTAAAAATGGTTTACATGCTTTAGAAAGCATAACACTACCCTTCTTAGGTCAAATGACACACAGACAAATAAGTTTAAAAAAAAAATCAAGGCACAAGTATGGTGTAAAATGACCAGCATAATGCCTCTTTAGATAGAAGAGTGACATATAGATAATTTGATTTTGACATGGATTATGAATAAAGAAACAAAAAAAATTCTCAAAACACACCAAGGAAAAATGGCCAAAATACACTAAGTATAATCGTCCAAATCCTAAAAAGGGTATGGCAATGTGGGGTTGACTAAACTATCAAGATTTTGAATGTTTCTAGGGGAATCAATTACATAATGAATTTCACATCAAAAAATGCAAATGACAAGCATGGAAACTAGGTGAATATGTAATTAGCTAGTTTTAAATAGGACTAATTCTTTTTACAACCACTACATCATGATGTTTGCTCAATGTAGTGCAATGTGTAAATGTAGAAACATCCCATGTGCATCACAGAAAAAGTAAGTGAAGTCAATGTTGGGAGATAAAACCCTGGGTCAAATCCTCCCTAAATAACTTTAAAGAGGTGATGAAGTCCCCCTCACAAGCCAAGATTCAATGAAATAAAAGACATAGAAGAAATACTTTAGGGTCATTTTCAAGGTCACCCAAACTTTGATGAGTACTTTACACAACATTCTTTATAAGCCTTTCACTAGGATTTTTGATATAAGAATGGTTATTTTGATTCTAAGGGTTACCTAAAGGGGATAAATTGAAGAACATACACACAAAACCCCTCTTTTTTCTAAAAAAAATTAGATCAAATAACTATTGAAGACAAAAATGACAAGTGTGTTTAATTTTAAGCCCAAATGAAAGATTTGGTGGTGTTCATTTGACCCCTTGATCTTAATTTGTAACTTTTAAAGCTAATTACAAGATTTAAATAATATCACCCTAAATTATTTTTATTTAAGAACCAATATGAAAAGTTTGATTCATTTCAAAACACCCCTAAAGAAGTTTAAAAGGATCTATTTAAGCATGCTTTGATTATTTTTTCAAGTAAAAGTAGAAAAAAAAATGCTAGCAAGATGTTTAACTTAGAAGAACTTTTGAAGATGAAACAACCAAATTAAAAAAAAGAGCTCTCAATTTTGTGTAAAAAAAACACAATGATTGTCATCGATTATACTAACTGGTGATGATGACTTTTATGCAAACTGATGATGGTTTGACTAACCAATAATGGTTAGGAAGACTGACATTAGTCTTAATAAAAGTTGCCATTACTGGTTAGTATAACTAATGATGGTAATTTTGTTTTTATTTACACAAAATCTAGAGCTCAATGATTATACAGAATGATGATGGTTTACTCAATCAACAATGGTTACTATGTAAACCTATGACAAAGAAAAAAATGGCCAAATGAAATTAGAAAATCACTTAGAAAGAGTTTTAAGCATTAAAATTAAAATTTTAAAGTTTCCTCATGATCTCTTTTATACATTGGATGCATTGGGTCCAATTGAGCATGCCATTATGTGATTTAGGAGTTTGACTCAAGAGATGATGGTTAGTATCATGTTAATTTCAAAATGAAAGAAACACACTAACTAGCATAACATCTCTAGGCCTAGACACTAGGGAGAGTTTAGTTAACAAGCATGAATAAAACACACAACTAAAATCAAAAATAAACCTTATTTAACCTTCCTTGGATTCTCCAAAATGATTATTTTAGTGTCTTTCTTGGCTTGTGCTCTGAAGTCTTCATCAAAGGAGGCTTGGGTATCTCCTCTTCTCCTTGGTATCCTTGGCTTTTGCTTGGCTTGGCTCAATATTTTGGCATCATAACTTTGGCATGTGAGAGATATTGAAATCAATTTGACATGGTAACCTTGCACAAATTAATCTTTTTAAATATATTTGAGAATAATAACTTTTCACCAGAATAGCTTATAAATGATATTAATGGCCTCTCTATTTATAGATTTTTGAGATTGATCAAAATCAACTTGAACTATGCATCTCAAGATTGAGATGTGTGGCTAAGGGTTAATCCAATTTTTCAATTAAAATTATTAAATAGGCTCATGAATATTTGGCATAAAGGAAAAATTAAGAGGTATGGAGGACATTGATGAGGCATGGGTGGCATGAATCCTGATATTTGTGGCATTTATGACCAAGGAATGTCTTCCTAAGAAATCAGGTCATCTAATGATGTAGATATTTAATATTCATTCCCAAAAATAAGTATTAAACAAGTTTCCATCGAATTATTAATTAGACTCTAGTTTCATTTAATTAGCTCTTAAGTATGACTAAGAACTTTATGCACAAATTACTCAAATTGATCAGAATGCCTTGTTATTAGCTCCAAATTTAACTAGATTGGAATTATAATTTGATGTCAGATGCATTGGATTTTTTTTCCCATTTAGGATGTTACCAACAATAGATAACAAAGGCATGTGTCTTGTGCAATATATTTTATAAAAAAGAGCAATCTAGAGCACCCAAGTGCAAAATTGGCATTTTGACTTAGAATGATCTGATCAAAGTTAGCTGGCCCATAAATTGCATTACCCCATTTAATTATACTCTAGCCAAAATCAGCACTTGAATATATCAATTTCAACTCATTTAATGTATTTTAATATTTTTAGGCCAAATTGTGTGTTTTTGTGGGAATTGATCAAAAGCCTAGTTGGAGGTTATTAGTGGCTAGATCTAGGTGTCTATAGGTGATATCTAATTTCCCTCTAATTAGGTCTATGCTATCACTCCTCCATGACATGAATAAACCTATACTATTTTTACTAATGCCCATACTAAACCTATCTACACCTCTCCCCTATAGGATGTGTGCATACATGTTCAACCAAAAATAACTAGGGTTTGCACTTGTGACACTTTAAGGGATCAAATTATCAATATGAGTAAGTTGATATCAAAATTATAGAATTAAAATCAATTATTAAGTGAAAAGGTCACAGTATTTGGAATATGATAGTGTACACCATGTATATACATATACACCTAAGAAAGTTGAGCCTAACACTCTTTCATATGCAAATCATAAATTACAACACAATGCATATATTATGAGTGATTCAAAAATATTACAAGTGTTCGATAATATTTCAAGTGAGATACTAAGGGAAATTATTAAATCTAATTTTATCAGCAGACCTCCTCTACACCTAATGAGGAGATCTAGATATTATTGTTCATATCATAGAATGCATGGACACCACACCAATTCATATTTAGTATTTAAAATGAAAATATAATAGATAATGGATAAAAATAACTAAAATAATTACACATCATCCAAACAACATATAGTGGGACATCTATAAATTTAAAAAGGGTCAACTTTAGAAAAAATACAAAAATGGTTACTAAAGCATAATTCAAAACAACAAAGGATCACAAATCATAATTAGAGTAAGAAATAATACAAAAAACACACATAAAACAAGTAAGAGATGAAAATATACCTCTCCAAAATGAGGATAAACTTTCAAATAAGTATGGGTTTGTTACAAATATCTACAATAGTTTGATTATCATGGTCAAGTTTTGGGCAAACAAGCCCAAGGCATCACTTCTATTCTAGCAGTTGATAATGTTTGTCAACAAGGTTTGGGATTTATTGAAAAAGCTAAGGAAAATCATTCATAAACATAATTTTTCAAGGTAGAAAGTCCAAATACACATTAAATGTTACAAAAAGATCATTAAGTTAAGTTGTAAAGTCAAAATCATGCTAAGCCAACAATCATTCTAAAAAAATGGCTTTATATCAAAAGATCCTCCACATCACTATATGTCTATGATAAGTATAGTTTCAAAGGGAAAAATCACAATCAATGTTCCAAATCATAGTTCCAAAAGGTCAACTCCATAGTATGAAGCAATTCCCTCTAGCATTCCAAATTATTATGATTTTGATGATGAATAATAACCAAATTCATACTACAACAGTATTAATTATAGCATAGCAATCATATGGCATGAGAGATTACCATTCCTAATTTTGACATAGGTCACATTGATAGTGAGTCTCCCATGAGATTCATTAGTTAGTATTGTGCCTCCCTACCTGTGCATACATTATTTATTTCTTACTCCTTGTAAATAGTTTAATTTTTATGTTGCTTGTACATAACACTTATCTAGAAAATACAAAAACAATACAATCATTTAAAAAAGACAAAAACATTCAAATATTTACTCAAAAAACACAAAATTATAGACTATATGCATTTCCATGTTTACACGTATTATATTTTATAGACACTACATATGCTAGCTATATTAATATATTTGGTTTTATCATACATACATTCTTCACTTGTTCTTGTCAAGTGCTTACATATTGATATAGGACTCAGGTCCACTTCTCAAATCCAAATTCACTATTATCTACCCATTGAGGGCATCTACATAGATACATGTGTTATTTATTTGACACATTATTCCATTTGTGGCACCCTATACATAGTTTCAATTACTAGGTTTCATATTTATACACTTTACATCATAACTTTAGCATTGTTATATATTGATATTGATCATGCTACACTCACTAAGATTTTTTTCTAGTTATTATTGATTTAGACTTGAATTGTGTATATATTATCTCTTATACATATTTGTATTACATGTTCATTCATATTTTCATTTCCATCTTTCCTAGTTTATAATTGATTATGTTACTATGTTTTTTCTATTTGAGGGCATTTGTATATGCTATTTATCTTTTACTTTACGCCACTTCTTTTCACAATATGTATAATTTAGACACGTGCCCATGTCCTTATGTGTGCTTTATTGATTGTGCATACATACATTTGAACATGTCCTTCTATGTGGTGCTAATTTAACTTTCTTATTTTTATGTATTTTTAAATTTGAAAATGTCCTTAAATGTCTTGATTTCTCATATTTTGTGACATATGGCTATGTCCCTTGTATTTTTTCCCCTTGGCATACTTTGTGTGCTTCATACATGTTGTATGTATGATTTATTGTATGCATCATGTCCATGACACTTTTCTCTTATGTGTTACACACTCCAATTTTAAATTCCATGAGGGAGACCATGTATCTCCCCTTCCTAATTGGGTGTTATGATGATCATCATGCCCCATCCGCCTAGGTAGCTACTTAGTTATTACTTAGATTTATTGTTACATACATTTCTACACACACACACACACACACACACACACACACACACACACACACACACACACACACACACATCCTTGTGAATGCTAGACATAACATACATATTACATTATAGACTTAGACTCAGATTATCTTACATTATAATTTTAGAGATGGATTACAAAGATGGTTAGATCAAGCATTAGTAAATAAAACCAAGAAAATTTCATAAAGAACTAAGAATCTAGCCTAACTTATTCAATGGGGTATGAAAATGACAATTAAGATGAAATAAAAGAAATAAAACACAAGTTACCTTTCCAAGAGCTACCCATCACATAAATGTGGCTCAAAACATGATTTTTACCTTGATTTGATGCTCAAGTCTTCAATAATGGTGCAAGGCGAAGCTCCTCTACCATATCAAGAACACCAACTAAGCTAGGCTCATTATCTAAAATCCATGGTATGATTATCAATGGATCTATCCTATTACAAATAAATAATTATCAAACTATGCTCAAATGGCTTGTAGAGAGAATCATGCATTATAAGTATATGCAAATGAAGCTTAATCAAAGTGGTCTTGGCCCTCTTATCTATAGATTTTCCAAATTAGTCAGGTTTAACCATGGACATTAACCTTGAGATTAATATGTGTGGTCATGAATTAATCCAATTATGTAAATAATATCCAAAAATATCCTCATAAATATTTGGGAGGAATGGGCATTAAATAGACATGGGAAGTCATAATCATGATATTTTTTGCATTTATGAATTATGGATGCCACTCCATTGATCATGTCATATGATGATGCATTTAATAGAGATCAATTTCTAATAAAGAAATATTCAATAACTTCCATGGAATTCTTATATAAGCTCATAATTTGGTTTAATTTTCCTAAGTAATATTAATCAACATTTAAGCAATTCTTTGCAAATTGGATGCACTTCATTAATCAAACTAGTCAAAAAGTCATATTACTAGGTTATAACTTTATTGGAAAATAATTAGAATGTGATGTTAGTTGCATATAGACTGTCATCCCATTTAAGACATTTTTAAAACAAAATAACACATGCACATGTTGTGTACTTTTGAATTAGAAGAAAAGAGTGATCCAGAGGACCAAAATGTGTTTTCATCATTTTGAATCAAAATGATTTGATCAAAGTTAATAATCACATAAAATGAATTGGCCCATTTAGGGATACATTAGCCTTAATTGGCACTTGTATATGACAATCTTGAACCATTAGTGATTTTTTAGTGATTTTGGCTTAATTGTATATTATTGCAAATTTTGAGTAAGATTGATAATTTCAACACAAATAGTGTTAATAATTGGATGTCTACATTTTGATCCTATTTGAAAAGGTGTATAAAGACATTTAGGTGAAGCGACATATTCTTAAAAAAAAAAGATGTTAAGAAGAAATTGGAAGGAAATGACCCATGATGCCCCCTCAAGATGACATATAGGGATGGAAGATAAGGATGGACTCTCGAAAAGAGAGAGAAAGTAAAATTAACCCATGGAACAAATTAAATCTAGATGAGGTAATGCTTTTACACATTGATTCCATCAATGATAAAAATATAATTAAAGTATAATGGACCCCAAATATGTGGGAATGGGAAGGACATAATCTTAAAATTCAAGTGACACACTTTGAACACACTCAAAGCTAGGGTGTAAACTATGCACTTATGGAATGATCAATCCAGAGATAAGTTGCACACTAAAATATTGCTAGAATGAGGGAAAAATTTTGTAGAACTTGGAATTAGAAGAAAAGGAAAATAATGTCTCTAAAGAGAGTAAATAATAATGTGCTACCCTAGAGTGAATATGGTCATGTGATAAAGCAATTTTACCCCAGTAGAGTTGATTTTGATCAATGATAATGCATAGTTTTCCCCTATAGGGATGATTTAGATTTGTGACTAGTTAAAATGGTATGTCCCTTTAGGTAATATTTTTAATCAAATTCTCAAGTATATAACCTATTGCATAAATGAAAGATGAGCATGTGAAAACATAGATGCAATGGTCTAGTGATAGAATAGTCCATAAAGATATAGGCATACAAGTATGCACAAAGTGATGAAAGATATAAAAAGAAGAATAAAGGTGGTCGAGCTGACCTAAGATACATCATGTATCCAATACTTCCTACATATTCTAAATGGACCTGAAGCCATTATAGTTCACTTAGAAGTGGGAGAAAATGGAATGAGGGATGATGAAAATTGAACAATGTTTGATTAGACTCATGATGTATGCCAAAAAATGCACATCTTTCATAGATTTAGGTGTATAATAAGCCATTAGTACGTAGTTTCATTGGTGTTCTTGAGAACTAATCACTGGAGCTGTATCAACATTGAGACTTGAGTCCAAATCATAAATTAGACATTTTATACATATTTTATCCCAAAAATTCTAAAAATAATAGAAAATGATCCATAAAATAATAAAAACATTATCTTGTACATTTTTACATTCTAATCTACACATTCTTATCATTTTTAAATTAATTATTCCATGTGCTTTCTATTTTTAAAACCATTCTCATTTGTCCCACCGGCTTGCTATTTTGGCAAGGCCATTTCCATCTTCCCATTTCTTCTACAACATCAATCATATTTTTATTATCATCACCTTTTTCTTCTACCCCATTTCTTAGTATAACTACATTTGGCCTGAAGTTCATGTTGGACCATGCGTCCATGTAACTATTTAGGCAATGTGCACTTATCTCTATACATCAAGAGTCAGCTTGACCATAGAGTAAAATGACACTTCCATAGAGTAAGAGTTCAAACAATAACTACACTTATTGTAATGGCACATGCTCAAAAAATGAAAAAAAAAAGATAATCCTACAAAAGTAATAATGTCTACCAAATATTAGAAAAAATAGAATAGTATGTATTATGAGATAATTCTAAATAACTATGTAGTAGGCAAAAACCATACACTATGGTATCCATGTTCACTTGTCTATAAGAAAATGCTACAAAATATTATTTCCAATAATCTATTTTATCAAAATAAAATTGAATGTGTTTATAATGCCTATGATTCATAATTGGGATCATAATTGGTTAAGGGATAAAAGTGTCTAAGTTACAACAACCCAATACATGAAAAGAATGTAGTTCTCAAAGAGAATAGTCTAGAGTGAATATAATCCAAAATAAATGGTTCATAATGAATATGGTCCAAAATAAGAGGATATAGGATGGGATAAAATGTGTTCAAAGTATCAACAGTCTAAATCTTTCACTATTTGAGGTTGTGAAAATAATATCGCTCTTGAAAGAATGTCTAGGGTAGGTCAAAATAAAGAATATGATCCATGAGAGGATAGTCTGGGATATAAAATGGTAGGATAAAATTAACTTTAGCACAATTTTCCCCCAAGTAAGGGGAATTGTATATAATGGTTCAAAGCTATCAAGTTTAGAAACTCTTAAGGTGTATAATGTTCATGGGCTCTTGAAGTTTTTCACCATTAGGAGTAGCTAGTTGATATGCCTATGATCCATAGTTTGCCATGATAACATATGGTCCCAAAAAATTAGGTTGAAACTTAAATTTTTAATACATTAAAAATTTATGTTATTTTGGTTCTCTTTCAAGACCAAATTACCAATCTCAAACTCCCAAGGGAGAATGCGATTGTTGAAGCTTCTCTATAATTTATTCTAATAGGCTTGCAAGTTTTATAGGGTATCCAAACACTTAACATCAAGAAGTTATAGTTCTTGTAACCTTGAGACTCTATATTCATCATCATTTTCAATATGCTCCAAAGATAATAATAATTAAGGTAGCTCAATCTTGATCAGGATAATAATTTTTATGGCATAAACAAGGGAGTATGGAGTGGATCCTATTCAAGGTCAATGATTAGTTCAATATGACTAAAGGGTAGGAAAAATTTGCAAGTTTCAATTATAGCCAACATCATTGACAATATTCTTTAAAATGAATACAATGGTTTTATTTGCTACCTCAGCTTATCTATTTCCTTATGGGTTATATGCAGTGGATTTCTTGTGCGTGATTTTAAACATTGCAGAAAGGCCTTGAACACATTTGTTTACAAAAGATCCACCATTATCAGATATAATGTGAGCTAGGATGCCATATTGATAGATGATATGGTAATGAATGAATTTTGATATCTTCTTTTCAATGACATAAGTAAGAGGAATGGCCATAACCCACTTAGTAAAATACTTAGTAGTAGTTAAAATATGTTTATGGCCATCTAAAGATGCTGGGTTAATTTTCCTGATGAGATTAAGGACCCAAGTAGAAAATGGCCATGGTGTTGTGATTGAATATAGTGGCAAGGAATGTGCTTGTATCAAATTTCAATATTTCAAACAAGTAAAACACTTCCTCACATAATTACAAGCATTTGTCTCCATTTTTAGCCAATAATAACCTATTCTAATGAGATTTTTAGCTTAGACTACACCATTGGTGTGGGCCCCACACATTCCTTCATGAAACTCCTTTAGCATTAGCTTGTATTCTCCTAAAGATAAAAAATGAAGTAGCATTCCATCATCGACTTTGTGATAAAGCATGTTTCCAAGGAGGGTATAACGGGATAGATTATGAAGGAATATTTTCTATTAGTTATTGGATAAGTCAAGTGGAAAAAAATTATCATGGAAATAATTATAAAATTCTTGAAACCAAGGTAGTTTAGTTGAGTTATTAGGACCAATAATAAGACATACCCTCTCTAAATCTAGTATAATATGTGTAGGCTATATAATATTTTCAATAAGAAATTGATACTCTTTACACCACTATCAATTTGTTTCATAGACCCAATTGTTATCATTTCATTGATAGATATATTATTGGCCCTTTGTAATTTTTAAAACTATAGGGATTTAAAATGAAGCTTGGGATTATCCATGATTTACTTATAGGGTAAAAACTTGTCATCTCTAGTTTGATAATGATCAGTGGTTTGATTGATGATAAAATAGGAATCACCATAGACCATTAGGTGTTGAATATCCCACTGAACTATAAGATGAAGTCCTATAATAAGTGCCTCATACTTGACCATATTATTCATATAATTAAAATTGATGTGGAATGCTTTGGGATTCAAATCCCCGTATAGTGTAATCAACAATATATTTACTCTAGATCAATAAGGAGTGAAATAACCATCAAAATATAATTTATATTATTCAAGTTCATGCTCCACTTCTTCCACTACCATGATAGATCATATGGAAATTCAAAGTTGAGTGGTTTAATGTCTATAATAGGGGCCTCTACAAGTTTATCAGCATTAATATACCCCTTGATAGCTTAATTATTTTGATATTCAACATCAAATCTTCTTAAAATCATGACCCATTTTACCATGTGTCCTATGAGAGCTAATTTGGATAATAAAAATTTTAGAGGATCCACCTTAGCAATGACAATTTTTTTTTTTTTTTAATCATATAATGTCATAACTTTTAGGAAATGAACACCATATCTAAACATGCCTTCTCAATAGGAAAATAAATATGTTCATAAGTCACTAGTGTGTGACTTAAATAATAAACTACATGTTCTTTACCTTGATCATCATGTTAGGTGAAAAGTTCCCCCAATACATACTCAGTTATTAATATGTAAAGAATTAGTGGTTGTCTGGGTGTTGGCGATCTCAAAATTGGTGGGCTGGCCAAATGACCTTTGAGAATGCTAACTAACATCGTTCATCCTGTTAAAACATGACCCCTTTCTTCAAAAGATGAGTAAATGGGTGGAAATTATCTACTAGTTGAGAAATGAACCTGTAGATGGACTGAATCTTTCCTTATAAGCTTTAGAGATATTTAAGATTTGAAGGTAGATTCATTTAAATAATATCCTTGACCTTAGCAAGGTCAACTTTGATCCATATTTGTGATATAATAAAACCTATAAATTTCTTTAAAGTGATTCCAATTCAAGAAAACTTTATATTCATGAAGCCTCTCAAAGATTCTTCATAGAATGTTAGGATGTCTAACATGTGTTCTTGATTTTTCTAGTATGTCATCAACATAATCCTCAACAATATCATACATCATGTCATGGAAGATTACAGTCATAGATCATTGATATGTGGCTCTAACATTCTTTAAGACAAATAACATGACTTGGTAATAGAATGTTCCCCATTGAGTGGTGAATGCAATCTTATGTTGATCTTCTTGGGATATCCTGATTTGATTGTATCTAGAAAAATGAGGGATAAAATCTCATACCCAATAGTAAAATAAACAATTATGTTGATTTTGGGCAAAGGAAAATCATCTTTAAGGCATGTTTTTTGATATCTCTATAATCTATAGAATGATGTATTCTGAATGGATTTTTTTTACTAGAAATATGTTTGATATCCATTCAAGATAGTCCTATGGTTGAATGAATCATACTCCCAATAACTTCTCCAATTCATATTTTACCAAAAGAGTAATGCATAGATGCATCTTTCTCAATTTTGGTTTAACTAGTTTGACATCTAGATGGAAAAAAAGGTGATGCACAACTAAGTGATGTCTAATCCTATCATGTTTGTATATGCCCATGCCAAAATATCAATGAAATCAATCAAAATGGATATAATATATTCATTTTTTAATTCAAAGGGAAGCTCCAAGATAAACAATTTTGGGATCATCATATGTTTCTAGGTTCACTTCAACTGTGTTCTCTATAATATGTGTAGATCTATCTTCAAGAATAGTAGGAAAGGTGTGATTGTGATCATCTTTTTCTAATATAATTTATTAGTGTTCCTCCTAGAGCTATGGATAATGTGATGAATCTGAATGCACCATCTTAGGTAATGTCTATAGAAAAAATCTTAGGAAACTCAAGAGCAAAATGCTGAAAGATTTTTTTTTTAAAGAGATGATGGTACTAGTTATGGAGTTGGGACTTGATGGACCTTGAGTGTCCTTTGGGGATGACCAAACTTTCCCTTCAAAGAGTACCAAGAATATGTTTTCACTCATGGGATTGTCTTTATTTTTACTTTTTCCTTGATCAATAAGTGCCTCAAAGAGGTTTTAACCCAAAGATCTTGTTGTTTTATCTTTGTTATGGCCAAGAATTTTTTCCTGCTCTCCAATGTAGGTAGAAAGATCCAATGAAAAGTTAAATCCTTATTTGTGATTGTCAATGGCCAATCCATCTCTTTAACCCACATATTTTGCAATTGATTCTTCATTTTAGAATTCATCAAGGCGTATGATTGAATTTTGTGGTCCCAATTAATGAGTTTAGGATGATAAAGGCATAGGGAAAAATGAGGTGTTATGGTCAAAATGGCATTTTGATCAAATAAATCCAAGTTGGCAATCTCATTAGAAAGGCTATAATGGGACACTATGTCACTACTAGGAGTCTCATTACTAGTAAATTTAGAAGAATAACTATCTAATGTTATGAGGTCACCCCGAGGAAGTATAAATATAAGACCGTGATTCAGATTAGGTACTCTAATTGATAAATGTTTTAGGATTATTTAGGTTCATGGGCCAAGGCCTTTTCTTATATAATCAAAATTATCTATGATCTGATTGGGGATATGATATATGGGATTATAAAGTCAATAAGTAATGGTATAAGAATATAAGCAGTCTCCTTTAATGAAATCCTGTTGATCCCATTTTGGTGAAGTAGTAGGTATAAATACCATAGGTGGTATTTTTGTTCTTTCTTTTGATGCCAGATCAGGTTGGGTCTTTTAGGTCTTTTAGAAGTGTTGGGTTTACAATATATTTTGGGGAGACTTTGGTAACTTATAAACATGGAAAAAACTAACGAAATGGCTCCTGTTGCGTCTCCCGTGTGTGCATGACTTCAAAATTTGAAGCTAGAGGTCATGGATCATGTGGCTGGTGTGGCTACTGCTACAAGTGGGGCTTCTTCCACGTGTGGGGGTAGGGTTTTGGTTGCCCCTAACATGATTTCTTTTATGGGTGGGGGTTCTCTTCCTACCTCATGTCTAGCCTATGGATCTCCTACTCCTGGTTTAGGTCTTGGTTCAGGGGAAGGACTTTTGCTGATGTGTCTACATTTGAAGCTGGATTACATGACGTTCTTCCTCACACATCATCAGGGCCTTCTCATGTTTCACCTATAAGTTCTTTAAAACCTATTAGGATAACTCTAGATTCTAAATCAATTGAAGACATCTTCCATATGGTAGAAGAGCTTTCCTCTCTTGTTGCTATTTTTTGCTTTCATGGCTTTTGGCCCTCTCTTGTAGATCTACATGGTAGGATCTCCAATAACTAGATGCCACTTATTGAAAATAATTTCCAAATCTTCTCGTGTGCTAAAGGTTTTTTTATAGAAAAGTTCCTCTACTCCAATGATAGGAAGATTATTTTATGCCACAATAATTTTTCTTGGCAGGGCAGATATCCACTTATGGCCAAACCATGGCATATGGATTTTGATCCTCTCTTGGAATCCTTTAATAAGTTCCTTATCTGGGTCTGGCTCCCTAATCTTCTAATACATCTTTGGCATGATTCCGTTTTTGAAACTATTGGAAATGCTATTGGGGATTTCTTATTTGTGGATGTAGACACTTTGGATATTCTCCATTCAACCTGTGCATGCTTTCTAGTAGATCTAGATGTTTTTGAGGGCCTTCCTAAGGTGATTTACTTGGATTCCCCAAGGGGTACTTGGACATAAATGTTGGATTTTGAGGGTATCCCTTTTCATTACAGGAAGTGCCACCTGACGGGTCATATTACTACTCGTTGTGCTATTGGGAAATCTAAATCTAGATGACCACCTTCTTGGTGGTCTGAAGCTTCCTCTGAGCATTACATGGTTAAACAACCCTTGGAAGCTCTGGCTGTTCCTAAGACTAAGGATAGTGTTCACTTCAAGCTAGTGGTTGTGGAGGATTCTTTGGTGAAACATTCCTTTGAAGCTCCTACGGAGGCTATGGTTAGTGATCTTTTTGAGCCAATGGTTGAGGTTGCATTGGTATCTTCCCCTATTTTAGAGGATCCTCCTAAGATCTAGACTTTGTCTGATTCTCACAAGGAGTTTGCTACGGCGTTCGTGTCCCCTGGGTTCCACAGATCATTATCTTCTGAGGCATGGGTTGCTGAGGCAAAAAAGTTAGAGGATGGATGGACAGTAGTTAAGAGGAAGAATTCTAAGCCTTTGGTCCCCCCTCTAGATAATAATCTTTGGTCGTGTAAAAAAAACCTCAATTTAAAAGGAAAATCTAATGTTCCCTTTTGCTGACTAGTTTTTTTGGGTTGGTAAATTGGTTGTTTCACTGGTTTGTTGGTTACTAGTTTGGGAGGTTTTTTAGGTTGCTGCTCCAATCTGTTAACTTTCCTTCTAGTGTTTTGACAACATTTTTATTTGGTCACATCTATTGGTAGCAGGTCCCTGTAAAACCTAGTTTAGTTGTTTTTGGTATTAGGTTCTTTTAAACTTGGTTGTGCTTAATGGTTTATCTTTCTTTTTGATGTATAGGGTTTTGGGGCCCCTTCAAAACCTACTTTTACCTTAATATAAAACTTATAAACATGGAAGACATCCTTAATATGGTATGTGTAAATTCCCATGTCTTCAATAACAACCTATTTTATAAGAGTTTTGGGAAATGGATCAATTGAAGTAGATTTAAGGTCACTAGGGTTGATATAATTAGATGGTGGTGGATGTGAAACTATATCCTTATTATTATTTTTAATGTATTTAGATCCATGATAATAGTTATAATTATATAACTCAACCTCTAAATGTTTGTAGTACTGATAAGCTACAGATTGGCAAGAATAGTAACCTTGATCTCATCATGGGGAAACTTAAGGCACTTATGCAAGGTAGATGGAATAGCCTATATTTCATGGATCCAAGTATGACCAATAAGTATGATATAAGTTAGTTTAATATACATAATATGTAACAATGTGTGATGGGAAATAGACCCAATAATGATCAAAAAATAAATGGTAAAAGAAGACTTCCTCTCAATCTTGTAAGCCTTTATGGTGATCATCTCTAGCTAAATATCATTTATAGTGTAGCCCAATATCTATACCAATTTGAGGGATACTATGCTCAACTCCAAACCAATGTCTATAAGAGCCTACTTGATCTTATGGTTTTCAATGATGACCTCAATATATAGTGGGTTTTTATGGCATGGGCCTAGGGTAGACATATCTTTTTTATCAAACATAAGCTATCAAAATGAAGAAAAATATCCCACTAGTGTTTGTAACTATTCAATGTTAATATCTTTGGGAATAATTAATTCTTGTAAAAGTTTATTCAAATAGTTCTATAGACTTTAGATGTATGTGAGAGATCCAAAATGGAAATTTGTGCAAGGGTTCTCCTTAATTGGTCTAATAGACTATAAGGCTTTTCAATTATAGCATGAGACAATTTGGCCTTGGCTGACAAAGTATTTGGCTTTGGATTTGAAGGTAAAATGTTCACACTATGTTTAGTGGAATAAGAGGGCAAAAGGACCTGAAGGATAACTCATGATGTCTAGTTGTGATTGTGTAATATAGAGGTGGAAAGGAGCCATTATAATTAGAATACAAAGGAAAAGGCCCTTGGATGGTGACTCATGAGAATCTAGTTTCATTGGAGCAATTTCAAGTCGATAAGGAGCCATTACAAGTAGAGGAAGGATGTTGTCCATAAATAGTAACCCATTTAAAATGAGTCACAACAAAAATGCATGAACCTAATGCAATATTACTATAGGGAGAGGGTGTTGACCCTATAATAATGAGTGCAATACTATGAGGAGTATGAGATGGGTAATGGGATATAATAGTAATATTGTAAATGTGGGTTGCAAAAATGTATCCCACAGTGTTTTTATAGTCATAAGGCATGTTATTATAACCCAAGCTATTAGCATGGGTATTATGATCCCGACTATAATCATGCTGATTTTGATTTTTACCTTGATGTTGATTATAATTTTATCATTGATTCTATCCTTCATTTTGATTTTTCCTTGGTTGTTTTTTGATTATGTCAAGGAAATGGATCTTGTTTGATTCCCATATCTTGATTAGTTCCCTATAGATAAAGATTGATCTCAACTTTGTCACTCTCCTTTAGAGCTTTAATAAAATGTCATAATTAGATGTAATGATAAGCATCATGACCAACAACATGATTGAAGTTATACCATTCATTATCCTTATACCAATATAGCTTTGGTTAATAAATAGGAAATGGCATTGGTACATGCCATATAATTAGGATAGCTACTATGATATTTTGAAACATTGTCTCAACAAGCTTTGCCAATTTGTTAAATATATTGAATTGATTATAGACTATCTTTCATAAAGGTTGTATTTGAATATTATTTGGTAGATTAGGGGTAGATAATTACACATTTAGGTCTAATGGGGCCTATACCATTTGTACGTGTCTTGTTTTAGTTATTCCATTCCCTAACACATTTTTATTATTATTAAAACCTTTACATTTTTATTACACAACTAGTTGAACTGGTGATTGGGTTTTATTTGATGGTTGACCTTATATGTAAATCTTAACAAGGAAATTTGTAATAAGAGCCTTATCAATCTACACACCCTTGTCTATATTTTTTTCAAGTGTTTGTGCAAGCAAGCCATAGATTGTACACCACCTCAGGGTCTAAAATCTCTATAAAAATGTCTAACAACTATTTGTATATCAAATTATGTTGAAAGTGACTATCTAATGCTCTCCACCTCTATGGATATGCTGTGAATATTTCTCCATCATGTTGTTTGGATTTATACAAGTAAATAATTGTCAATTCATGTTCAATGTTGTACAAAAAGTGGTTGACAAACGTTTTAAATAGGTCATTCCAATCCACAACGGATCCCTTGGGTAACTTAAGTAGTCAATCTAGATCTTGTCCCACTAAAATTTGTAGAAACAAATGAAGCAAATAAATGGTACTATAAGCAACCTATTGGAATAATACAAAGAATGATTAAATGTGTTCATGAGGGTCACCCTTTCCTTTCTATTTATTGAATTTAGGTGCCTCAAAATGAGATAGAAATGGGACTTGGAAAATACTCAAGTCAAATGGATATGGACATATCTCATTAAATTATACTTGATTTTATTTCTTGTCTCCAATCATGACACAATAACCTTCATATAATTCTACTCTTACATGCTTGGATCATTCATGGGTGGAACATAATTTTGTTTGGGTGGTATTGGCCCTTTTTGTTGGGGTGGCATGTTCCCCTATTACATGGATTTGTTATGCATATACACCATATGATACATGATTTGATTTTGGTTTTGTCTTTGAGTTGAGTAAGTGAGATATTGATTCTTTGGAATATATTACCTTTTATTATATGTGTTCTATAGATTTTGGGGAGTATATGTCTATTCACTAAAGTTCATGTTGGTTGAGATAAATTAACCAAATTATTTTGTATGATTTCTTGAATATGTACCAATTTTTTTGGTCTTTAGTTTTGTAAAAGAATAAGAGATTCTTGATTATTGAAACATATATGATCCATGTTTAGTGAAACATGTTGTAGAACCTCTTGCAACTTAGGTTGTTCAATTAAGACATCTTGATCCATCATTATTGTGTTCTCAACTAGAGTTTATGTTGGTTCAATGACATCCCCTTGTTCCTTGGAAACATCATTTTGGATTGAAGTATTAATTAAAGAGTCTATCAAGTCCATGATAAGTTGGTCTACATATCATTGACTTATATTTTTTATATTGGTGATAATATATTGATCATTGGGTTTTGAATCTATAAGAATTTCCTTTCCTTTTCTAAAGAAATGTATGTTTATTTTTCCAATGTTCATGAAGAATTATTCTCATTATTTCTATCCTTCTCTAAACAAGGTATGTAATTGTTCCATAGTAAAGTCTGAGGGTAACCTACAACTATATTATATCAACTTTAGGAGTGCTTGATCCTTTTTCTCTTGGGTTGATATTCCAAAAAGTCTTCCTCAGATCCTAAATTTGTAGGAATATCTTTAAAGACCATAGAATTATCTTTAACATCATAAAAGTGTTCCTCCTCATAGATATGATTGTAAGAGACACCACTATGAGCGTATCTTTGATTAATTTCAAGAAAGGTTTATTCTCTATATTTGAAAAGATTTGGAAAATATTTTACAAGTGTTTAAACAAGGTATGTGTTTTGATATTTTCTAAATAAATGAAAAGGCATAAAAGAGACTATAATAAAAAGGAGGTGACATATTACCATACAATTAGAATAATGTGTTCAAAAAATTACTCAACCTTTGGTAGGGTTGAAATTATATAATTTGGAAGAGGGTATGATAACTCAAAAACCTAAGTCTAAACTAGTACACCAAACATAGATTAAAAGATATGTAAATACCATAAAATCTAATTCAACTTTGACAAGGTGCTACTAGGAAATTAGAATAAACCACTTTAGATTAGGAAGGTGATAATGCAAACAAAGAAATTCAAGATGTGAAAACATGCAAGAATTCTTAAGTATAAAACTAAGATAAAATGGGCAATACAAATCCACCACATGGTAATAGGAGGTAGGATTAAATGTGTTATAGAACTTAGAACATAAGTGACATGATAGATTACCTAATTTCACAATGATAAACTGATGATGATGAGTCTATAAATCGACTTCAATCCAAACGGTAAATTGAACCCAAGTTAACTCAAGTCAAGTGCAAAAAGAAAAACTAATTAACATGTTGGCTCAGAACTTATGAATGTGAAATTATAAATTTTAATTATCAATGAAAGTCTTAAAGATTTTTGTAAAGTGGGTTAGACTCAAATGGGTAGCATAACTACATTGCTTAGATAATACAAACACAATGATTAAGATGAAGATTTGAAAAAGGTAAAGATGATTTGGATTTGACCAGCATAACACCTCCTTGTTCAAGAAATGGACACCAAATGTGTTTGGTTATGACATATTTACAAATAATTTTTTGACTCAAATCAAGACTAAGTAAAGAGAAAGACAAATATAACTAAGTAAATCATCCTAAGCCCTAAACTGACTAGGTTGCTTTGTATTATTGAAATTGATCTATATACATTCTTTTGGAAGGATTTTAATTTTCAATACAAAAATAAAAATGAATGAAGTGGTAGGTTATTTTACACCCACTTCTCCCAAGAGATTGTATGGAAACATGGACCTTCAAGTTACTCACCCTGCATCAACAATACTTCATAGCAAGTGGGGTTGTCTAAAACATAAATTTAAAACCATGTAGATGGCCCTAAGCATGGATAATGTTAGAGATGTAACATGTCAAGTGACTTTATACTAATTAACTTACTATGCAAGGGTATATTCCTTTGCATAGTGATTCCATCCATGTACTACTTAGTGTAATTCTTTGTTTAACTAGACCTGCCTAAAGTTTTCATTATGAAAAGAGAGGTTATCCACTCAACCCCCTTTCCCTTACAATATGTGTACCCTAATTTATATACCACACCATGGATCAAGGTTGAAATAATGTTGAGAGATGAAACCTTGGGTTAAAGATTCCCCTAAAGAACCTATGAAGAGGCTACGACCTCCCCTCCATAAGTCAAATTGCATAAAATAAATGATCTAAATAAAAATGTTTTAGAGGTTATTTCTAGATCACCCAAACCATATGGTTTTTGGGGAGCACCTATACAGCTTACTTTTCATACCTTTGACAAAGGCACAATCACAATGAAAAGGTGATTTTAGTCACCCAAGTCCCCTATAGGGGATAAGGGGAGATCACAAATGCATTCATCATTTTTATTAAACAAAATAACAAGTAATAGATGATTTACATAAAACAACACACTTTTAAAAAGATTACAATTTAAGTAAGTGTAATTTTTAAGCACCAAATTGAAATGTTAAGTGAAAATCTTGGCCCTTTGGCCTTAGTTTGCAAAAAAAATTGAAAAACTTCAAAAAAAATTAAATAAAACATCTAAGTTCCTTTTAAACAATAAAGGGAAGATTAAAGACGTAAATCATGGTTCAAATTTTGATCACTTCTCGACATGGGTCCTAAAAGGTTAGAGAATTTACCCCTACTTTGAATCACAATTCATAATGAAACAAGCAAGTTCAAAATTCTTTCTCTTGGGTTCTCTATTTTTACACATAGAGATCGACATATATCAAAAATGACCAATTTCTATCATAAATAATTGATGCCAGTAAAACCAACCAATAATGGTCATCTGTGAACCCTTAGGCAAAAAAAATTTTGATAAAAAAATTTGTTAGCCCAAGGATAGAATAAAATATTCAAAACAAACTTCTAGATTAGGTAAATAGATGTTCAGATAGAGACTTATAAGCTTGAATTAACAACTACAACTTTAAATAAATCTTTGAAATGAAAATTGTTAACCATAATTTTTCTAGCAACCTAACTAATGCCGATTAGCCTTGACTAATGCCAGTTACATAGGAATGACATTGGTCACTGTGTGACCTATGTATCAATAAAAAATGTCAAAAACATAGGGAAATGAAGCTAAAAATTGATAACAATTTTTTAAATACTTTTTAGATTTTTTATAATTTGCAAAGTGTCTCCCTTACTTGAATGGGCTATGGTCCCACCAAGCATGCCAAGATGTAAATATGGTTATAAAGATGGTTAGATCAAGCATTAGTCATGAAATCCAATAAATTTTTTATAAATAACTGATAATCTAGCCTAACATATTCAATGGAGTGTGTAAATGACAATTAAGAGCAAATGAAAGAAAACAAAAACAAGTTACCTTACCAAGAACAACCATCACACAAATGTAGTTCAAAGTATATTTTCCCCCTTGATTTGGTGCTCAAGTCTTTAACAATGGTGTAAGGACAAGCTTCTCCACCATCTCAAGAAAACCAACTAAACTAGGTTCATGATATGAAATAAATGGAATGCCTATCAATGAAGCTATTCTATTGCAAATAAAGCATGATCAAACTACACTCAAATGGCTTGTAGAGAGAATCCTACATTATAATTTTACACAAATGAAGCTTAATCAAAGTGGTATTGGCCCTTTAATTTATATATTTTACAAATTTATCATGATAAATGATGGACATACATCTTGATATTAAGATGTGTGGCCATGAATTAATCCAATTATGTAAATAATATCCATAAATATCCTCATAAATATTTAGGAGGAAGGGGTATTAAAGAGGCATGGGAAGCCATAATCCTAATATTTGTTACATTTATGGCTTATGCATTCTATACCATTGATCATGTCATCTAATGATGTAGTTAATAAGAATCAACTTCTAATAAAGAAAATTCAATAACTTCCATGGAATTCTTACTTAAGCTCATAATTTGCTTTAATTTGCCTAAGTAATATTAATCAAATTTTAAGAAATTCTTTGGAAATTGGATGCACTTCATTAATGAATCTGGTCTAAAAGTTATATTATTGGGTCATAATCTTACTAGAGAATAATTATAAGGTGATCTTAGTTGTTTATATACCATCATTGCATTTAGGATGTTGTTTACACAAAATAACACATGCACATGTCATGTGCTTCTAAATTAGAAGAAAAGAGTGATCCAGAACAACAAAATGCATTTTCATCATTTCAAATTGAAATGATTTAATCAAAGTTAATAATCACATAAAATGTATTACCCCATTTAGGGATACATTGGACTAAATCAACACTTGTATATGATAATCTTGAACCATTTTATGCATTTTTAGTGATTTTGGCTTAATTCTGCATTGTTACAAATTTTGAGTAAGATTGACAATTTCCACACAACTAGCATTAGGAATTGGATGTCTACACTAATTTTATATATGTACATTATATTGGATTATTACACATCTATAATATATGTTCTATTTAAAAAACATCTTATAGAGCTTTTTTATTTTAGGACAATTCTTACACAAGTTTGACAACTTCCCTCAAAAGAGGGGGCATTCATAGGGGTTTATCAAAGAGATCAATTTACCATAATGCATACAAAACACACTTTTTATCACATAGTATCAAATTATATAATTTAAACTCAAGTAAACATAATGTAAAGATAGTGACACATAGATTAGTACAATTACATAGAAATAAAAATAAACAAACATTAGTGCCTGAATTGGGACAATAGTGCCACATGGTGTTATTATCTAAGATATGTTTCTACTATTCCATAAATTTAATTTAATAAAAAAACTATTTTTGATAGAAAGGTATAGTAGGTATAGTCCACGTTTGCATAGGTTTAGTTTAAAAATTACTAGTTTAGCTCAACATCATACCAATTTGTCTAGATTAGGGGCATAATGCACAGCATAACCATTCCCATTTATAGTTTAGATACTTAGAAATATATTATTACAACTCAATATATAATCTATATGCTTATATATCATATTTTGGGGCATGTGTGTGACACATTATTTCCATATGCTTAGATATCAGATGTTGGGACATATGCATGGCACACTATTTCCATATGCTCACTTACACACTAATTGATCAGATGGAATGACAAATTTTATGTAATTATCTACATTATATACATCCAACATCATCTTATAGGTTACACATTAGTTTTTTCCATTATTCCATCTACAATGGTTGACATTCTTGAGTGGCCCAAAACCACCCAATATGCCTAAGTGACCTTAGAGACAACATTCCAATAAAATATATCTAGTTAGATATTTCTCATTACATCACATAGTTTCAATATTATATTAATATAATACACATGGGTAGGAAATTATGGTTTCATAGTATACTTGAGTTCTTGATCCCCCTACATGATAGGTTTGGATACACCATCAATTTAATCCAATGTATTCATAGGTCATGATCCACCAATTAGGGGTGGGCAATGATGAAGTCAAAACTAGATTGAGTTCCTGATCTACCAACGCATGAGGATTGATAAATCCATTAGCTCAGTTTAAGTTACTCACATATTGATCATTACATACACAGACATGTATGTCATGACCATTTTTATGCATTAATTTGCATACCCAATGAGGTTTATTCTTTTATTTCCCCTCTTATCATCTTACTCAATTTTGATATGTTTTGCTTCTTTACTCAATTTTGTCTTTTCTTTTGATATATCTTAATTAAGGAATTATGTATGCATGTTTCACTTGTAGAACATGCATTGGAGCATGCTTCACTTACTCAAACCTAGCTTCATGATCTTCAACTCTTAGATAAGTCCAAGTACATTTATTTTTCTTTTATCCTAGTCATTTAAATTTTTTTGCATTTTTATAATAAAGGGTGGGGAATTTAGTCACCTAAAATTGACACTAAAACAATAAGAGTGCCACTTCAGACTACCTATCCCTATTTGGTGTAATACCATATACTACCATATACTTATTCGATGTACTCTTGGGAGGGACATATTTTCTATCTAGATCTATCTAGAAACCCTATAGAGTATATAGATTTTGCTAGTATCCCTGAACTATATATATATGGTATCCTGATAGATATAGAGGTTAATGAGAGGGCCCTAAACTCTAGAGTGAGCATAGCCAAATCCGGTTGAGGATGTCCAGTCTACCCCACTAATAAACACACTTTTTAGCTTATATTGACTAGATGACATGAAAACATGGAGGATTAGGGTTTTCTCACAAAATCAATCAAAATAGATAATATACAAGGTTTTATAACTTGTTCACACATAAACAGGACTTACAAATATAGACATAGGTGCACCCATAATCTTGGGACAGTCTTACACAGAGGACATTACCACCAAAATAAGGAAACTATCACCACATGGTGGTAATCTAAAATTAGGGTACTAATATATAGAAAGTCTTTTGACACATATATCCTATTTATGACACTTAGAATAGTCTCTAACTTAGTTTTTAGCCTCTATATCGTCTGTCTTAGTCATTTTCTACCTAAGTTCTTATGTAAATTATTTATTATTATTTTTCAAAAGGTCAAATTAGGTCAATTTTATAATAGATTTGTGGTTTTATTTATTTCATATTTATACCATTATTTAATATACTCATCTCTTTAAAAAAATATATTATTTACATTCACTAAGCCTAAAAAGTTAAAATAGTATATACTAATAAGTGTAGCCTTCACGCATCCTAGTATGATTTTAATTTTTGATAAATATATTGTACTATATGCTACTATCCCAAGGCTTAAATTTATTATTTTACTCATCCTTTTAATGCAATGATTACCTTGAGGGGTTATGCTTTGAATGAAAATTGTTTTGCTCAATCAATGGGTCTTATGCATAAATAATTTTTGCACTAGAGCACTAGGTGTGGAATTTAGTGTGGGTTAAGAGGTTAAGAAATGGTGAAAATATAATTTAAATTTAGATAAGTGTCACATGGGGTATTGAAATTTATAAAAATAGGCACAAAGTTGAGATTTATGTAGTAAGAATAAAATGCAAGGCAAAGAATTGCATAAAAGGAAGGGAAGTAACACCCAAGAACATATAATGGATGAGTGAAATGGTGAATATCCTTGCCAAAATGGTTATCTTGAAAAATGATGTTACCCCAAAAAATTTAAATTTTTAAATATATTTGGTTGACTATTGGCATGCATTACTATTGGCATGCATTAATAGTTAATGCACATATGATAAGATTTAAAACCTTGAGTGTGTGAAGCCTACAAATTATTGCATGTATAGCCAACACATTAAAATTATTTTTGGAGAAATGCACCAAGTAGTATAAAAGGAGATGTGAATGTCATTTTTACCACTTTTCTATCAAGACATACTAATAATAATGATAAAACCCAAAATTTGAGTAAAGAACATATGAAAAATGTCATTTGAGAGATAAAAACATTTTTTTAAATTATTTCTTAAATGAACTTGAAGCATTTCAATGGGTAAATAGGAAAAAATAGTAAAATTATAGGTTGAATAGGACAAAGGACACCATTTTTGTGTAAGGAATCTCAAAGCCAAGCCTTATTGAACCAAATCTAGAGTTTGCATGTGCTCACCAACATTCAAGGACTTACCCAAGTATGGAAGTTGAGGGTGTTACAAAAGGGTTTCAAGATGATTATGAGATAAAAATTCAAGGCATAGAAGAATAAACAATTAAAATTTTATGTAAGTCCATGTGCCATAATTCCCATTATGGAGAAAGTGAGGTCAAAATCAAGTAACATTAAGCCTGAGAGGAAATGATCCATCATTAAATAAGTGAAGGAAGTGGTGATAAAAATATCTTAAACACAAGTAATTTAAATATCCACCAATAACCAAGAGGTAAATAATGCATCAAAAATAGATAAAATTAAGAATGCATGAGGAAAGGATATAATAGAGGAAAATGGAGAGAACACACCCATGAAAAAGGAAAAGAAAGATATTCCAAGTGCATCATAGGCAAAAATCAAATCAAGGCCAAGAAGAATGAGCTTTGCAAAGATGTATTATCATTAGGGTGTGATGTGCTTGTAGTAATGGGATTAAAAAGTTGAGAAGTGAAATTTGGGAAATTATAATCACCTTGGAAATGAAAATGAGGTTGATTTTAGGAATGACTATATGGTTAGTATATAAAAAAAAACCCCCAAGGGAAATTCCATATTTGACAACTTTATTTGGAAATAATTGGAAAAAAATGGGGTTATATAACTCTATGAGCTCACTTATTTAGGAAATTATAAGGATTTGACATGATTTTTTATCTCATGCATACATGAATATATGTATAATTACAGAGGTTGAATGATGAAGATCACACCTACCCAAGTCCATAAGGAGACATGATTAGTCTAGTCAAGTGAGGACATAAAATAAGCATTGACTAAAATTAAGGAGGATAAGAACATAGACAAAGTGAATGAATACTATAATAAAGGGTTCACTTTCCCTATTGTTAGAATTAAATATAGAGACATAAGGGCTTCAGTGTATTTGGTAAGCATAAAATTGCATAGATCAAGGCACTAGACAAAAATTAATAAAGATTACTTATACATAACACATAAGATGGCTAGGGAAAAGATATTTAACATCTATAAGTTCTTAATGAACTCAAATATTTAAGGATCATAAAATAACATAGGCTTGGGAAGAAGTTAAAATATGGAAAAATCATAATGATTATTTTGTTTAATGATATTGACATGCCTAAGGGTGCAAAATAAAGCTAATGTACACTTCCCCTCCAAGATAAATATATGAAATTAAAATATCATATCTATATTTTCCATGGGATAGTCATAAAATAATATAAATTAAAAATAGATTGGTGGTTTGTATGAATAAGGTATTTAATAAGGGATGAGTATTTCATCTTGATACTACTACAAAAAATGATTAGGTATTAGTCCAAATTCATCATCATCTAATTTTATTCATTGTTATAGATCAAGTTGGTTTAAGTTTCCATTTGGGTTTATAATGTAATATCTTATTGATGCAATGAATGGAATCTCTAATACATAAAATATAACCATATATGTGTAGATGATAGATACATATGTCCAACTCTTCATGCCAAATATGTATGCCTAAGGGTAGATGCACTAAAGGCAGATGATAAGGAGGATAACATTTGGTGTGTCATCAACCCAATATAAAGTGTTATCATAAGGGCCAAAAACACAACCTTATCAATCCAAATAAAAAGAGTATTGATGTAAGAGTGTAATGAAAGTATTAAAAAAAACTACCATCTTCATCCAAGAAAGGTAGTTCAGAAGCCTCATCCTCTAAAAATAAAAAGTAAATAATAAGAAGTTGAAGCCATTATATCCTATGTAATAGGACTTAAAGGAAATGGAGTTAGATGATAAAACTATGTAGAAGAATAAATAGTGATTTGTGCAACATAAGCCAATAATACAAGTTCACCTTCTTCACCAGTTAATGTGCTAGCTAAAAAATGAAGATTAATAAAGGTATGTACCATAAATAGATGATAAAACTATGTAGAAGAATAAATAGTGGTTTATGCAACATAAGGCAATAATACAAGTTCACCTTCTTCACCAGTTAATGTGCTAGCTAAAAAATGAATATTAATAAAGGTATGTACCATAATAGGACCATGAAATACCAACATGCATTGAATTAAGTCTAGAACATCAAGTTCCAAGTTAAGAAACATAAACCTCTCCTAAATACAAGGGTCAAAAAGAAGATAAAGAACAAGACTCCCCCCAAATTAGTGAACAAGAATGGGAAGCAAAGAAAGAGGGGTGTGTAGAGTAAGAGATAGAACCAATCAATGCACAAAATTTTGATTAAGTAATGGATAAGGGTGTTTATCTAGCCATGTAAAATCCAAAATACATGGACTCCATAATGAATACCTAAAAATTACAACCTAACATAAAATAATTAAAATAATAGAAACTAAAATAATAATTATACATAGAGGTAGTAAATAAAAAGTGGGTAGAAAATGGGAACGTAGTTTGGATATAAGAAATCATCCCCAAATGAAAAAAGAAGAAAAAGATAGCATGTGCACAAAAATATGGGTCAATAGGAGGGATTAATAGATATATGTGTGGAATACAATGAGACCCCAATAGGCTGCAATAGAAACTTTATGCCTTGGAGGTGTATGCAAACAAACCTTTATTTGAAGTTTCTACAACTAAATAACTAGATCCTTGATAAGAACTTAGTGAAGGTTAGGACATATTTTTTAAACTCCCCTAAACATGAAAAAAGTATTAGCAGGGAACATGTTGATAAAATTCATTGCATGGGTTGTCAATAAGAATTTAATTAAAATTACATCCTATAATAATCGAAGGAACAAAAAAAATGAAGTATAAAAGGTATTTGAAGAGGAATAAAATAAATGCACCATAACATAAAGTGTGCTTGAGAAAGATAATGAGATGTGAATAGTAGTGGAACTAAAGGTAGTTTACATGGAGCTCAAATATATTAGAGTGTGTTAAATGGTTATAAATAAGTAACCAAGGATATTATATGGATTTGGCATAGCTTGGAAAAGGATTTGGAGAAGTTATACATAATAGTTAGGTAATTTTTAGTGAAGACAAAAGGCATAAAATATTCATGAAATAAATAAATAAGATCAAATTGAGTTTGTTGAGAAAAATAAAAATTATGAGGCCACATTTAATAAGCTCTCAAGGAGTGTGATATTGGTAGATTATCTTTTTTTAATTACTCGAGCCAAATGGAAATAAAAAACACATGATTCCACAAATAAGATCAAGCTTAAACTATGATAACTACCTAATTTTATAGAAATAAAAATAAGTATGAATGTACAAATTTTTTGAAAGATGTTGAATAAATGGTATGAACAATAAATTCAAACCAAAAAGAATTCTAGCGACACTTCTCAAAGTTTCAATTTAAGACTATTAATGAAGAAAGCCTTCTTGAATAAAAAATAAAAGAAGCCACCAAGAAGATAAATGGTATAAAACATCAATCCAAATAACTCCAAGAGAAATCACCAGCCTAAAAGGAGTTTGTTGCACAAATTAAAAACATCACATAGAACATGCAGGGCACACTAAAAAGGTCGTGTATTTAATGATAAAATATGAAGTAGAATGCTACTAAATTATTTGATCCAAAAAAATAATTTTTTTAGAGGATGGATAAAAATATTAGTTTAGGGTGATGTTGAACTCAATTTTTTGTCTTAATATGGATGCTTTTAGGACTCATAAAGAGAGAATGCATGCATGAATAATAAATAACAACACACAGAGTGTGTAGGAGTCAAGATAGGTGTGTGTGAGAAAAGGGTTTCTCAAAGTTTCGATTACATTTTGGATTATAAAAACCTAAAAATATGGAAAATCATGCTTGGGTTGAAGTCTTTGGGAAGTATACAAACTCATAAAGTAAAATGAGAATTGGGAAGACACTACATAGAATACATAGTGTGAGAATTAGGAAGACACTTACACAAAATGTGGGGTGATAAAGGAGGATATTGTGGCAATAAAAAAGAGTGAGTAATCTATATATATAATGACCTAAAATATTCTGAGAATACAGAGCATGATGGTAAAGATATAACATTATGTATAATTCAACACCAACGTTTTTGTAATAATAAATTCTAATTTTAGTCAAAGTGTTGTTCAATGCATGGGAATTTATTTATAATTGTAAAAGGGTGGTATGAGTATGTATAAGTATCCCCTTTATTAGATAGAAAGGATTAATAATATTATGGCTACTAATAAGTTTGGTGATTTTATTATTATAGTTGTTGGTAGTTACAAAGGTTTCAGTTATTAGTGATGTTTTGGATGTTGTTATATTGTTTTTAAAGTTGCATGATATTATTGTTTTTTTTAAAGTAATTTCATGTTTATAAAATGAGTATAGGATTTTACTCATATATTTATGTTACATAAGTATGATTGACAAAGATGTTCATATTGGTGTTATAATATTAATTTGTCCCACAATTAGTTTTGATACATTTGAGAACTTATATGTTTAATAAAATATTAAATAATGAATCAAATATGTCTACTAGTCTTATCTTAATTATTATGAAATACATAGGGTTTATATCATTCCCAACTATCCAAACGTAGGCCTAATAATCTCTGTATGCAGCTTTGATGGGTGTGAAAGACTCACCTTGAATCATATTTTAGTGCATCCAAGCTTAGTTTTCTAGGTTTAGACAAATGTGGTATATAACTACAATGCATTATTATGTTAGGATGAAGTTAAACTAAATAAAACCCCAAACATTTTGCTCATTAGTATGAATCAATCTAGCTCAATCCCATGTATGGTGAGAAACTATATAGGAGGGTACATGTGTCAAATCAAAGTTCATTATAGTGCATAATCATATTTCCAATTATATATCTATATAGTTTCAAAATAATAATCAAGAGAATTTTTTCCTTCTCTTAGTATTTTTTATAGCCTATATTCCTATCACTTTGTGTTGTTAATTTTACTATCCCAATTAGATAGATCTAAATATTGTTCTTTAATAAAAATAATTTAAAATTTATTCATTGCAATATTTTATTCCTTATTTTTTTTAAAACCATAATTAGGGTAAATAGTTTGGTAACAAAAAGTGATTTCAAAGGTTTTTGAACCCTTCACCTCCAAGCTTGTAAAGTCTTTAGCAAAATATTTATATCCACCATCCCTTTCAAACATTTGAGTTTATACGATTATTGAATTACGTTTTGTTTTAATTGTAATACAAAAATTGAATTAAAAAAAAAATGTTAAACTCAAACCTTGTACTTATTTTCTAAATTTAAGCCTTAATAAGGCCCTATTAACCAACACATTCCCTTTAAATATTCATGCCTTTAAATTATAAAAAATAAATTTTGATGTTCTACATTTTCCATGGCTAAAAATGAAAAATATATGATGATACTTAGTTTTGTCCACATACATATAATTAACTATGTATGGGGGCATGAGGAGGTTGATGTGGAGGGTGGGACATGGTAGTGGCAATGTGGGGAGATAGTACTTGGATGTTAGGATGCTCAAGGGTTGACGTAAGGGGTATTAAGTGATACAATAGGGTTTTGCATGGGAGAAGGTTTTATAATATGTTTTTTTGGATGTACATGTGAAACCATAACTATGTTTAATGGTTGGGGTAGTATTGAAGGTTGAAAAATATTCAAAAAATAAAACATACTTAGTTTTATTTTTCTAGTGATTTTATTTATTTATTTATTTAAATAAATAAAATTTATGATGAAATAATTTAATTATAAATCCATGGACATATGCTTTGATAATGGGCCTAGACTATATATCTAGCATTACACTTTTTGATTGGGCTATGTTTATATTGTTATTGATCTAGTTGCATATTGGGTAATGGACTTGAAAATAATTGAAATCCATATTTATAAATGGAAACATTCTTGTTATAAATTAAACACATTTTATAGAAACTAAACACAATTGGTATAAATAATACTATAGTAAATTAAATGCAAATCTGAGTTGGAAGCTTCCCACTCATAACAATGAATGGTAATTGCATAAATGGATTTTAAAAGAAATAATCATGCTTGAAATAATTAAATGTAAGTAAAATAAGCAAACATAATCTACCTAATGGATGGGATTATTTACCACTCAATAATTTTGATTGAGCCCTACCTCCATTGGACTAGATTTTGAATCACTTATTTGTTAAGATGGGATTAACATAATAAGCTAATATATATTAATATTCAAATTATATAAATAAATTAGTTACTATAGGAGAATTCACAAAAATATGATTACAAACTTTTTGAAAATATTGTAATTGTTCCTCTTCAAATATATTTTGTTACTCTACTAACTACAACTTGAAACTATCCATTTACACAAATAAGGTAGGGTGATTATTAGTTGATTCAAAATATTATAAGTTCCAACAACAAAATTGTCAATCTATAGTAACATGGAATGAAAATAAGACCAATGGTAGTGAGGAATAGAACAACCATATGTAGAATGGATAAAAAAAATTTTGTTCAATGAGGTTTTATAATCTTTTTATTTAGACTCAATCACTCCATCCCTTTTGTCAAGGAATCATTCATACCCAAAATTATCAAATAGTTTTAGCTTAAACTACCAACAAATCTTCAGAGTAAAAAATGTACACCTAAATTCATTATTACATTTGAAATAAAATAAATTAATACATATGATATATAACAATGGCTATGGGTTCCCTAAATCAATTGCTACATGCCAAAAACAAACTCAATAGACTTATTCTTCGTTATAGTTATAAATATGAAACATCTTGTAATAAGGACATTCTACATTATTCATTCACAACTATTAATACCTAGAGTCAAAATCATTAAATCATACTATTTTATCTATCAGTCATATAAATAAATATATGCATCATGGATGGAGTTTATATTATTATGGACAAATTCATAGGTGAGGGCTACCATCGCAGCCAAATGGAAGGTAATTTTAAAGTAATAATATGTGGGTTGAGTCCCATTTCTATAACTCATTATAAAAAAAAAAATTAAAATTGGTCATCCATTTTTAAATTAAGATTTTAATATACGAAAAATATCCCTTCACATATCCCCTCCCCCACACATTCAAAAAAATATTTTTTAAAATTTAACTACTAAAACTTTTAATAGTGGAAAAGTACTTCCCCCTAGCTATAGATTTTTATTTTATAGTTATTATTTAAATCAAAACTCTACACACATAAAATATGGAAAACCTAATTAAATGTAAAAAACCAAAATAAAAATTGTAAATGAAGAAGAAGAATATATGATTCAAAACAAAGTGAAGAATTTAACATAAAGGGTGTTTTAAAACACTAATTATTATTGAATCATAAAATTTGATGGATAATTAAACAATATGTCCATGATACCATATAATATAAATTATTTAAATGAGGATAAACACTCTTGCATAGGCAACATAATATTCTTTACAATAATATTTAGAGAATAACAATACTCCTTTTACACTAAACAAGTTCCTCTCATGGGGATATTACTCACATCCTATACATTAAAATGATTAAGAGAGATACTATTTGTTAGGAAGGGATTACTATAATAAATATAGTTAATTGGCCTATAATAGTGAATGAATTAGGGTATCCAAATCCCAGGTGGGATTGGATGTCCACCTTGTCCCATGTGATTGTGCAACTTATAATTTCTAGAGGTGCAAGCTGTAAATCTAAAATTATCTTATTTATAAGATAGAAAATATACTAACCTAAGTAATTTTAAATAATCTGGTGTTATACATGACTTCACCAACATAAAATACTCTATTTATTTCCACTTTTATTTAGTTACTATTAATCAAGTCTTGAATCGAATGCATTAGAAAAAACATCTATTTATACTATGATCAAGAGATATATGATAATCAAAATATGCTTTAAAGTAAAAAGTATTAGGTAAAGTCAAATATGATTCAAACACACATTGTGGAGGTAAATATGTCATATTTCATTCAAACAAAGATTTAAGTGCTTGGTGATGACTCTTAGATAACTTTGTAAATTTTATTCATTCTTGTGGTGGAAGGAAAAGGTTTTTAGGATATTGATTAAGTGATTTGAAATACATTATTGATCTCATTTATAGATTTAAAATTAGTACCATTATCCTTATCTTTGATTTTTATTTTAATTAATATTTATTTACACTATAAATAGTATCACTATTACCATATTTAAACATATTAGCAATTAAAAGATTAATCTCATAGTTCCTAACTATATGATAAATGTGCTTGAAAGGTTGATATGTGTTGAAAATAACTTTTATTTTATTAGGTTGAATTTTAGTTTGATGTAATAATTCCACACCAAGTAATTTATAAGTCCTATTTATAATGAATATTTTTAATTTAATCACATGCTCACTAATAGACTCATTATGTCTTTGTTTAAGCTACACTGGCTAAGAAAACATGACATTTTGGTTAATATTTATTGAAAAAAATGCATAGAAACTATCATAAAAATAATGAAAGTTATTTATAGATCTTGATGGTAGAACCAATATGAGGCATAATCCATAATTAATACTTTTAATGAATGCCTAAGTCAGCAACATATAACTATGTGTAAAATCAAGACATGAAATATCAAAAGATATGATATGAAGGATAACTTTTTCATTGAATAATTCAAAATTTTAGGCTTAAAAACTAGTGTTAAAACAAATTAAAAGACCTCATAATCCAAAATATTGGATAATATATCATCATAAGTAACTTTATGGCTCAATTTTTAAGGTCTTTGGGAAATTCATTGATTTTTTTTATTAGAACACCGGCATAATTTGAATATTTTATTCAAGTATATGTTGAGGATTAGGAATTGAATTATATTTCAAATATAATAACAAACACCTTATGTGTTTGATAAATATAATGAATAAAATATTTATATTAAAAAATTAGTCTATAAAAAGGCACAAAATAAGTATCAAGACAAATATGAGAAGGAATAAGCATAGTAATATGAGTAGAATTAATAAGTAGAGGCACAATAATAAATGAAAAAGTAGAAATAACCTCATTAGATAATATTTTAATGATAACCTCTAGTATGTGAAATAAAATCACTAAAATGTTCATTATTATCTGAAATATATATGTCCTCAAAAATAGATTCCTTATTTAATTTTATCTTATTTATATCAGTGCATCTATTTCTTAAGGGAATAACAAAATAAATTTTTCAACATGAGATATCTCACGTGCATATAAAAATTTATTATTATTATTATAATTATCATTTAGAGTATTATAATTAATAATATTAACATTAAAAGTATATACATTTTCATCTTTCATCTTTTTACCTTTTCCATTATCATCTACATGTGTATCAATTAAAGGTGTGTGAACCTCATTTACAATTTCTATTTTATTTTTCAAATTAATATAAGTACCAATAAAAAATAATTTGAATAAAATTAATATGTATAAAACTAATTCATTAACTTTATATAATAGGTATCTTATATATAATTTTATTTATTATCATAAGAGTTAAACATAGAGAATATGTAAGAAGGTACGGCTAATGATAACTCAAAAAGAAATCATGACCATAGAGAAATCAAAAATGAAATAATTATTAATGAACTTTTAATTTTTGATTAATTTACCTCAAATTTTAAATTATATAAAACTAAATTTTGTATTATACATTTTGGTACACTTCTACATACTTGTATTTTGTGTATAGATTTGACTATTGTGCACACTTTCACCTATCTATCTACCCACTTTCTATATTGGCCAACATAATTTAATAGATACATATATTAAAAAACACTTTATTATACATAATAATCTTATAAAATCATAAAGATACTATCTCTATATCTTATATCACTAACTTCCATGCCCAAGACAATACTGACAATAGTTAAAAAGTTGCATTTTACCGTAGGTGTATGTCTCTATCAATAGTGTCCAAGAATACTCAATGGCTACTTTTAAAATTAGTATTTCTATATTAGGTTTGCCTAGACACAATTCATGGTTCAATCATGGTGGGAAATATCAAATATTATAATATAAATACAAATCCATCCTAAGTTTATACTCACTTAGCCACTATCTTTTGAAGTCCTTAAGAACTTGAGAAATAAATTAGCAATCTCTTAAGACACTAACACAATGGAATACATATCTAAATATAAATCAAAATAAAATTCCTAGTTTCAAATATGGATATAAATGCAAGTTAAATTAACATTACGTTAATTTTCATTACCCAAACATTGTATTAAAATCTCTATTGATCACAATGGTGCACACACATAGCTAAGTGGGGGAAATACGTGTAGTTTGAGCCCTCTTATGAGCATTAAAATGTAGTAAATGATTATTTACCTAGAAAAGAGTGGTTTGAGTTATCCAACACAATATAATAACCCATTTTTCAAGGTTCATATTATGGTTGAAATTGATATTAGGGTTTTAAATTGATGATAAGAAAAATAAGAATAATTGCATATGACCGAAGTCAAGTGCACACATAAGTGGAATCAACAAGTAGAGGAATATCAATCTAATGCATCATAAATCTACATGATAAAAATTAAAACTATTGGTAGGTATTTTAATTTATTATTTGTCATGTGTCATATTTTTATCGATAGTGTACACATAGGGTTTGAGCTCATTTTACATAATCTAAATAGTTATATAATAGACATAACAAATTATCAAAGACAACGATGAGCACGATGAACAACATAATATTAGAATAATTTCACATTGATTTTTAAATTTTAAATTATCTAAGTGTATATAAATCTACCCTTTTACACTTGTATTTGTATGATTGTTCACCTATTTTACATAATCTAAATATTCATATTTTTTCTTCATTTATATCACATTAGTAATAAAATAAGTAAAAAATTTTGATGAAATTGATTATTTACTTGAGCATGATAAAACCCTAGGTATTCTCTATCTTATGGCTGCATACTTTATCAAGGTTTTAGATTTATCCTCTATTATGGTATTAACACATATTTCATAATGTAAACTTTAAGATACTTATGATTACTATTAAATGGGAAAGAGCATGTATGAATCATTTTTTTCCTCCTCTCACTAGACCTCAAGGTAGTGATAGCCACCATCCCTCCCTAATTATATTCCATAGGATTATATTGGATATATAATTCCATGTTATCACAACATGAATAGGTATGGTACATGATCATCTAGAGCAAAATAGAGGAAGCTAAAATATCCTTCCTAATCTTCCTTTACCACCTAAGGTGATATCCATGTGAATAAATTAATGATGTCATATAAAAACTTAATAAAACTGAATCCAAAATATATATTATATAATTGTTTCAAAAATATACTATTTGTAAGGATATTATTTATGTGGCATTGCATGATACAACCTTACCAAATAATTTGAAACCAACTTATTTTACATCTATTGTCAACACACTAACATTGAATTAGGACATTATTTATTTTGAGAAATAATACTTACCTCAAAAACATTTAATTATACAACACCTCTCATTGTATATTCAAGTATGAATTTCAGGTAAGGAAGTTAACAATGTTTTGGTAGAAAATGGATTAAGGCTCAACATTTGTAATATATCATTTTCTTAATACACTTGATATATGATTAAAACACATTAATTACTCTAATATGAGTCTTCTCAACTTTAATAACATACTTGAAAAGTGATAGGATAAATTACATTGAATATCATTATAACTGAGAGAAAAATATCAATAATATTCCAAGTTATGTCTAATAATCTTACCTATAACATTATATTGAGCACACCTTGAATTCATTATGTGAATGTAGTTACTTCTACCTTGAATACACATAAATTTAGATATGAAGTATATACGCACAATTTTCATATAAATCATAAACCCTTCAATCACTATGAAATGACATAACATAGTGAAAATTACATATATCATATACATACAATGCAACCCTCAATAGTTTTATGTACACCATAATGTGATCCAAATGATTATGATTTATCATAATTAATTATTCTCCTCAATAATATGGTCATCTCTTTTTATAAATAGATATGAAATCATAATACCTACCAAGGTTAACACTCATATTGTACAAGCAATTGAATTAATGCAATATGGTTTTGGATTAAAACTTATTAAAAATTTAGGATATAGAGGACAAGGACTAGGGAAGTAAGAACAAGGCATTATTATCTTTGTGTCCCCATATGATTATATAGGAAAACAAGTCCTATGATATACTATCAATTCAAATTTCCCTTTAAAATTAAATCATTGATATTTTAATAAGGAAAGCGACACAAAGAAAGATAATATTTATACATGGTCCCATTGGTTCAAACCCAACCATGTGTAATAATTTTATCATGTAGAAACACTAGATTTAGTATATGATTCCTAAACTCCTTGATGATATAGTCTTGAAATAAATTTAGGAGTTTGATGAATTTCCCCATGATTGTTTCCTATTGTAATGTTTAGGGTCATATGAGGATCTCCCTTCCTTATATCATAATAAAATGTTTCTTTATACAATAAATTACCATGAAAATTTGGAGATACTAAAACCTTGAATAACTATGTTTAATTAGATGGCCTTGATATAATTCCTACTTAAAAATATGTAGAAGATTACTCAAGACTACTAGATGAATAATCTTTAAAATTAAAATATAACACCAATATAGTCCCATAACTACTCCTTCTTCCAAAATTTCTCAATGTAGAGGAATCAAATCCCTTAGAGATATATTACATTATTTCCATAAGTTATTCACTTGGTCTTATTTAGAGATGACATGCATAGATCTTTAGAAAGTATTACATAATGGCATTATAAACCTTAATGCAAATTTAGTCAAGCAAAATATTGGGAGGATGCATCTAAAAGTATCCTTTGTTAAATATGAAATATAAGATTTTACTTGATGCAAAGTCTATTAGACCCATAAATTACTCACCTTGAGTTTATAATACTGTGTTAATCCAAGATAATAGAAATAATCATATCTATATAGACTTTTGATATCTAAATAATATTTCTCTTAATGAAAACTTACCATTATATTATATTGATATGATTGTTTACTCCATAACTAATTATGAAATGCTCTCATTTATGGATGGTTTTTTAGTTTATAATAAAATAGAGTTTAATCATGAGGAACAACCCAAAATTTCCTTTACAATGCAATGGGGAAAATTCTATCACATGATCATGCTCTTCATATTGTATATTGTTATGGCCACCCATTAAAAGGTTGTGACACACATCTTTCATGATCTTATACATAAAACCTTGGGATACTATGTTGATGATTAACTTATAAAGTCTAAACATTGACAACATCATTATGTTAATTTATGACAAGTATTTAAATACTTTTGGAAATATAACACACACATAAACCTAAATAAATGTGTATTTGGGGCATCTTTAAAATATTCAAAACAAACTTCTAGATTAGGTAAATAGATGTTCAGGTAGATACTTATAAGCTTGAATTGACAACTACAACTTAAATAAAGCTTTAAAATGAAAATTGTTAACCATAATTTTTCCAACAACCTAAGTGATGCCGATTAGCCTTAACTAATGCTAGTTACATAGGAATGAAATTGGTCACTTTGTGACCTATGTATCAATACAAAATGTCAAAAACACAAGAAAATTAAGCTAAAAATTGATTTTTAAGGATTTTTTAAAGACTTTTTAGATTTTTTAGAATTTCTAAAGACTCTCCCTTACTTGAATGGGCTATGGTCCCACCAGAAATGCCAAGATGTGAATATGGTTATAAAGATGGTCAGATCAAGCATTAGCCATGAAATCCAATAAAAATTCATAAATAACTAATAATCTATGTTAACATATTCAATGGGGTGTGTAAATGACAATTAAGATCAAATGAAAGAAAAAAAATACATGTTACCTTACCAAGAGCATCCCATCACACAAATGTAGTTCAAAGTATATTCTCCCCCTTGATTTGGTGCTCAAGTTTTTAACAATGGTGTAAAGACAAGCTCTTCCACCATCTCAATAAAACCAACTAAAGTGGGTTCATGATATGAAATAAATGGAATGCCTATCAATGAAGCTATCCTATTGCAAATAAAGCATGATCAAACTACACTCAAATGGCTTGTAGAGAGAATCCTACATTATAATTTTACACAAAGGAAGCTTAATCAAAGTGGTATTGGCCCTTCAATTTATAGATTTTACAAATTTATCATGATAAATGATGGACATACATCTTGATATTAAGATGTGTGGCCATGAAGTAATCCAATTATGTAAATAATATCCACAAATATCCTCATAAATATTTAGGAGGAAGGGGCATTAAAGAGGCATGGGAAGCCATAATCCTAGTATTTGTTGCATTTATGGCTTATGCATTCTATACCATTAATCATGTCATTTGATGATGCAGTTAATAAAAATCAAATTCCAATAAAGAAAATTCAATAACTTCCATGGAATTCTTACTTAAGCTCATAATTTGCTTTAATTTGCCTAAGTAATATTAATCAAATTTTAAGAAATTCTTTAGAAATTGGATGCACTTCATTAATGAATCTGGTCTAAAAGTTATATTATTGGGTCATAATCTTACTAGAGAATAATTATAAGGTGATGTTAGTTGTTTATATACCATCATCACATTTAGCATGTTGTTTACACAAAATAACACATGCACATGTCATGTGCTTTTAAATTAAAAGAAAAGAGTGATCCAGAACACCAAAATGCATTTTCATCATTTTGAATTGAAATGATTTAATCAAAGTTAATAATCACATAAAATGTATTACCCCATTTAGGGATACATTGGACTAAATCAACACTTGTATATGATAATCTTGAACCATTTATGCATTTTTAGTGATTTTGGCTTAATTCTGCATTGTTACAAATTTTGAGTAAGATTGACAATTTCCACACAACTATCATTAGGAATTGGATGTCTACACTAATTTTATATATGTACATTATATTGGATTAGTACACATATATAATATATGTTCTATCTAAAAAGACATCTTATAGAGCTTTTTTATTTTAGGACAATTCTTGCACAAGTTTGACAACTCCCCTCAAAAGAGGGGGCATTCATAGGGGTTTATCAAAGAGATCAATTTCCCATAATGAATTTAAAACACACTTTTTATCACATAGTATCAAATTATATAAATTAAACTGAAGCAAACATAATGTAAAGATAGTGACACATAGATTAGTACAATTACGTAGAAATAAAAACAAACAAACATTAGTGCCTAAATTGGGACAATAGTGCCACATGGTGTTATTATCTAATATATGTTTCTACTATTCCATAAATTTAATTTAATAAAAAAACTATTTTTGATAGAAAGGTATAGTAGGTATAGTCTACATTTGCATAGGTTTAGTTAAAAATTTACTAGTTTAGCTCAACATCATACCAGTTTGTTTAGATTAGGGGCATAATGCACAGCATAACCATTCCCATTTATAGTTTAGATACTTAGAAATATATTATTACAACTCAATATATAACCTATATGCTTATATATCATATTTTGGGGCATTTGTGTGACACATTGTTTCCATATGCTTAGATATCGGATTTTAGAACATATGCATGGCACACTATTTCCGTATGCTCACTTACACACTGATTAATTAGATGGAATGATAAATTCTATGTAATTATATACATTATATACATCCAACATCATATTATAGGTTACACATTAGCTTTTTCCATTATTCCATCTGCAATGGTTGACAGTCTTGAGTGGCCCTGAACCACCCAACATACCTGAGTGACCTTAGAGACAACATTCTAGTTAAATATATCTAGTTAGATATTTCTCATTACATCACATAGTTTCAATTTTAGGTTAATCTAATACACATGGATAGGAAATTATGGTTTCATAGTTTACTTGAGTTCTTGAGCCCCCTACATAATAGGTTTGGATACACCATCAATTTAATCCAATCTATTCATAGGTCATGATCCACCAATTAGGGGTGGGCAATGATGAAGTCAAAATTAGATTGAGTTCTTGATCTACCAGCACATGAGGATTGAGAAATCCATCATCTCAGTTTAAGTTACTCACCTATTGATCATTACATACACACACATGTAGGTCATCACCATTTTTATGCATCAATCTGCATACCCAATGAGGTCTATTCATTTATTTCCCCTCTTATCAGGTTACTCAATTTTGATATGTTTTGTTTCTTTACTCAGTTTTGTCTTTTATTTTGATATCTTAATTAAGGAATGATGTATGCATGTTTCACTTGTAAAACATGCATTGGAGCATGCTTCACTTACTCAAACCTAGCTTCATGAGCTTCACCTCTTAGATAAGTCCAAGTAAATTTCTTTTTCTTTTATCTTAGTCATTTCAATTTTTTTGAGTTTTTATAACAAAGGGTGGCAGATTTAATCACCTAAAATTGACACTAGAATGATAAGAGTGCCACTTGAGACTACCTATCCCTATTTGGTGTAATACCATATACTACCATATACTTATTTGGTGTACTCTTGGGAGGGACCTATATTTCTATCTAGAACTATCTAGAAACCCTATAGAGTATATATATTTTGCTAGTATCCCTGAACTATATATATGGTATCCTCATAGATATAGAGTGCCAATGAGAGGGCCCTAAACTCTAGAGTGAACATAACCAAATCTGGTTGAGGATGTCTAGTCTACCCCACTAATAAACACACTTTTTAGCTTATATTAACTAGATGACATGGGAAGATTAGGGTTTTCTCACAAAATCAATCAAAATAGACAATCTACAAGGTCTTATAACTTGTTCACACATAAATAGGACTTAAAAATATAGACACAGGTGCACCCATAATCTTGGGACAGTCCTACACAAAGGACATTACCACCGAAATAAGGACAGTATCACCACATGGTGTTAATTTGAAATTAGGGTGATACTATATAGGAAGTATTTTGACACATATATCCTATTTTTGACACATAGAATAGTATCTAACTCAGGTTTTAGCCTTTATATCATCTGTCTTAGTCATTTTCTACCTATGTTCTTATTTAAATGATTTATTATTATTTTTAAAAAGGTCAAATTACGTCAATTTTATAATAGATTAGTTGTTGTATTGATTTCATATTTATACCCTAATTTAATATACTCATCTCTTTAAAAAACATATTGTTTACATTCACTAATCCTAAAATGGTAAAATAGTATATAATAATAAGTGCAGCCTTCACGCATCCTACTATGATAGGTGAGCAATTAAATTTTATATATGAAAATTGCATGATCTTACTTTATGATAAATATATTTTACTATGTACTACAATCTCAAAGGTTAAATTTATTATTTTACTCATCCTTTTAATACAATGATTCCCTTGAGGGGTTATGCTTTGAATGAAAATTCTTTTGTTTAATCAATGGGTCTTATGCATAAATAATTTTTGCACTAGAAAACTAGGTGTAGAATTTAGTGTGGGTTAAGAGGTTAAAAAATGGTGAAAATAAAATGTAAATTTAGATAAGTGTCACACGGGGTATTTAAATTCATAAAAATAGGCACAAAGTTGAGATTGATGTAGTATGAATAAAATGCAAGGCAAAGAATTGCATAAAAGGAAGGGAAGTAACACCCAAGAACATATAATAGAAGAGTGAAATGGTGAATATCCTTCCCAAAATGGTTATCATTTATAATGATGTTACCCCCAAAAATTTAAATTTTTAAATATATTTGGTTGACTATTGCCATGCATTAATAGTTAATGCACATATGGTAAGATTTAAAACCTTGAGTGTGTAAAGCCTACAAATTATTGCATGTATAGCCAACACATTAAAATTATTTTTGGAGAAATGCACCAAGTAGTACAAAAGAAGAGATGAATGTCATTTTTAGCACTTTTCTATCAAGACATACTAATAATAATGATAAAACCCAAAATTTGAGTGAAGAACATATGAAAAATGTCATTTGAGAGGTAAAAACTTTTTTTTCAAATTATTTCTTAAATGAACTTGAAGCATTTCAATGGGTAAATAGGAATAAATAGTCAAATTATAGGTTGAATAGGTAAAAGGACACCATTTTTGTGTAAGGAATCTCAAAGCCAAGCCTTATTGAACCAAATCTAGAGTTTGCATGTGCTCACCAACATTCAAGGACTTACCCAAGTATGGAAGTTGAGGGTGTTACAAAAGGGTTTCAAGATTATTATGAGATAAAAATTCAAGGCATAAAAGAATATACAATTAAAAATTTATGTAATTCCATGTGCCATAATTACCATTATGGAAAAAGTGAGGTCAAAATCAAGTAACATTAAGCTTGAGAGGAAATCATCCATCATTAAAGAAGTGAAGGAAGTGGTGATAAAAACATCTTAAGCACAAGTAATGGAAATCTCCACCAATAACCAAGAGGTAAAGAATGCATCAAATATCCTTTCCTCATGCATATATATATATATATATATATATATATATATATATATATATATATATATATAATGAAGAATTCATGAGGAAAGGATATAATAGAGGAAAATTGAGAGAACACACCCATGAAAAAGGAAAAGAAAGACATTCCAAGTGCATCATAGGTAAAAATCAAATCAAGGCCAAGAAGAATGATCTTGTAGTAATGGGATTCAAAAGTTGAGAAGTGAAATTTGGGCCATTATAATCACCTTGAAAATGACAATGAGTTTGATTTTAGGAATGACTATATGGTTAGTATATGAAAAAAATACCCCCAAGGGAAATTCCATATTTGACAACTCTATTTGGAAGTAATTCAAAAAAAATGGGGTTCTATAACTCTATGAGCTCCCTTATTTACGAAATTATAAGGATTTGGCATGATTTTTTATCTCATGCATACATGAATATATGTATAATTACACAGGTTAAATGATGAAAATCACACCTACCCAAGTCCATAAGGAGACATGATTAGTCTAGTCAAGTAAGGACATAAAATAAGAATTGACTAACACTAAGGAGGATAAGAACATAGAAAAAATGAATGAATACTATAATAAATGGTTCACTTTCCCTATTGTTAGCATTACATATAGAGACATAAGGGCTTCAGTGTATTTGGTAAGCATAAAATTGCATAGATCAGGGCACTAGACAATAATTAAATAAAGATTACTTATACATAACACATAAAATGGCTAGGTAAAAGATATTTAACATCTATAAGTTCTTAATGGACTCAAATATTTAAGGATCATAAAATAACATAGGCTTGGGAAGAAGTTAAAATATGGAAAAATCATAATGATTATTTTGTTTAATGATATTGGCATGCCTAAGGGTGCAAAACAAGGCTAATGGACGCTCCCCCTCCAAGATAAATTTATGAAATTAAAATATCATATCTATATTTTCCATGGGATGGTCATAAAATAATATAAATTAAAAATAGATTGGTGGTTTGTATGAATAGGGTATTTAATAAGGGATGAGTATTTCATGTTGATAATACTACAAAAAATGATTAGGTATTAGTCCAAATTCATCATCATCTAATTTTATTCATTGTTATAGATCAAGTTGGTTTATGTTTCCATTTGGGTTTATAGTGTAATATCTTATTGATGTAGTGAATGGAATCTCTAATACATAAAATATAACAATATATGTGTAGATGATAGATACATATGTCCAACTCTTCATGCCAAATATGTATGCCCAAGAGGAGATGCACTAAAGGGAGATGATGTGGAGGATAACATTTGGTGTGTCATCAACACAATATAATGTGTTATCAAAAGGGCCAAAAACACAACCTTATCAATCCAAATAAAAAGAGTATTCATGCAAGAGCGTAATGAAAGTATTAAAAAAAACTACCATCTCCATCCAAGAAAGGTAATTCAGAAGCCTCATCCTCTAAAAATAAAAAAATAAATAATAAGAAGTTGAAGCCATTAGATCCTATGCAGTAGGACTTAAAGGAAATGGAGTTAGATGATAAAACTATGTAGAAGAATAAATAGTGGTTTGTGCAACATAATCCCATCAATACAAGTTCACCTTCTTCACCAGTTAATGTGCTAGCTAAAAAATGAAGATTAATAAAGGTATGTACCATAATAGGACCATGCAATACTAACATGCATTAAATTAAGTCTAGAACATCAAGTTCTAAGTTAAGAACTATAAACCTCTCCTAAATACAAGGGTAAAAAAGAAGATAAAGAACAAGACTCCCCCCAAATTAGTGAACAATAATGGGAAGCAAATAAAGAGGGGTGTGTAGAGTAAGATATAGAACAAATCAATGCACAAAATTTTGAATAAGTAATGGATAAGGGTGTTTATCTAGCCATGTAAAATCCAAAATACATGGAATCCATAATGAATCCCTAAAAATTACAACCCAACATAGAATAACTAAAATAATAATTATACATATAGGTAGTAAATAAATAGTGGGTAGAAAATGGGAAAGTAGTTTGGATATAAGAAATCATCCCCCAAATGAAACAAGGAGAATAAGATATCATGTGCACAAAAATATAGGTCAATAGGAGGGATGAATAGATATATGTGTGGAATAAAATGAGACCCCAATAGGCTGCAATATAAACTTTATGCCTTGGAGGTGTATGTAAACAAACCTTTATTTGAAGTTTCTACAACTAAATAACTAGATCCTTGATAGGAACTTAGTGAAGGTTAGGACATATTTTTTAAACTCCCCTGAACATGAAAAAAAATATTAGCAAGGAACATGTTGATACAATTAGCTACATGGGATGTCAATTAAAATTTTATTAAAATTACATCCTATAAGAAATGAAGGCACAAAATAAATGAAGTATAAAATGTATTTGAAGAGGAATAAAATAAATGCACCATAACATAAAGTGTGCTTGAGAAAGATAATGAGATGTAAATAGTAGTGGAACTAAAGCTAGTTTACATGGAGCACAAATATATTAGAGTGTGTTAAATGGTTATAAAGAAGTAACCAAGGATATTATATGGATTTGGCATAGCCTAGGAAAAGGATTTGGAGAAGCTATAAATAATAGTTAGGTAATTTTTAATGAAGAAAAAAGGCATCAAATATTCATGAAATAAATAAATAAATAAATCAAATTGTGTTTGTAGAGAAAAATAAAAATTATGAGGCCACATTTAATAAGCTCTCAAGGAGTGTGATATTGGTAGATCATCTATTTTTTAATTACTTGAGCCAAATGGAAATAAAAAACACATGATTCCAGAAATAAGATCAAGATTAAAATATCCTAACTACCTAGTTTTATATAAATAAAAATAAGAATGAATTTACAATTTTTTTGAAAGATGTTAAATTAATGGTATGAACAATAAATTCAAACAAGAAAGAATTCTAGTGACACTTCTCAAAGTTTCAATTTAAGACTATTAATGAAGAAAGCCCTCTTGAATAAAAAAAAAAGAAGCCACCAAAAAGATAAATGGTATAAAACATCAATCCAAATAACTCCAATAGAAATCACCAGCCTAAAAGGAGTTTGTTGCACAAATAATAAACATCACATAGAACATGCAAGGCACACTAAAAATGTGGTGTATTTTATGATAAAATATGAAGCAGAATGCTACTAAATTATTTGATCCAAAAAAATAAAAAATTTCAAGGATGGATAAAAATATTAGTTTAGGGTGATGTTGAACTCAAATTTTTGTCTAAATATGGATGTGTTTAGGACTCATAAAGAGAGAACGCATGCATGAATAATAAATAACAACACACAGATTGTGTAGGAGTCAAAATAGGTGTGTGTGAGAAAAAGGTTTCTCAAAATTTTGACTATATTTTGGATTATAAAAACCTACAAATATGGAAAATCATGCTTGGGTTAAAGTCTCTGGGAAGTATACCAACTCATAAAGTAGAATGAGAATTGGGAAGACACTACATAGAATACATAGTGTGAGAATTAGGAAGACACTTACACCCACCTTGAATGATATTTTAGTGCATCCAAGCTTAGTTTTCTAGGTTTAGACAAATGTGGTATACAACTACAATGCATTATTATGTTAGGATGAAGTTAAACTAAATAAAACCCCAAACATTTTGCTCATTAGTATGAATCAATCTAGCTCAATCCCATGTATGGTGAGAAACTATATAGGAGGGTACATGTGTCAAATCAAAGTTCATTATAGTGCATAGTCATATTTCCAATTATATATTTCAATAGTTCCAAAATAATAATCAGGAGAATTCTTTCCTTCTCTTAGTATTTTTATAGCCTATATTCCTATCACTTTGTGTTGTTAATTTTACTAACCCAATTAGATAGATGTAAATTTTGTTCTTTAATAAAAATAATTTAAAATTTATTCATTGCAATATTTTATTCCTTATTTTTTTTAAAACCATAATTAGGGTAAATAGTTTGGTAACAAAAAGTGCTTTCAACAATTTTTGAACCCTTCACCTCCAAGCTTGTGAAGTCTTTAGAAAAATATTTATATCCACCATCCCTTTCAAACATGTGAGTTTATAAGATTATTGAATTACATTTTGTTTTAATTTCAATACAAAAATTGAATTAAAAAAAATGTTAAACTCAAACCTTGTACTTATTTTCTAAATTTAAGCCTTAATAAGGCCCTATTAGCCAACACATTCCCTTTAAATATTCATGCCTTTAAATTATAAAAAATAAATTTTGATGTTCTACATTTTCCATGGCTAAATATGAAAAATATATGATGACAATTAGTTTTTTCCACATACATATAATTAAATATGTATGGGGGCATGAGGAGGTTGATGTGGTGGGTGGGACATGGTAGTTGCAATGTGGGGAGATAGTACTGGGATGTGAGGATGCTCAAGGGTTGACATAAGGGGTATCAAGTGATAAAATAGGGGTTTTCATGGGAGAAAGTTTTATAATATGTTTTTTTAGATGTACATGTGAAATAATAACTATGTTTAATGGTTGGGGTAGCATTGAAGGTTGAAAAATCTTAAAAAAATAAAACATGCTTAGTTTTATTTTTTTAGTGATTTTATTTTTTATTTGTTATTTATTTAAATAAATAAAACTGATGATAAAATCATTTAATTATAAATCCATGGACATATTATTTGATAATGGGCCTACACTATATATCTAGGATAACACTTTTTTATTGGGCTATGTTTATATTGTTATTGATCTAGTTGCATATTGGGTAATGGACTTGAATATTATTGAAATCCATATTTATAAATGGAAAGATTCTTGTTATAAATTAAACACATTTTATAAAAACTAAACACAATTGGTATAAACAATACTATAGTAAATTAAATGCAAATCTAAATTGGAAGCTTCCCACTCATAACAATGACTGGTAATTGCATAAATGGATTTTAAAAGAAATAATCATGCTTGAAATAATTAAATGTAAGTAAAATAAGCAAACATAACCTACCTAATGGATGGGAGTATTTACCACTTAATAATTTTGATTGGGCCCTACCTCCATTGGACTAGAGTTTGAATCACTTATTGTTAAGATGGGATTAACATAATAAGCTACTATATATTAATATTAAAATTATATATATAAAGTAGTTACTATAGGAGAATTCACAAAAATATGATTACAAACTTTTTTAAAATATTATAATTGTTCTTCTCTTCAAATATATTTTGTTACTGTACTAACTACAACTTGAAACTATCCATTTAAACAAATAAGGTAGGGTGATTATTAGTTGATTCAAAATATTATAAGTTCCAACAACAAAATTGTCAATCTATAATAACATGGAATGAAAATAAGACCAATGGTAGTGAGGAATAGAACAACCATATGTAGAATGGATACCAAAAATTTTGTTCAATGAAGTTTTATAATCTTTTTATTTAGACTCAATCATTCCATCCCTTTTGTCAAGGAATCATTCATACCCAAAATTATCGAATAGTTTTAGCTTAAACTACCAACAAATCTTCAGAGTAAAAAATGTACACCTAAATTCATTGCTACATGTGATATAAAATAAATTAATACATATGATATATAACAGTGGCTATGGGTTCCCTTAATCAATTACTACATGCAAAAACAAACTCAATAGGCTTATTCTTCGTTATAGTTATAAATATGAAACATCTTGTAATAAGGACATTCTACATTATTCATTCACAACTATTAATACCTAGAGTCAAAATCATTAAATCATACTATTTTATCTATAAATCATATAAATAAATATGTACAACATGGATGGAGTTTATATTATTATGGACAAAATGATAGGTGAGGGCTACCATTGCAACCAAATGGAAGGTAATTTTAAAGTAATAATATGTGGGATGAGTGCCATTTCTATAACTCATTATAAATAAAAAATTAAAATGTGTCAACCATTTTTAAAATAAGATATTTAATATATGAAAAATATCCCTTCACATATCCCCTTCCCCACACATTCAAAAGAATGTTTTTTAAAATTTAACTGTTAAAACTTTTAATATTTAAAAAGTACTTCCCCCTAGCTATAAATTTTTATTTTATAGTTATTATTTAAATCAAAACTACACACACATTAACTATGTAAAACCTATTTAAATGTAAGAAACAAAAATAAAAATTGTAAATGAAGAATAAGAATATATGATTCTAAACAAAGTGAAGAATTTAACCTAAAGGGTGTTTTAAAACACTAATTATTATTGAATCATAAAATTTGATGGATAATTCAACAATATGTCCATGATACCATAGAATATAAATTATTTAAATGAGGATAAACACTCATTCATAGGTGACATAATATTCTTTACAATAATATTTAGAGAATAACAATACTCCTTTTACACTAAACAAGTTCCTCTCATGGAGATATTACTCACATCCTATACATTAAAATGATTAAGAGAGATAATATTTGTTAGGAAAGGATTACCATAATAAATATAGTTAATTGGCCTACAATAGTTAATGAATTAGGGTATCCAAATCCCATGTGGGATTGGATGTCCACCTTGTCCCATGTGGTTGTGCAACTTATAATTTCTAGTAGTGCAAGCTATAAATCTCAAATTATCTTATTTATAAGATAGAAAATATACTAACCTAAGTAATTTTAAATAATCTAGTGTTATACGTGACTTCACCAACATAAAATACTTTGTTTCTTTCCACTTTTATTTAGTTCCTATTAATCAAGTCTTAAATCTAATGCATTAGAAAAAATATATATTTATACTGTGATTAGGAGATATATGATAATCAAAATATGCTTTAAAATAAAAAGTATTTGGTAAATTCAAATATGATTCAAACACACATTGTGGAGGTAAATATTTCATATTGAATTCAATCAAATATTTAAGTGCTTAGTGACAACTCTTAGCTAACTTTGTAAATTTTATTCATTCTTGTGGTAGAAGGAAAAGCTTTATAGGTTATTGATTTAGTGATTTGAAATACAATGTTGATCTCATTTATAGAATTAAAATTAGTACCATTATCCTTATCTTTGATTTTTATTTTAATTGATATTTATTTACACTAGTAGTATCACTATTACCATATTTAAACATATTAGCAATTAAAAGGTTAATCTCATAGTTCCTAACTATATGATAAATTTACTTGAAAGGTTGATATGTGTTGAAAATAACTTTCATTTTATTACGTTGAATTTTAATTTGATTTAATAATTCCACACCAAGTAATTTATAAGTCCTATTTATAATGAATATTTTAAATTTAATCACACGTGCACTAATAGACTCAATATGTCTTTTTTTAAGCTACACTAGCTAAGAAAACATGACATTTTGGTTAATGTTTATTGAAAAAAATGCTTAGAAACTATCATAAAAATAATTAAATTTATTTATAGATCTTGATGGTAGAACCAATATGAGGAGTAATCCATAATTAATACTTTTGAGAGATACCTAAGTCAACAATATATAATTTTGTGTAAAATCAAGACATGAAATATAAAAAGATATGATATGATATGATATGATATGATATGAAGGATTACTTTTTTCATTGAATAATTCAAAATTATAGGCTAAAATACTAGTGTTAAAACAAATTAAAATACCTCATAATCCAAAATATTGGATAATATATCATCAAAAGTAAATTTATGGCTCAATTTTTAAGATCTTTGGGAAATTCATTGATTTTTTTATTAGAACACTTGCATAATTTGAATATTTTATTGGAGTATATATTGAGGATTAGGAAATGAATTATATTTCAAATTTAATAACAAACACCTTATGTGTTTGATTAATATAATGAATAAAATATTTATATTGAAAAATCAGTCTATAAAAAGGCACAAAATAAGTATCAAGACAAATATGAGAAGGAATAAGCATAGTAATATGAGTAGAATTAATAAGTAGAGGCATAATAATAAATGAAAAAGTAGAAATAACCTCATTAGATAATATTTAATGATAACCTATAGTATGTGAAATAAAATCACTTAAATGCTCATTATTAGTTGAAATATATATGTCCTCAAAAATAGATTCCTTATTTAATTTTATCTTATTTATATTAGTGCATCTATTTCTTAAGGGAATAACAAAATAAATTTTTCAACATGAGATCTCTCATGTGTATTTAAAAATTTATTATTATTATAATTATCATTCAGAGTATTTTAATTAATAATATTAACATTACAAGCATATACATTTTCATCTTTCATATTTTTACCTTTTGCATTATCATCTACATGTGTATCAATTAAAGGTGCATGAACCTCATTTACAATTTCTATTTTCTTTTTCAAATTAATTTAAGTACCAATCAAAATTAATTTTAATAAAATTAATATTTATAAAACTAATTCATTAACTTTATATAATAGGTATCTTATATATAGCTTTATTTATTATCATAAGAGTTAAACATAGAGAATATGGAAGAAGGTACAACTAATGATAACTCAAAAAGAAAGCATGACCATAGAGAAATAAAATAAGAAATAATTATTAATGAATTAAAATTTGTGATTATTTTGGCTCAAATTTTTAATTATATACACCTAAATTTTTTATTGTACATTTTGGTACACTTTTACATACTTGTATTTTGTGTACACATTTGACTATTGTGCACACTTTCACCTATCTATCTACCCACTTTCTATATTGTCCAACATAAGTTAATAGATACATATATTCAACAACACTTTATTGTACATAATAACCTTCTAAAATTATAAATATATTATCTCCATAACTTATCTCACTAACTTCCATGCCCAAGACAATACTGACAACAGTTAAAAAGTTGCATTTTACCGTAGGTGTATGTCTCTATCAATAGTGTCCAAGAATACTCAATGGCTACTTTTAAAATTAGTATTTCTATATGAGGTTTGCCTAGACACAATTCATGGTTTAATCATGGTAGGAAATATCAAATATTAGAATATAAATACAAATCCATCCTAAGTTTATACTCACTTAGCCACTATCTTTTGAAGTCCTTAAGAACTTGAGAAATAAATTTGCAGTCTCTTAAGAAACTAACACAAAGGAATACATATCTAAATATGCATCAAAATAAAAGTCCTAGTTTCAAAAATGGTTATAAATGTAGGTTAAATTTAGATTATGTTATTGCATTGAAATCTCTATTGATCACAATGGTGCACACACATAGCTAGGTGGGGGAAATATGTGTAGTTTGAGCCCTCTTATGAGCATTAAAATGTAGGAAATGATTATTTACCTAGAAAAGAGTAGTTTGAGTTATCTAACACAACATAATAACCCATTTTTAAAGGTTCATATTATGGTTGAAATTGATATTAGGGTATTAAATTGATGATAATAAAAATAATAATAATTGCATAGGAGCGAAGTAAAGTAAACACATAAGTGGAATCAACAAGTAGATGAATATCAATCTAATGCATTATAAAGCTACATGATAAAAATTAAAACTATTGTTAGGTATTTTAATTTACTATTTTTCATGTGTCATATTTTTATCGATAGTGTACACATAGGGTTTGAGCTCATTTTACATAATCTAAATAGTTATATAATAGACATAACAAATTATCAAAGACAACGATGAGCACGATGAACAACATAATATTAGAATAATTTCACATTGATTTTTAAATTTTAAATTATCTATGTGTATATCAATCTACCCTTCTACATTCATATTTGTATGATTATTCACCTATTTTACATAATCTAAATATTCATATTTTTTCTTCATTTATATCACATTAATAATAAAATAAGTAAAACATTTTGATGAAATTGATTAATGACTTGAGCATGATAAAACCCTAGGTATTCTCTATCTTATGGCTTCATACTTTATCAAGGTTTTAGATTTATCCTCTATTATGGTATTAACACATATTTCATAATGTAAAATTTAAGATACTAATGATTACTATCAAATGGGAAGGAGAATTTGTTCCTCCTCTCACTAGACCTCAACGTAGTGATAGCCACCATCCCTCCCTTATTATATTCCATAGGATTATATTGGATATATAATTCCATGTTATCACAACATGAATAGGTATGGTACATAATCATCTAGAGGAAAATAGAGGAAGATAAAATATCCTTCCTAATCTTCCTTTACCACTTAAGGTGATATCCATGTAAATAACTTAATGATGTCATATAAAAACTTAATAATACTGAATCCAAAATATATATAATATAATTTTTTCAAAAATATACTATTTGTAAGGATATTCTTTATGTGGCATTGCATGATACAACCTTACCAAATAATTTGAAATCAACTTATTTTACATCTATTGTTAATACACTACTATGGAATGAGGACATTATTTATTTTGAGAAATAAGACTTACCTCATAAACATTTAATTAAACAACACCTCTCATTGTATATTCAAGTATGAATTTCAGGTAAGGAAGTTAACAATGTTTTGGTAGAAAATGGATTAAGGCTCAACATTTGTAATATATCATTTTATTCATACACTTGATACAGGATTAAAACACCTTAATTACTCTAATATGAGTATTCTCAACTTTAATAGGATATAGAGGACAAGGACTAGGGAAGTAAGAACAAGGCATTATTATCTTTGTGTCCCCATATGATTATATAGGAAAACAAGTCCTATGATATACTATCAATTCAAATTTCCCTTTAAAATTAAATCATTGATATTTTAATAAGGAAAGCGACACAAAGAAAGCTAATATGTATACATGGTCCCATTGGTTCAAACCCAATCGTGTGTAATAATTTTATCATGTAGAAACACTAGATTTAGTATATGTGTCCTAAACTCCTTGATGATATAGTCTTGAAATAAATTTAGGAGTTTGATGAATTTCCCCATGATTGTTTCCTATTGTAATGTTTAGGGTCATATGAGGATCTCCCTTCCTTATATCATAATAAAATGTTTCCTTATACAATAAATTACCATGCAAATTTGGAGATACTAAACCCTTGAATAACTATGTTCAATTATATGGCCTTGATATAATTCGTACTTAAAAATATGTAGAAGATTAATCAAGACTACTAAATGAATAATCTTTAAAATTACAATATAACACCAATATAGTCCCATAACTAGTCCTTGTTGCAACATTTATCAATGTAGAGGAATGAAATCCCTTAGAGATATATTACATTATTTCCATAAGTTATTCACTTGGTCTTATGTAGAGATGACATGCATAGATCTTTAGAAAGTATTACATAATGGCATTATAAACGTTAATGTGAATTTAGTCAAACAAATGATTTGGAGGATGCATCTAAAATTATCCTTTGTTAAATATGAAATATAATATTTTACTTGATGCAAAGTTTATTAGACCCATAAATTACTCACCTTGAGTTTATAATACTGTGTTAATCCAAAATAATAGAAATAATCATATCTATATAGACTTTTGATATTTGATTAATATTTCTCTTAATGAAAACATACCATTATATTATATTGATATGATTGTTTACTCCATAACTAATTATGAAATGCTCTCATTTATGGATGGTTTTTTAGTTTATAATAAAATAGAGTTTAATCATGAGGAACAACCCAAAATGGCCTTTACAATGCAAAGGATAAAATTCTATCACATGATCATGCTCTTCATATTGTATATTGTTATGGCCACCTATTAAAAGGCTGTGACACATATCTTTCATGATCTTATACATAAAACCTTGGGATACTATGTTGATGATTTACTTATAAAGTCTAAACATTGAAAACATCATTATGTTAATTTATGACAAGTATTTAAATACTTTTGGAAATATAACACACACATAAACCTAAATAAATGTGTATTTGGGGCATCTTTAAGGAAAATTTTAGATTTTATCATATCCCAATGGGGTTTTTATTTTAATCCAAAAAAACTCAACACTATTAGTTAAATGCCTTTGCTCAAGGGTTTAAATTAGTTAAGGTGTTTACAAGGGATACTTTAAGTAATAATATTGTTTATAGATCAATTAGATAATAATATCCAACCATTTACATCAATTATAAAGAAGAATATTAAGTTTGAGTGGGATAAATGTTGTAAAAAAAATTGATTAGATCAAAGAATACCTTCTTAATTTATTGCTCATGATGTTTCCTAATTTTAGATAAACATTTATTTTTATACATTTATATCATAGAGAATTCATGAGGAGGCTTTTAGAATACTATGATGATAGTAACAAATAATGCATAATTTATTAAATTACTATAACACTTGTAGATTAAAAAAGAAATTATAATGCATGGAAAAATTGTGTAGCCATTATTTCTTCCATGCAAAGATTGTGACATTCCCTTTTCCAATTTTTTATTTTATTTTATGCATTAGAATAATAAAAATAACTAATTAACTTTGAATGCTCTCTACAAAGATAAAGACATAATGAGTAGAAATCTTGTGCTATGTTTGAAATGTAGGATACATTACTTAGACATTTCAACACATCAATAATTTTGGGCACATGTTTCAGGTTAAGGATTTAATTTTAATTTTTCATTAGTATGAAAGTCCTTCTAATCCATATCAAAATTTGATATTTTCACCAAAATATTAGATTTATTATGGTTTTTTAAGTAATTTCAAATCATCTAGCCAGTCCACTAGTCAAAACCCATCATTTTATAATCTACATACATTTATTTTTTCCATGCTTTTATTTTTGAAAAGTAGCTAAAACTATGGCTCACATAAGGACACTACCTTTTGTAAATATTCAAGTCCTTTACACCTACAAAAATGGGTTGATATTCTAGAATTTTATTTGAAAACCCTTCCCTCTTTAAATGGACATGGTTATAAAATCCCCATTGATCACATTCAAGATGTGGATAACATTTTTGCAATCCACCTATAGATGATATTTTTTATTACGTTACACCTCAATCTTGTACACTTGGAAAAATCAGGCCCTAGTTGTTCCTCTTAGTTATACACATGCCTTACTTTTTTAATCCTTACATCTACTATATCTTGCACCCCTTATCCTATGTCTTAGTCATAATAGCCTTATATTGATGACATAGACAACCTATCTTTCCCAAAATGCTTAAAGTGTACTTATCTTTCACTTGTGAAAGTTATTAACTTGTACTTACTTTGTTTCTCCCTAGACACTAATGTTCAAGATAGATAGTAGTATCTGTGTTATTATCCCAACCCAATGTAAGTGTATAGTGTAACATAGGATTACAAATATGATTATTAGATTCTCTTATTAGTGGATATAAAAAGTAAATCAAATAAAAATAACATTCTAAGGCCAAGATTTAGGGTGATAAATGATAACAAAATAGATAAATCAACAAATGGAAGACAAAAACAATATTTTACTTTCTTAAAATTACTTTATCTTGAAATTGGCATGAGAGAAGGCTTGTGTTCAGCTTGTGAATAAATGATATTTGACAATGCTAATGTTTCATGGGTATTATTTCCTCTTATTCACTTGACAATTGGATCTTGTCTTGCATTGGCTATGAATCTTTATATAAATGTTTTGGCACTACTTCTTTGCACCTAAAATCTTGTTAAAGAATGGTCAAGGCACTTCTAATTATAGATTTTCAACTAACTCTAACCCATGTATGGTTAACCTAAGATAAAGGTTGGGAGTCCAAATACATTTAATTATTTCTTTAATTATGCATTTTATGGAGGCATGGCTCAATTTTTTTGATTTTTAAGGCATTTATGTTGATATTTTCAATTTTTTACTTTGAGGATGATGATATCATCATGGCCTAATATTTCATAATATTTATTAAAATTTTATTTTTATAAATTAGATATCATTAATTTAATAGGGATTTTTCACTTAAGAATTTAATTTGATTTATTTTGTTAATTAGTCATGGTTAGTCTTTTGATCATGTTAATAATTTGGTTAAGTGCCCTATTTAATTGACTAAAAATGTCAATTTATTGTCATATCATGATTAAGAATTAATCCATGAGAGGTTATCACTATGTATAGCGTATTATCCCAAATACATAATCCTTGATATGATTCTAGGAATTTACATCCAATGTGTGGATGAAATTGGGATGTTTAGTAATTTATAGACTTAATTATGTATTGTTTACTAGAAATTGGTCTGAAGTCTATTTAGACATGGAAGTGATCAAAAAATAGTTTCTAAATTTTATCCTTATTTTAGACGGTGTTGTAAGACACAAGCATAGAAATACCTTCTCAAATAATGAAAAAGTCATTATGTTTAAAATTTTAATGTTATAATGGTGTGTTGACAACCATAGGTTGTTATGTGCCAAAAGGCATAGGTTATTTCCCTAGAGGGTGATTGATGAGCCATGGATTCTCCCTCAAGGGAATGGGTGGAAAATATTTTCATTGAATGGGCCCTCAAAAAGAGGAACATGACATGGTATATTGGAAACATAGGTATAAATAATTATTTTACCCCAACGAGAGGACTTCAATCACTAGCACACTGTTTTGCCTCAACAAGATGGATTGATCATAATACAATTTATTTTATCCTAATAAGGTAGTTTTGATCATTTATTGGTTTAAATAATTTATCATGTCTAGGAAAATTTGTAAAAGGATCTCACATGGTGAATTTAGAACATGGGTTAAGGATGATCTGGCATATTAGAATGGTACAATTATAGGGTACCTACTAGTATAGAGATGCACATCCTAACTAGTAGTGATTAATATTAATTTATTATTTGGTTATCATTATTTTTGTTTTTATTTGGGTATGAATGTTTTGAACAAGGAGAAATACTACTATAAACATTGTTTGGTAGATATTTTGGCTTGATTTTGTTATATAATATGACATTATGCATCATAGTTATAAATAACCATAATAATAATGCATGTCATAGACGTGGAAAATTTTAATTTAAATCCAAATATAATAAACCTAGGTGAAATATATGATCAATAAAATCCCATGTGTAAATATGGTGTGATAGAATAAGTGTAGAAGTGAATAAAAATACTCACATTTCAAGTACAAGATATAACAAATCAATTCTTAAGTGTAAACACTATGTAATAAACTACATTAATTGAGGGCAAGGGAGGAATAATAAAATAATTTATTTAACAACTAATTTAAGTAAACAAACTAAAAAACAAACATAAATCACCTAACTAAAGGAAAATGAAATTAAAAAACTAATCTAAGGCACATGAAACAAACAAACTACTCTAAGGCAAATGAAAATAAATAAACATAATACAAAAAAATGATGAGCGTGACTACAACTAAAACTATTTGTTCAAGTGTAAGATAAGTGTTATACTTGTCAAAATGTTTCCCCTATGCTATAAGTAAAAACAATAAAGTTAAAATAGTACATGAGTTTATTGGGGAATAGAACAATAAGGAAGGGGTGGTAAAGTTGACTCTAAATGCCCTAGGAAAATGGATACTACCTACATAGTCCCATGGACATGAGTTTTAACATGGAATTCAGGCCAAATGTAGTTCTCCCAAGGTTTGGGATAGAATAAAAAAAGATAATATTGAAAAGAGATTGATTTTAGAGGGAAAATAGTAAGGGGCTTGTAAAATGGTGAGTGTATAAAACTAAAGGGTTGGAACTTACAATTATGAGAACATCAGCCACAAGAACTCATGAAACTATGAGATCATGATTTAGGCTAAAAACACACTAAAAGGTAAAAGGAAAGTTTTCACAAATAAAATAATTTGATAATTCATGGTATACACTATGGTTAAGGATTAAAACTATAATGAGTTCAGAAAATGGAAATATCATTTAGATAAGATTACTCATAAAATGCTAAGGGCATTTTCAAGCCAAATCTAGAACAAGGAATGGTCAATCAAACCATGAAATTAACTCAATAACCAAGATTATCCAAGTTGATCTAGGATACACCATGCATTTAAGCACTACCTACATAGTATATGTGGACCTCAAGTCAATGTAGTTCTCCTAAAAATGAGAAGGAACACAATTGGGAAAGGGAATAGGAAAATGGAAATGGTCATGGTTGGATAAGAATTTCCCACTTGATAAATGCGGTACACTACAATACCCATGATAGAGGTAAATCCATTGGTGAATAAGATGATTATAAAATAATAATTTTTCAACTTAATATCTCTCATAGAGTTCTTAATCCTTGCAAACTTTTTGATTTTTTAGGTTATTTTTAAGATTTTCAATTTTTTAGGATTTTGGCATCTCAACTTAATGGAGGATTTTGACATAAAGAGTGGATTAACTCAAAAAATGGTGAGAAAATTTCTTATATTGATCATAAAATAATGATAGAATTATAATAATGGTGGCCAAAATAACCTCAAAAACATTGAGCACTCCATACATAGTCCAAATGGACCTCAATCCATTATAGGTCACCTTATAGTGAGGAATCTAACTAAGTAACAACAAGATTTTGAATAGGTAAATGGAATAAGTATAATGGTATAGCTAGTTATAATGGTGTATAACTATAAAAAGTGAAGGATGAAATTTCCAATCTCACTATCATAGTGCTCAAAGAGATGACCACGTCAAGTCTATATTCAATAGTCATAAGTCTAATTGCCTACTAAAGTCACATCTGAATGCAACCACTAATGATGTCTAAAGTACCAATGGATCAAAACCAAGGTCAAAATATGGATGAGAGATTACAACTTGAGGTAAATATGAAAGGCATGGTGGGGAAGGTATATGGCATGGTATAAATAAGGTTATGGTAAAATAATAAATGCATATGGCATAGTATAACATGAAATAAATAATCCTCGTAGATAATTTTCTAGGTCACTCAAGAAAAACAATGTTTGAGGTGCATTATGCTCATTATATTGTCAAGTTCTTCTGCTTATAGTGTATCCAACCTATACGACCTAAAACCATAATTAATAGTAATGATATAAGGACCTAACCAATTAGCCTTAAAAATTCCTTTTCTATTATGTTCAACATTGTGTTTTTCTAGTTTTCTTTAAGTACAAGATCACCAAGCTCAAATTCTTTGTGATGGACATGGTTTTTATATTAACCATGCAACCATTTTTAATATTCTTGAAGGATATTCAAGGCCACCATTCATTTTTTGTCCAATAATTTTAGTTATCTCAAATAAGTTACTCTATAATCCTCATCATCAAGTATATGTTTTAGTGAAATGCATACAAAGCAAATCAACCTCGATAAGAAGAATATCCCTAGTACTATAAACTATGAAATAGGGTGTGGCTCATATTGGAATACATAAATTGGTTTAGTAGGCGCAAAGGACATGAAAATTTTATAAGTTATAATCATGGCTAGCATCATTGATGATCCTTTTGAGGATATTTACAATTGTATTGTTAGATACATTTGCTTGGTCATTGCCTTATATGAAGCATGGGTTTAAAAAAATTTGGATAATATTATATTCAATACAAAGGGATTTTAAATAATTATTCTAAATGATCTACCATTATCACTTATAATGTAGGAGGGAATGCCATAGTGGCATATGAGGTGATTGAAAATTAACATAGATATTTGTTTGTTGATCACATAATTTAATGGAATGGCTTCCACCCACTTACTAACATATTATTTGGTAGTAAGGATATATTTATGGCAATATGAAGATGTAGGATTAATCTTTCCTATGAGGTTGAGTCCCCACATTGAAAATGGCTATGATGTGGTTAGTGGTTTGAGTTTTTGATTTGTAGCATGTATTAGATTAGCATGATTTTGGTATTGTACACACTTTTTAACATAAGTAGTAGCATAAACTTCTATAGTTGGCTAATAATAACCAGTACATAGTAAATTTTTGACAAGCATGGGCCCACTAGTGTGGGCACCATAAACACCTTCATGAAATTCCATCAATGTTAATCTATATTCTATCAAAGTTAAACAATGAATTAGAGTTCCATCAATGTTTCTATGATAGATCATAGGTATAATTAATATGTAATGAGAGGTTTGGTGGATGAAATATTTTTTATTTTTATGAGATAAGTTAGGTGTGATGATTTGGTCATGAAATTAATCATATAGTTTAGCATACCAGGAATAATTGGGACCAACAATATCACAAATAATCTCAACAATCAAAGGTTCATGGGCTAGTGTTTTGAGATTTTCAACAAAGAAATAATAATCTTGATCCTTATTAGTGATCTAAATCATATAACTAATTATGGAAATATCATTTATTATTCTTGTATTGGCCTGACGTACTTGATCAAACTAAATATTAATAATTTATTATTTGAGAACATCTGCCATGACTTTGTAAGTCACAAGATTTGTATCATTGGTCTAAATTTCGTTTGTAAATTGATTGATAATAATCTAAGAGTCTCCATAAACCATTATATGTTATATACTCCATTGTACCACTAAATAAATTCTTACAATGAGTTATTCATATTCATCCATGTTCTTGGTATAAAGTAAACTGATATAAAATGACTTGGGAATAAGTTATCCTTGCAACAATATGAATATAAGTCCTTATCATGATCCATGAGATGTTAAGGAACCATCAAAATAATATCTCCATTTTTATTCTTTAGGAGGTGATTCTTCTAAGTCATGATGGTCTCATCTAGAAATATTAAAATGAGTGGCTAATTGTTAGAAATAGGAGCTTTGGCAAGATGGTATTCAAGTACCTATCCCTTGATGACCTTATGATGGACATATTCAATCTTAAATTTGCATAAAATCATAATCCATTGAGCCATGTGGCCTTGTAAATCCATTTTTGAGAGTAGATACTTGATAAAATCTAATTTTACTATGACAATGGTCATATTATTAAGCATGTAGTGACACCACTTATGGGTTGTCAACGCCATGGATAAACAATATTTATCTATCAACATATAATTATGCTCATAAGTGACTAATTTTTGTCTCAGATAGTATATTTCATGCTCTTTTCCTTACTCATCATGCTAGGCTAAAAATGTCCCCATGGCATTTTTAGTTACAAATAAATAGAGCAGTAATGGATTTTCTAGTGTAGATGGATTAGCCAAGTATTCCTTAAAGTGTTTAAAGTCCTACTAGTAATCAATAATATATGAGAAATTAATTCCCTTTTTCATCAAGTGGGTAAAGGGATGAAATTTATCATCTAGTTAAGAAATGAAGTGTTTGATGGATTACATCTTACACTACAAACTATGAAGATGCTTTAAAGTAGACATAGGAAACATCTTGGTAATGTCATTAACCTTGAATATAATGAAGCCTATAAATTTACATAAATTGACACCAAAGATGAACTTTTTAGGGTTATGACTTACTTTATACTCATGAAGTCATTCAAAAATTAGGTGCAACACCTTTGGTTGTCCCACTCTAGTCTTGGATTTTACTAATATATCATCAACATAATACTTAATAATATAATGCATAATGTCATGAAAAATCACAATCATTTCATGTTGACATGTGGAACTAGTATTCTTAAGGCCAAAAGGCATTACTTGATAAAAAAAATTCCCTAAGGAGTGGCGAATATTATCTTGTGTTGGTCTTCTAGCATTATATTGATCTAATTATACCCTAAAAAACCATCCATGAGAGAAAGCATATCATACCCAAATATATATTCCACAATCATGTCAATATTTATTAGAGGAAAGTCATCTTTTGGGTAGGCCTTGTTGATGTCATATAAATTGATAAATAATTTGATACCCTCTAGATTTTTACTAATTGGTATAATATTTGAGATCTATTAAGAATAGTCAATGGGATAAATACATCCCACCTCTAGGAGTTTTTCTAGTTCTTTATTGACTAATATTGCAATACGAGGATGCATTTTCATCATCTTCTACTTAATTGACTTAGCATAAGGATGTACTATAAGATGATGTACAACTAAGTAAGGATCTAGACCTAGTATATCATAATATGCCCATGAAAAAACATCAATGAACTCCCTAAGGAGAGAAATAATAAATTCATGTTCCTCCTCAGTGAGAGATGTGACTCTTTATTGAAAGACATGCCTAATTTTATCCACTTTATATCATCTAGTGTTCTAATATTGACTTCATAAGTGTCCTCCATAAGGACTATAGAACCATCTTCAAGGAGAGTTAGTAAAGAAGTAAATTGATTGAAAATATCATAATATTATGGTCTTAATGGTTCATCAAGTTCACCCAAATAGGATGGATTGAAATTACCAAATGGTGGAAAAGGCCATGTAATAAACACTTTTGAACACTCTTGCATAATGTATTCAAAGGCTTGTTGATCTTTTACACTAACCTCTAACCCATATATAATCATGGAATTGGTGGAATATTTAGATTAATTTGAAAAAAGGTGAACATCCTCATCTAATAGTTATTGAAACAAGTTTTCACTAAGAGACTGGCCTTTTTATTTACTATTACTTTGGTTTGAAATCACCTCAAAGAGGTTTTCACCTTGGGACCTCAATGTTTGATTTTTTTTTTGACTAAGAAAGCTCACCCACTCTCTAAAATAGGAAGTACTATATAATGTGATATAAAACCCTTGATTATGATCTCCTAGAATAATATTGTCTCTTAGGTCCATGAATTTGAAAATGTCTTAATCATTTTCAAACACATTGAGTGATACTATGGATTCTTATTTGTCCTAGTCTATGAGTTGGGGTGATGAAGAAAAAATGTGGAAGGATGAAAAACATAATGGTATATATGACATGAGGGTTACAAAAATTATTATTGATTAATTCCTTATATACATTATAATCAAACTCTATCATTCTCAGCACCATCATCACTAGTTATTAGTGTAGGAACACAAATAAGATATGTAGGGTTACCCCCACGTGGTTTAAATTCAATACAATAAGTTCATTTATGTTTGATAAATGAGATAGGCTCAAGAGTGCCTTGATAATATTACCCTAGGTCTCTACCTTCATAATATTTATTATCCATGATCCAATTAGTGATGGGATACTTTTTTCTTTGGTAACAATTAGCTAAATCATCTATATAAAAACAAGATTCATCTTTAGTAAGTGGGTCTTGTTATTGGATATTTTTTGATGTGAAAATAATAGTCTCTTGGGTATTAAAATTTCCTTTCAATCACCATTCCATATGAATGGAGTTGAATTTGGGTCTTCCATAAGATTTAGGGGCATATAGAATATTAGTTATCTGGAACACATTGTGCATGAGGTATTCACCTAGACCTTTTTTTATAAATAGTAAAATTATTGGTTGTCTTAAGAGGAAAATTTAATTAAATTGATATAAGGCTATCTAGTTATATGTAGTTAAACTATGGTAATTCAATAAGTACATATTTTTCCTTATTTGGCTTAGGATCTAGGCTAAACCATAAACTATATCTCTTATACTTAGCTTCTAAATGCTTATAGAACTGATATGGTTATAATTCTATAGGAATAGTCACTTCCATCTTAAAATGGGAGAACTTGAGACATTGATGTAATGTGGAAGATATTTTCAAAATTTCTTGTATCTATGGTTGGCCCAAAAGTAAGTTATATGATAAATATAGATCCATAACATGGCAAAGTGTGTCATGGGTCAACGGTCTATTAACCACTAGTAATCAGAATTTTACATGTGATTCCATTTTTTCATTATCATAAGATTTGATAGTAATAGTCTTTAGCTAAATGTTAGCTTCCATGTATCTAAGATGCTTGACTAACATTAGAGACATAATTTTAAGGCCTCATCCATTATCTATGAGGACATATTTAAACTTATGTTAGGATATGACAACTTCAATATATAATAGTTTATTTTAGAGAGGGCTAAGGGATGACATGTCACTTTGGTTGAAGGTAGTTATTTTCTAAGATCTAAGTGTCCTACTAAGGATTAGAACTTATCTGGAATAATGTCATATGGCACTTGGGATTGGCTTATAATATTGGTAAGGATGTTTTTGTGGATAGTATAGGTACACAACAAATCTAAAATAGAGATTTGTATGGGAATATTTTATAGTTAATCTATGTAATCATATAAAATGTGAAATTTGGTAACTTGAGTATGGATAATGACACATAATCCATATGTCCATTTTGCTTGCTCTCTTGACCCTCTTAGGCATGTTTTCATAGTTTCTTAGTCATTTATATCCTTCTAGATTAAACCTTTACTGACCTAGGCTGATCTTAAAATGATAAATTCATCCCTCTAGGTCTCCTGCTCCCTAAACAATGGCACCCAAACTTGGACTACAATGTTGAGACTCAAGGTGTCCTATTTTTGGTGTTATTTATTAAGTGCATTTTGGATTCTAATGATCATTTTTTGCTAGATCCTTATCCTAATTCATGTTATCTTAACATGAATTCATTTCACCCACGATTATTAAATCCCTTATAAAAGGCCATTCAAAGTCCATTTAGAAGGGTTGGTACTCATTTAAGAGAGAGAAGCAATAATACAATAAGTAATACTCAAGCACTCTTCCTTATTCTTTGCATACATCCATCCAATAGTATTTGAAGCTTATTCAAACCTTTTCACTAGCCCCTAGTCATTCCAAGTACACTTGGTTTCACATTTACATTCATTTTTATTACACTATTGCACCAAACACTTCAATGGGAGAACTACATATAGATTTATCCCTCCTCAAAGTATTGTTATGTAGGTAGTGTACCCACACATGAGGTGTGAAGTATGTCTATGATATCCTTTACATAGTAACCCCTTTTACCTATTGGCCAAAGTCCTATTTAATTGTATAGAAGGCACAAACACATGAATAATCAGATCTATAAGAAGTTATTTTAATAATTAGGATCTCAAATTTGGTACATAGGCTCATGTAGACACTATGAACAAAACCCAAAAAATTAGATCTCTATGAGTAATTTGGATAATAGTGACAAGACCAGGACTACAACACTAGACAATGGGGTGTCCTATTTTTGGTGGTCCTATCCAATCAAGAAATGAACTCTAGATTCCTATTTTCAACAATTTCCTAGTCATATTCCTCCAGTATCACACTCTATCTCATCCATAATAGCCCAAAATAAGCCAAGTTTAATTTTCTCTCACTCACTACTATTTTTTGAAAAGGTAAAATTACAATAAAATTTCATAAATCAATAGCCTATTTATTGAATATTATTTACTATTTTTATCTACTTAGACCCATTTATTATTTAGTAATTAAAAATATAATTTCTTAAAAATAATAAATCATTTTTTGAATCTGATTTACTTTGAATTCTTCATGAAAACCCTATAAATCGTAGGGTAAATTCCTATCTGATTTTTCACATTAACTTCTAAATTTTTTCTTGAATATTAAAATCATAATTTCCTCTCAAATTTTAAAATTTTGAGGTAAATTTTAAAATAAATTTATTTCAAACCTTAATTGCATCAACTATCTCCCAGTAATTTTCTAGTAATTTTCCAATCATTTTTTGAATTTTTAGTTGCATATTAAAATAAAAAAATCACTTCAAATTTCAAAAATCCATAGTAATTTTCAAAAACAAAATATCAAACCCTAGTTGCATTTACTAATTCCCATTAAATAATACACTTTCCCATAAATTTCTAAAAAAATTTATGAATACTTAACTCATAAATTTAATTTCAATTTAAAAAATTCATATTATTTTGCAAAAAAAAATTTGAAAAATCCCTAGTTGCATGTACTAGATCATACTTTGATTATTCAAATAACACATTACATTCATACTCAAAGTGTAAAAATTTTGCTCATTTATTTACAAACTTTTCTTACATTTCTTGTAAACAAGAATGAAATCATAATAGGCCCTATCATGTACATGAATGATGAAGTTTATTGCATGTTGATACAAAGCTTCATTATTTGTATTTCATGCTTAATTTTAATAATTAGAGATGATATTACAAAATTCATGGCCAAAAATGCACAAGATTTCGATATTATTTTTTCATACTTTCTCTTGCTCATATGGAATAACTTCCAACTCCATTTTGCTAAACACATTAGAAATGTTTTGTTACATATCAAAATTTTCTAGGCCTTTATGCACAAAGTCATGTTCTTTATCCTTTACTTTCTATTTCTCATGTGGAAAAAATTTCAATCTTATTATGCTAAACACATTAGAAATGTCATAGCACATGCCAAAGTTTTATATACATTAGTGCACAATGCCATGCTCTCTATCCCTTGTTTGCTATCGATCATGTGGAATTTTCTCTATAATCATATTTATAGACAACTTATAACTCTAATTTCATTAATTTAATTCCATATACATGATTTTTACTTAGATGTATCTACCTCCTTGGCTACTTTTGTTTCAATTTCATATCTTATGCAGAGGAAAGAAATCTCGTCTCCTCCTCTCCCTCAAGAGGGTGATAGCTACTTTCCTTCTAACTAGGTCCATGTTATCAACCCTTCAAAAGTTGAGGTATCCTATAATATTATTCCTAATGGATACATTTAGCTTATAGCTTCTTCACACCCTCTTCAGCATATGTACCTCCATGTTCAATTGGAAACAACTAAGGTTTACACTTGTTACACTCTAAGGGTTCAAATCACTAGTATGAGCAATTAATTTTAGATTCACAAACAAAGAATTAGTTATTATATGAAAAAATCAAAACATTTAAAAATTAGATTATAATACAAAAGCCACAAAGGCACCCTATTGTCAATCATATATATGAACCTTTACCTAGTCAATTGGCTACAAGCAATGTTATATATCAAAACAAGAAATCATAACAAAGTTTGCAAGCAATGTTACATATAAAAAAAAAGAAATCACAATAAAGTAACTTCACAATTATTGATTCAAACATGATTCAAAGATAAAATAAGAGTTCAAGTGAGGTACTAAGGGAACTAATTAAATCTAAGTTGATCAAACTACCTCCTCTACATCCAGTAAGAAGATCTAGATATTATTGTGCATATCATAGAATGCATGGGAATTACACAGATTCATGTTTGACATTAAAAAAACATATATAATATATAATTGTTAATGAGGACCTTATGCAAGGTAAATCAATCAAACAATCCATAGTGACATAGGAACACATTCACAAAGGGTCAAATTCAGAAATAATATAAAAGTGGTTACCAAAGCATAACTCAAAACAACAAAATAATTAAAAACCAAACTAAGAGAAAGGAAAAATACCAAAGGCACAATTAAATCATGAAAAAGATGTCAATATACCCCTCCAAAATGAGTCTCAACTTTCAAAGTAGTATGGGTTTGGTCAAAAATATATACAATAGTTTGATTTTCAAGGTCAAGGGTTGGGCAAGCATGCTCAAGGAATCACTACTCCTATTTTAGTGTTTGATAATATTTATCACCAAGGTTTGGGATATATTGAACATCCTAAGAAAAATCATTCACAAACATAATTTATCAAAGGAAAAGATCTAGATATAATAAAATTCAACACTAGCATTCCATTGGTTCAAAATCAAGATGATAATGATGAGTGGAATAATACATGCTATTATGATTTCCAAGATATCGATAATGAATCCAAATATTCAAAGTCATATTCATATCCATTCCCTCAATATTTAAAATCACACATGATTCCTTTGTTTGATATAGGACACCATGATAGGGAGTCTCCCATGAGACTCATCGGTTAGTATTATCCTTTTCCAGCTTACTTGTACATAGTTTCTCAATATTTCTTATGCATAGTCTCCTTATGATTGATTGTACATAGTTTATAACATATTAAAAATACCAAAAACAATACAACATTAAAAATTCAAAAAAAAATTAAATAGTTCAAAATACAAAACCATGCAAATAATTCAAAAACATTTTGATTGTATGTATCATCCATGATTTACAATTCTACTACTATGTTATACTTACATTTGTTATTCTATGTTATTGTTTTTTGACTTATCTACATTACCATGCTTCACTTGATATTTTTTGAGTGTGTATAGTGACATTCAGATCCTTGATTTCTTCAATCTACCCATTAAGGGGGAATCCTACTTCTACATTCAAGACACACATCGATATACATACCCACTAGGGGCATCTTATACATGACTACACCATCTAAGTTATGTCATTCCTACACCACACACTCTAGTTATCATGTTGACATATATTACTTACTAATCTTACATAAATTACGATATCAACACTCACTAGTATCTTGCACTTGTGTATTTACTAGCATATACTTAGTCTTATACTAACATGTCTTGCATAATTTCACTTCTTGCTTTGATTAATTAGATGTGATTGTATTTTTAGTATTTACATGCTTTCCTTCCTTGCTTAGCATAGTTTTATGTGATTGTATTTCTATTTCTAGTTCTACTTCTTATGTGTGCTTTAGGACATTTTACAATGTCCTTTACTTTTATTCATGTGTGTGTACCTTTGGACATTTACCAAAGTCATTTTTTTATACTCTTCTATGTGTGTGTGGCCCTTGTGCCAACCTGATTATTTCAATTATGTGTGTATGTGGCATTTGAACATGCCATGTATGATTCTTTTCTAGTTTGAGTGACATGTGTCCATGTCCCTTGTGTTCTTGGACCCTTGGCCACCTCTTATATGATTCTTGCTTCTTGCTTTGTATGCTTCTTTCTTGACAACTAACAATTCAAATTTAAATTCAATAAATTACACATGTTTTTACATTATTATATCTATCTGAGCATATGCCTATTGATCTAAATAATATCTCAATACAATCATTGCTATATCTCAAGATATCTTATCAAAAATATCATTTCTATATCATATATCTATGCATCATAACACACTTTCAAGGCTATCACTTTTGAGGGTAGTCATTGTAGGGTCTTCATTCCTACCCTAAAAAGAGGGGGAAACAAATAGGTGTTTTATCACAAAGATGAGAGTTCCTAATGGTCAAAAAATAAATTTTTGTAACACTCAAAATAGAATCCAGACATCAGACTAGGTAGAATAGATCAAGTAGACAACAAAAAATCCAAGTCAATTACCATATTTAGTCTTAGACAATGACACTAAAGTTGGACTACAATGTTGGATAATAAGGTGTCCTATTTTTGGCACTTATATCTAGATAATAGAAAAATTAGTGTTTCTAGAAACATATAGAAAGATGACTTCAGTTATAGGTTTGTTAGCATAGCACAGTCCATATTCAACATGTTTCAATATAATTTTTTATCAAAGAATCTAGATATAGGGGTATCATGCATGGTATGATAGCTCTCACTTCCACTTTTATATTAGGTAGTTGATATATCTTCTACATCAGAATTCATGTTCTAGACACTAGTTATTAGGGGTAATGTGTTGGCACAGTGGTCCTCCTCTCTTTCTAAGTTTAGTTTATTTTTCCTAAGCATTCTCAGTTTTTGTGTGCCTTACTCCATCTATAGGTTGTTGGAATCACTTTTTTAAGTTTGGATTTAATACTAGCTTAACTTTTTGAATACTTGAGCTCCTGAGTTGGCTTTTACATAAGCCTATTGCACTAGTTTTAGATTGACTTTCATACAAGCCCAATTTCCATCTTCTGAAATGGCCAAGAGTGACCTAGTTTCTAGCATACATTCACTTATCCATACCAAAATTATTATATCATATTACATTAATGGGCTTTAGGAGCCATCTCATATGACATCTATTCCATACTAGTATTACTTCATAGGTTCACTTCATGAGGGTAACGATGGAGCCAAATGACTAGCTAGCCTTTGTATTCTTGAGCCACCTATTCAAAGGTATTGGACACATAGTCCAAACATTGATTAGCACACACATATCATCCAACTTCACTCATTAGGAATTGATGGAGCCAAAGGGCTTGCCTTTGTGTTCTTGAACCGCTTCTAGGGAATTCAGCGCTCAGCTCCATTTATGATATTAATTTTGGTATAGCACACACCCAACATAATCCAACATCACAAAAGGTTTTGTATTGGTTCACATACCCAATAAGGTCTATTCATTCATTTTTATTCCTCTCTCTCTCTTACCCATATTTTGTATGTTCTAATTCTAGATATAACATATCTAGTAAGGATTGATCTACTCTATGTTTTTCATTACAGATTCACACTTCACACTGTTCTCTCTCTATTCACATCTAACATCACACAACTTCATGAGTTTCACCTTTATGGGTAAGTTTAGGTATGATTTCAATTTTTCCTTTATCCTAGTATTTCTCTTTGCTACATCACTAGACTAAAGGGGGAGAAAATGTAGTAATATAAAATGTGAAATTTGGTAACTTGAGTATGGCTAATGACACCCAATCTATAGGTCTATTTTATTAGCTCTTTTATCCCTTTTAGACTTGTTTTCATAGTTTCCCAGTCATCTATAGACTTCTTAACTAAACCCTTGATGACCTAGGCTAATATTTCCATGACAAATCCATCCCCCTAGGTCTCCTACTCCCTCGACAACAACACCCAAACTTGGAATACAATGTTAAGACTTAAGATGTACTACTTTTTGTTATATTATCCAAGTGCATTTTGGCTTCCAATGGTCATTTTATCCTAGATTATTATCCTAATTTATTTTCACCTAATATGATTTCATTTAACTCATGATTATTAAATCCCTTATAAAAGTCCATTTGAAGTCTATCTAGAAGCTTTGGCACTCATTTATAAGAGAGAAGCAACAATACAAGAAAGATTACTAAATAATTCTTCCCTATTATATGCATACAACCATCTAATAGTATTTCAAGCTTATTCAAACCTTTACACTAGTCCCTAGTCATTCCAAGTACACCTAGTTTGAGATTTACTTGCATTTTCATTACATTATTTTACCAAGCACTTCAATGGGAGAAATACACATAGATTGATCCCTCCTCAAAGTATTGTTATGTAGGTAGTGTGCCCATACACTAGGTGTGAAGTTCATCTAGTGTATCCTTTACACACTAACCCTTTTTCCCTATTGGCCAAAGTTCTATTTAATTACATAAAAGGCATAAGAACATGAATAATTAACTCTATAAGGAGTTATATTAATAGTGAGGATATAAAATTTGGTACATAATCTCACACAAATGCTTTGAACAAAACTCAAAAAAATTAGATCTCTATGAGTAGTTTAGACAACAATAGGAATACCAGGACTATAGTGTGAAATAGTAGGGTGCCCTATTTTCAATGATCCTATCTAATCAAGAAATGAACTCTAGATTCTTATTTATGACAATGTCCTAGTCATGTTCCTCTAGTATTAGACTCTGTCTCAACAATAATATACCAAAATAGGCTAAGTTTAATTTTCTCTCTCTCTCACTACAATCTTTAGAAAAGGTAAAATTACAATCAAATTTCACAAATCAGTAGCTTATTTATTGCATATTATTTATTGATTTTATCTACTCAAACCTATATTATTTATAAATTTAAACATCTAATTTCATAAAAATAATAAATCAATCTATAATATCATATCTTTTATCCTTGGCATAGGTAATTGAATTAGTTTTGACTAGTTTGGGTGTTTGGATATGTTCACTAGTAGAAGAAGGGTGTGGACTTGGAATGGTAACTTTAGTACATTGAGTTATGATTGTGAGATCTAGATTGGGTAATGAACCACTATAATTGGGAGGGGAGAAGGACTTGAGATGGTAACCCTTGGTACTAATGATCTTGATTTATAACATGAACCATAGGAGGATTACCAGAATAAGGAAAAGGTTGAGTATTAGTTAGTATTGACCATGGATGATTGGCTATTGATCTAGGGCTAATGGTAATAGTGGTTATATGACTACCCATGATATGTAATATAACCCTTTTGTATTGATGTGCAATAGAATAACAAGCCCCTTGGTTAGATGGGTAATTCTAACCTTGGTTCTTACCATTATATGGTTATGGTTGCCATTGTTGCTGCTATTATTATTCTCTTTTTTATGGTGGTCTATGTCATTTTTTATTTTGATTATTGGTATTGTATTATGGGAGAGGATTTTGATAAATGCCCAGGTTTTGATTAGAATTCAGGTCCCTATTATCTAACTCTATTTCTTCATTTTCCAACATATTTATAATGAAATGACTTAATTACACACACTAGCATATGTAATTTCCTTTGAATTGGTGATATTTAAAAAACTTGTGATATTTATACTAGTTAGGGAAAGTAACACCCTCTACGATTGGCTTTGGAATGGGCTAACTAATCAAATTTATAGTAGCTAGTTTTTAAAACACTAATTCAATAGGATCTCTTAGGTTAATAAAGACTCTATTTATAGGTGGTCTTATTCTTAATTGAGGAATTTGAAAAGGAGTAGGGAATGAATTCATAATCAGATTTAGTTTCATAAGTGGGTTTGGTTAAATAGATGGTGTTTTCAACATTTGTACATGACATGATTTAATAAATTTACTACACATAACATTCTTGTTTTAGTTATAAATTTTGGGCTTCTCAAAGGTACTAGCTTGGGCTGGCACAAGAACTTGCATTAAATTTGTATTTGACTCTGATTTATGCCTCAATGTTAGTTATAGCTCTAGTTAGGAGTATATAACTTGATTATCCATTTATTAATAAGGCTTTTCTAAATTTGAAGGCATTTCTTGATAATTTATTCAAACATGTGAGTACACTGAATCTCCAAGTGATAAGATATATCACATTGAAAATTATAGGTAAACATTATTGTTAACTATTTATCTAATAAATTATGTGTGAAATGACTAGCAAGTGCCCTCCATGGCTGTAAATAGCTTGAGAAATTTTTATCACTCCTCTATTGATCTTGGCCTAAATAAAACATAATAATCTCATGTTTTTTATTATAATAGAAGTGTTGCACAAAATTTTCTAATAGGTTATCAAATTTAGAGATAGATCTATTAATAAGTTAGAGAAGCCACTCTAAGGCCTATCTAGTTATAATATGAGGGAAAAGGATAAGTAGATAGATATCTCTAAAGGCCACTAGTTAGAAAGTAACATAGAATTCCTTTAGATGTTCCTTTGGGTCACCTTTGCCATTATATTTGTTAAACTTTGGTAGCTTAAAACCTAGAGTAAATGATATCTTAAGGTAGTCCATATTGAAATGATATGAACATATTTTATTCTATTTAAACTTTTTCACCTGATTTCCTATCTGAAGAGCTAAAATTGCATCCTTCATTTGATGCAATTCTTGGGATAGGAATGTAGATTATATGTATGGTTGAATTTGAGGTTATGTGATCTAAGTTAGATTACCCTAACTTAGGTAAAATTGAGGAATGGAATACTGAGGAATGTTAATTTGGTTAGTCATCGACAAAGAATATGCATTAGTTGGTTGGGGTTATATTGCTAGTGTGGTATTTTTTGTTGGTGAACATTAGAATTGGGATTGATAGTGACACTTTGATTTGAAGGGAACTATGACCTAAATTAAAGTGTTTAGTGTTTGTGAATAAACTGCATGTGGTAGGTTTGGAATGGAACTTGCTTATGGCTAGTTGAACCATGGTGTACATGTTGTTCGTTGAAGGTCTAATATTGAAATTTTTATGAGTTAGGCACATGTTATGGATAAGATATATGTTGGATATGATGTAATTATTTCCTAGTAGATATTTTTTGGATGTTAGGCACTTTTTTTTTGTTCAATTTTTTTTTTGTCTAGGTACTTGTTGAATATTAGGCACTTCTTAGTGGCTAGGCATTTGTTGGTAGCTTGACATTTGGTGTAGAATGGGCATTTGTTGGTGGCTAGACACAAGATGTTGTTGGTTAGAAAACATTTAAGGCAAATTATTTACCGCTTGTTATGGTGACATGTTGGTCTAAACTATCTATAGTGGAGTGTTTGTTACCACCTACTATGGTTGGGTATTAGTTGTCACCTATTAAGTTAAAATATTTATTGCCACATGTTGTGGTGGGGTACATGATGATGGTTGATTGGTTACTCCTTGTTGTAAATTTGAGGAAGTAGATGGTCACAGAGGGATAATCACATGTTGTAGTTATGAGCTAGATGTACCTACCCCATGTTATTATGATCTAGTTGATGTATTTAAAGGAAGGTTTTATTGGTAATTATTTAGTGGGATGTTCCTTGTTACATTAGACTTAAATTTATGTGGATTAATTAACACCTATTTCTTATCCACCACATTTTTTAAAGAGTCTCCTTAACAATGCACTGATTTATCCTCAATGATAGGAACATTGAACATGTCTGCAACTATTTTATTTTGAATAAACAGATATCTGTTCACATTGGAAGATTTAATCAAACTATTTTTATTCCAATAGATGGAGATAACTCTATAATTATCATGTTAAAAATAGTCATGGCGTGAAATTTTCTTGCCAAATCAAGGTAGGTTTAGTAGGCCTATTTCACTTGTACAAATTGGTTAACACTTTGACCATTTCCCTTAGAAAATGTAACAAGCTCCTAGTTAGGCATTGGTATAATGGCCTAAGTTTGAATAATAGAGATATGATCAAATGTATTCACAAGAGGTTTGTGATTAGGTGCTCTAACTACGCAAAGGAGACTTTCTTATGGAAATTTGATAGGATTTTTTCACTTATTTCCACTACTCTAACAATAATCTCATCTTTATGCTCTAAAATATGGTGATAAAATTACTATGGATGATAACTAGCACTAGATTGTTGGTTCACATAATATGGTTTTTTTTTGAACCATTTATGTACTAGGAAGCATGTTGGTATAGTATTATGCAAATGGGCCTTGTTCATATCCTAGATAAGGAGGTGTGTTTTTGAGGTATTTTTTGTGTTGGTCTTGCCCCTACCATATGTTATAAGACATGTATGTGGGATATAGATCTATCTCATATGTTATGTTATCACTCTAAAGCTTGTAGTCAAAGGGGTCACTTATGATGGCATTTTTGCAATAAGAGTTATACATAGCCCTATTATGTGTAATTAGGGTATGTTTAAATCCATGTTGGTTTTCATTCAAAAAAATTTATCTGATGATTCAAAATTTTGTAACTTTTTATAAAATTATCTTTCCCTAAAAATAAAATTATAAACTTGGTCTAAACTTATCACAGAAACACTCTAGGTCTTTGGTGAAAATGGTGAAAAAGGAAACTTTATATTTGATCTTTGAAAAAATTATAAGAAAATTAATTCTTGGAATTAAAATTTGTACTTTTTTAGGCACACAAGATATTTAAAACTAAACAAAAATAAAACTAGGTCTTTATCTAGGCAAATAAAATTTTGAAACTAAAAAAAAAACTAGGTCTTGATTTAGGCACATGAAATATTAAACTAGGTCTTGGAAATAAAATAGGTATAGGTATAGGAACATGAAATTTTTGAACTAAATGAAAAACAAACTAACTCTTGGTATAGGAACATGAGGTTTGAACTATATCTTGGAAACAAACTTGGTCTAGGAAGAAGGGACTTGGTCTATGAAAATTAACTTCAATCTAGGAAAATGAAATTGGTCTTTTAAACAAACTTGGTCTAGGAACAATAAATTGGTATAGGAATGAGATTGGTCTTGGAAAAAAAATGGTCTTAAGCACAAAAATTAAACTAATCTTATGTCTAAGGATCTTTACTTGAAACAAAAGGTACATTCGATCTAAGCCTAAAAAGTAACTTGCCTTATGAAATGGATGGTGTGAATTTGGTCTAGGAAAATGTATTGAAACAAACTAAAAATTTCTCCAAATTACACAACTAAACATAGAAAGTTAACAACTCAAGTCCAAGTTCTAGGTAAGACTCAAGCACAAGCCAACTATCTTAAGATCTCAAATTTGAAAGATGAATTTTGAACTTGGTTTGAGAGACTTGGATTTTAAATGAGAAACACTATAGATTAATACAAAAAACATAACAATTTCCTTCATAAATTTAAGCACAAATGATTTTTCAAGTTTCTAGACTAAGGAAAAAGGTTTCTCTAAATTTGGCTAGTATAAAACTTATTAGTGTACATGTGTACATTTCAAGTGTTTTGGTATCGGTATTACTTGATTGCACGAACAATTTTGGGACTCAAAATAAGAAGCACACAAGTACATTCTTTTGTTCTTAATAACTAACACAAGGTTTGCATAGTATCAACCAAAATTCCACTGATATACCAATTCTTGAGAGGAATTAAGTTTTAATCTAATAAATAAAAGTACATGAAGGTATATTTTTAATCCCCCCTCTATATCTCAAGAAATTGTACATGGCATGGAACTTAGAGCATAAAAATAACTTGACATTGGTAACATAATTCATACCAATTGGGGTCTTATCATCTAAATTTTTTGAGTTGGGTTTATAGATGGTCCAAAAGTTATAATATACACTTTTTCAAAATAAAATTATTGAAACCAATATGAATGAGAGGGGGAGTTGAATTAGTCTTCAAAACCTTTCTATCAATTTCACTTAAACAATCATGAACCATTCAAATAAGCACATATATCTATCAATCATAATCACCTATCCACATAAGCATGAAACACATGAACACATCGCATATGTGGCAAACCCTTGAGGGGGAGAAAAACCACTTATATATACTAATGTAATACATTTCTATAATAGAAACACCAAATTTAGTGAATCACCCACTTCATATAGAGCACTAACCCCAACTAGCTAATCACCAACTCAGCTAGGCTTTAGAAAACACCAAATTACAAGGAAGAACTAACCCCCTCAATGAATAAGAACCAACTAAAGCACATAATTAAATTTTATCAACTTTTGGAAAAATTCTTATTCAACCGACTGATGATGACCACCTCTTCAACTCTTAACACTCCTAACCCTCTCAAATTACCTTCTAGGTCTCTTTGCTCAATTAGGTCACTTCAAGACTAATTAGGTCATATGACCTTGATCCTAATATTTATGACCTATATAAAATATTCATCACAAATCCTCTATAATCCTATTATGGTATATATTACCTCAATTTGATTTTCAATAAACTATTTTATTTGCTTGTACTCTACACTCACCATTAAACCTTAAAGTACCTTGTGTTTATACAAGTTTCTTATTCATATCCTTCTTGGTCGGCCAAACACCCTTAACCTATTAGGTTAAAAATATAAAATATATTTTTAAATATAATAATCATGTATCAAATTTGGTTTTATTCCCTTTAGGTCTGATATATATGTATTAGGCCTTATTTCATCTTTAGGTCTCATGGAGACCTAGTCACATTAGGTCTACCTTAGGACACGTTACACTTTGCCTTCATTAGAACACATATATCACATAACATGGTATGAAAATATAATATTTCACTAAAATATACCCTTTTTAATATCATCTAGGATCCATAACACCTTTCAATTCCAAACACTACTTGAAGCACACCATTATTATTGTTCACAATTAGGCATGTGCATACCCATCAAGTATGTCTTGAACTAATAAAGATAAAATGCCAATTATCTAAATTAAAATGGAAATAAATCACATATTAATAAATATAATTACTTAAAGTTCATCATAAACTTCATTATATACTTCAACTCAGGGTATATATGTTGAAGCTCTTTTTTACAAAATGCTCAGTTTGAACTGCTAACTAGCCTCAAAACATAGTTAGGAAAACTTAAAATTATTAAACCTTAAAAAAAAATAAAGAACTTAAAATAAATTATAATGATCATAAAACATCCTTATAAAAACCTCCAATTAAAATATCATAATCTCTAATGGCAATTATTGGTATTGTAGACCAATTTCTTGACTTTTCTCTCATAGACCTCACTCACCCTATCAAGCTATTTTTAGCTTAATCATTTTCACTAACTACCAAACATTATAAAAATCAAGTATAGGACATACCACTCCCAAATATAAACACCATGTATATTATATGCTTCAAATCAAGGCATAGAGTCTCAAACTCATCACTATAACTTGTTTACCTAGAACTGCCACTTTACCTTAAAGAAAAATCATGGTGAAAATGACTTTAAATCACCTATATGACCATTTATACACTTATTATGAAATTATATGATCTTATGAGATCATTATACCATTATAAAATATAAATATATCATGGTCAAATGGAAATATTAGTCTTGTAAACCAATCTGATGACCTCACTGTACATAGATCTCATAGCGCTAGACAAGTCAACTTGTGAGCAACTTTTTTCCATATTAAATGATCTCCAAAACTTATATCCAACATGAACATATCTTATAATTATTTAAAATCATATACATTAACTTGGATTCATCCTTATTCCATGATAACATGGACCTAATAATCTTCTCACTTCTACCTAGGTTTCTCACTATTTCCACCATTAGGCTTGTTAGTGATAGGTTATCTTAGATGACCAGTTTAGCACACATAAGGGATAAAAAATACGTATAAAAAGTAATTTAAATAAAATAAAATTCTCAACCTTATCCATCCAATTATTTTCATACTTTTACTTGGTTAACTTTGACTACTACAACAAATCTTTGAGAAATAAGGCCTTTCTTATAAGGTCCACTCATTCACCTGAAGACTCAATCACACTTGGAGAGTTTCATACAACCTAAAATTACTTAAATATCCATACTATTTTATTCTAATAATTTCATAACAACTTCATTCATATTAGGTCACTATTAGGGGTTTTTTAGGGTTTAAACCATCTTCCACTATTATTAATCATCCATAATGCTTAGCCCCTCATTATAGAAAATAATGACTATAAATTTGATATATTAAAATTCCTCATCTACCAATAATATATTAGGTCCCGTGTAGAGGTTAAACATGCCAATAAACACTTGAAATTCCTTCTTGGGTTGAAAAACTTTCATTCTATGTACTCGAGAGACTTTAAAACACTTTTTCAAGAATAAAAATTCATACTTGGTAAACACACTTAGGAAAATATATCACACCATTAAAAATACTCATATACACATTCTTATCTTTAAATATGAATCTCATAGCTCATTTGGCCACCATCTCTCTCTTTGCTTACTTAAACCTTGACCTGTAAACCATATTAGGCCTTGAAACTAACCTTCATGCCCCTTTACATGTGATATTAACCTCACTCACATAATAAATAAACCTATATAATTATAAAAAAACTAATTTACATCATTTATAGGTCATTAAAACACCTTATGACTCCTCATTAGGTCAAGTAGGGTCTAGAACTAGTCTAGTTGTAGACATGGACTTAAGGTCTTACCCTTGTAGGCTCACCTTGAATATCTCTTGAGTGCTATAATACCTCATATTAATTCTCAATAAACCTTATAGAAACACTTATGCCTCTATGCATCCATGTAACCAAGCCACCATGCTCAAACTTTCTCACCAAGACTTTATAAGCTATTATTAGTACCATGACTATGCTTCTCAAGTACTTGAATCTTGAAAACCAATTATTTAAACACTATTTTATGCTTATACACATTGATCACACATCTGTGATGCTCCTCAAGAAATTTCATACCTATATATATACCTTGTACTCAAATAATAGTACTCAAACAATATTACCTTAATGATGCTATCAAATAAGAACATTCATACTATAACACTCTTAAACCACTAAAAACCATTGAAAACATCTAATAGAAGAATCATTACGTTGCCTTAAAAATCTCTATCAATAGAAATACATTAGGTTATTTTCTTGTCACATGGGTTCCTTATCACATTAAGAACACAAGCTCATATCTTATAGACCATTTACCATGCATCTTCACTAGATGTACCTTGATATCAATTAAATCAACCTTGACATCAAATGACATAAGCCTTGACATCAATGATATCGCTTTTTAGTAAACTCCCCCTTTGTAATTGATGGCAAAACATCCTTCAATCTCATCACTCTTGTCTCCCCTAATCTAGTCAATATCCCTTCTTTAAATTTCTCCCCATTTAACACTAATGACAAAGGGTATTCAACAAATTTACATCTATAACTACACATTATTACAATAAGATCTCAACATATAGAGTACGAAACATTATAGAAACATGTTTCATGCATACCTCCTTCAAATGAACTTATAACTCAAGACCATTCACCTATTTCTTGTCATTACTAATATGAAACAAATCTATTGATCACATACTCTAACACCATATTTTTATTATCAAATAAAGATTTATGGACTCCCCCTTTATTATCACATCTTGATCTCTTCTATGCTTATAAATAACTTTAATAGTTCCCCCTCAAACCAAGCATCCATCAAGATCTCCATGTTCTCACAAGAATAAATGTCCTTCAATAATCTTTTAGGCTTGATTGGCACTATAGGCTTGATCTCTTCATCAACCATTTGATCATGAATATGAGCTAACAATAGATATTTATAGCTTGATTTCTCATTTGAAGTATGTTGTACCATACTAAAAATATCATTTGAGCTTCTATATAGGTCATGACTAACCCTTACTATATTTAGTTTCCATACATTGATTTACCTTATTGATTTCACTCTATGGGTTTTAAACCTATTTTTTTGACTTGGTGACCTTTTAACTCTGTTATGATATAATATTACAATGTGTCCCATATTATGATAAAAATATAAAATAACCTTGTATAGACCTCTTGAATGTGTGAATTATGACTCCTCCCATAGTACCATAAGTACTCATTCTTGAAGGATCCGATACACTCTCTTTCTGTATAACCAAACAAATTATTATTTCACTAAATTTTAAAATTTTAAGTCTATAGGAAAATAAAAAGAAGGATGGGGATAAGTGATTAGGATGAACCTATATTTGGTTTGTATGTTATATCCAGATGTTGTGAGCACTCCTCTTTGTATAGGGAGGACTACCTCTAAATATGAGAACACTACCACAATATGTTTGTTAGTAGATGAATGAGTAGGATACCAAGATACATGCTTATTCTAGGAAGTGTGAAACTTCCCTAGAGATGATAGTCCACTTTTGAGAGACAAAATAATGATAAATAACTAAAAGAGAGGTAAAGAGAGAGTGAAAGAGAGATAAATTTACCATTTTTAACAACTTGTATGTAGTTGAGAGTGATAGGGTGCATGTGAGGTACTCTATTAGTATTTTAGAAGTTGTCTAGGTAGGTTTTGAAGAGGTTAGGAAATTGAAAGTCATCAACATCAATAGGGGAGTGATCGATATTGGTTAAGCTACTGAGGTCGGTAGTGAGATGACCAATGTCAGTTAGGCTACTGAGGTTGGTAGGGGAAATACTTGTCTAAGAGGATGAAAAAGGCTTTCCCAAGTGTGGGAATTAATTTTGGATTAGGTCAGGGAGGTTGAGAGAGTTGATTGAGGAAGATTATGGCTTGGTTAAGTCTAGTCAGAGGTTTGGTGTGTCAGGTAAAGGTGAAATAAGCAAGAAATATTTATAACTCCCTCATGGGGGTACAATTAGAGATGCATAAAGTAGTGCAGGGTAGATATAAATAAATAGTAAAATTTATATTTAAATGACCTACAGTATCAATGATATACTTAGCTATGGTGATCATTAAATGATAAGTGTCAGGTTGATGGTCTCTATTAGGGAGTCCAAACCTAAGTGTCTAAATAGAGAGAACAAGTGGGTTTTGTTGGTCCTTAATATCTTAGTTGTTGATTGTGATTAACTTCTGTAGGGTGATTGTAAGCCTAGATGTTGAAAATAGAATGCCAAGAACCTATATGAGTATAAGAAATAATTTTCTTAATTTATACTAACATGAACTACAAGTTGGAGTTTAGCTTATATTAATGATGTCGATGATCCCACCAATGTTGGTAGGTATCCCACTAATGTTGGTCATGGGTTGACCGACATCGATAGCCTCAGAATAGGTAAAACTTTCTATTTTTGTCATGTTTTCTATTATGCGTACCAAGTGTGACACTCATTACAAAATGGTAAAAACAATAGGTTAAAAAGGAAGTAGTTGTTTAGTAATTTAGTTTGGAAGTGGGAATAAATCTTAAGTAGTTAGGATGAGGGGAACAGGTCTTAAGGTAACTCATCAAGAAAGAATTAGTCATAGGGTGAGGTGGCCAGGTAAGATGGTAATAGGGGTTTTTTTATTAACTTAAGTATTTTAAATTAATTAAATGTGTGAGGGGTAAAAGTATGGGTTATAGAGATTAATTGTTATTATAAAAATGGGTTTAGGGGAATTCAACACAAAGAGTAATGCACATGTGTGGGACATAATTTTGGTGTCTAAAATTTCCCCTTTTTATCTTATAATTTGTATTGACATGTTATAATATTAAAATAAGAGTTAGATTCTCTAAGTATTGGATGAGGTATCCCCCCTAAAAATAATAATTGATGGAGGAGAAACTAGAATCAAGTACCAATTTGATAAAAAGGTAATTGGGTGACTAGTGGAGAATTGAGAATCACTTTGTATGTGTAGGCCATAATAAGTTATAGTTGACAACGTCAAGAATAGGAAAGGTTGGCTAGGACTCAAATAGAATTAACCAAAGTATAGCTTGTAAGTGATAGCTGACAAGTTAAATCAATCAAATTTATAGCTCAATTGGTTAATGTGTCCTAGGTATCTAAGGTAAGAAGTGCCCCTAAGAAACACAAAAGGGTTAAAGGTGATAGGATGGGCTTGGTTTCCATCCACAACACCAAAAATACATGCATGTGTATAATAGCCAACTATAATGGAATAGCCTAAGAATTTAGGACAAGTAATGCACTCCTAGTGTAAAAGGGTCAATGAGTGAGGAAATATACGTGATCTCTAAACAAAATTATTGAGGGTGAAGATTTAAGTGATCTTCAATGTCATTATGTCATGGTTAGGGGGAGATATATGTGATCTCTTATTGCTCCAATGTATATGTAAAGTTATGTAAATTTGGGGGTTTTGTGTTGGAAAATAGTATAAGAATGGTGTCAACATCAATTATAGGTGTGTTGATATCAGTAATATAAAGTACTGATATTAGTATAACTAGGGTAACATTTCTAATGTTGGTAGGTGTAAGAGTTGACATTGGTAGGTTAGGTAAAGAATACTAATGTCAATGGCTACCTAAACCTGATAAAAAGGGGGTCTAGTGGTTAACTAAACTCATTTGAAACCTTATGATTAGATATAATAAATAGAGGTTTAAAAGTTATTTGAGATGATAGTGGAAGGAGGGGACCCAATGGGAGGCACATAACTATAAGAACTAGCAGTGCTAGCTAGGAGGAGATGGAGAGATGAAGTAAGAACCTACACTAATTTGATTTAGTTATTTTTAATTTTAAGGTTAAATGAGAGGTAGGGTTGTAGAAAATAATATTAGGGGGGGTAGAAAATAGGTTAGGGTTGGTGTATGATAAGTTAGGGGAGTTTAGGGGTATATTTTTAGGGGAAATGGGTAGGTTAGGTTTAGGTTATTCAACCCTAGGGTTGAACCAGTCACCAACATCAATAAGATCAACTAATGTTAGTTGATATGGCATTGAGTTCAACTGATGTTAGCTGACATGACACTAAGTTTGACTGTGTGTTGTCAACATCAGCTATGACATAGGTTGATAAAGTGATAATGTTATCATTAATGCCAACTTTGACTAGTATTAAAAAGTAGAAAATAAGAGAAAGGGTTAGTTTTTGATCTCCAATGGAAGTAGTCAACTAGCCTAATGGCTGAGCTAGCCTCAGAAGACCTCATGTCATTTGAGTGTTACCTACATAGCCCAATTTAGTGTGTTAGGCTGTAGTTCTCCTAAAACCTAGGAAAAAGATCTAAAAAGGTATATTTTTAAGAAAATAGGTAAGTTAATATAGTTGGATAGATCTAGGTCTTAAAATATAGGTCATAATGTCAAGAGTCAAGAATATATGTAGTGAAGCCTAGAGTTGGAATAGGTGGGTAGGCCTAGGGTAGAGAGAGAGAGGTAGTGAAGCCTAGGGTAGATAGAGAAAGTTAGTGAAGCCTATGGTAGTTAGTAAGGTGGGTATATGGCTGAGCTAACCTTAGAAGACACCATGTCCACTGAGTGCTACCTACACAACTTAGTTTATGGCCTTAGACCAATGTAGTTCTCCCAATGAGAATGAAAAAAGGTGGCGAGGGAGTAGATTAAAATGGATGTGACCTGATTCATTTGTGTATGGATGTGAGTATGGAGCTTACACTATGAGATCATCTACCAAGATTATTGACACACATGAGGAGAGATGGTACTCTAGATGAGTGAGAGCATATGATAGTGGTGGGTTTAGGAGGAGTGAGATGATACTATCATGCTATGTGGTATGTGTCACTGATGATAACTTTGATTGAGAGGTGGGATCATACCACCAACACCTTCCATCTATCAATCAGAGAGTTGTTAATCACATAGGAGGATGTGTATAGGATTATATGGCTACCACTCTAGGGTGAGGAAGTTTTTACATGCTCAAGAGAGAAGCATGATATACATATGTTAAGTTTATATGGGGAGCACATTAGTGAGGTGACCTACCAGTATACAAGTTTTTCCTATGAGCCACTCTACATGGCTGATGAATAACATCATTTGAGCATCCTAATGATGATTAGGATCATGGTTTATGCATTACTTGATGTAGATGGAGGGAGATTTCCAATTTATTTGAAAGGTGTAATTATATAGATGATTGAGTAGCAGACCATTTTTGCCTAGGTTCCAGTATTTTTTACATAGTTATATAAAGAGTTGTGGGATTTGAGCCTACATCAGTGATATAATTTATGTGTCAACTATCTAATACACTATTGGGCATATGAGCACATCATGATGACATGACCACTAGGGATACCTACCACAATCCTAGCCAACTTCAGGGTTGGATTTAGATGGTGGAGAGATGGGATGGCATAAACCCAAGTGGATGGCATCATGTGAGACATTACCTATTATAGGTGTATGATCAAGGGCTTGATTACTACATATATCATGTGAAGACTGTATCTGACATATACAATTTTAGAGGTTAGGTAGAGTAGATTATTGGTCTATAGAGCTCATTATGGGTCAATGGGAAATAGGATAGTGAGCTAGAGATAGTACATGTGGCATGGGTCAAGAGATAGTTTGGTTTACTATAGGATATTTTGCCTGCCTTCCCTCAATATAGTAGGGATGACATAGAGGCACTTTTACCACTACCCTAGTAGATTGATGGGCTATATTTTGAGGAGATACTAGCAAGGCCATGTGTTGTGGATCTAGGGTGTACTATGGCTTATAAAACTTGGTGGGTAGGGATACATCTGATGGTGGAGGTTAGGAGGCCACTAGTAGACTTATAAGGGTTAGTTAGGGAGAGAGATACAACATTATAGGCTTGAGATGTAGTGGTACAAGCTGAAAGAGATAGCCTAGGTAGAGGTTTTATCCTTAAATGGGTAGGTGGTGATGTTATAGGGTCAAATTGGGGCTCTATAGGGTCAGGTTGTAGCTCTACAAGGCCAGGAGGTCATTTTATAGGGTCAAGTGACTGTAATGATAGTAGAGAGAGATATTTTGAGAGCAATAAGCTAGGCCACTCCTCCTCCACCACCAGCATAGGGATTAGTATAGGTTGCATGATATTTTGGTGCTATCGGTCCTCTATAACATGTAATTATGGCAAGGTATTCAACTACTCCTGATGAGATTGCTTACTATGAGAGGGAAATTAGAGATTTCCCATAGATACTAAAATACTCCGAGTTTAGAGAGTAAGAGAGATCAATGTCATGTGTGATGGATTCATTCTCATGTTGATGTAGATGGATAGAGAGTGGTGATGATACTACCTCCTCATGACCATACAAATAGCCAGGAGGGCCCTAAGTATCAACATTTACCAATTTTTGTTTATATATGTTAATGTATATTGGCCTATGAGTCAAAGATGTGAGATGTACATTTTGAGAGAGATTTATGATGGTATGATGATTAACATGTACTTGATCACATATCATATATATGAGATGTTCATTTATTTCCATGTGTTTATTTGAGATATGTTGTTTATGATTATGATGTTTATATGGATGGTGTTCATTTGATGTTATGTTAATTTGGATGTTAATGTTGATCATGTTATTTGAGTTAGACTAGCCTTTCCCATTTATGTGATGGTATATGCATATTTTATTGGTTAGCTTCATCTTAGCATTTTTCCATATTTGTGATGGTTTATGCTTAAAATTAATAGAGTGCTTTCATCATTTTCCCATATTTGTGATGGTGTATGCTTAAAATGAATAGATTGACTAGGTTAATTTATTTTCAGCATTTTTCCATATTTATGATGGTGTATGCATAAAATAAATAGGTTGGTTATGTTAGTGTTGGTATGATATTATTTATTCATCTCAAATAGAGAGATCAGCATGTGATGTGGATGGGAAAATAAAAAGGTAAAATTCTTGTGTAGTGGCAAAGATAATAATTTAGAACATAAATAAGCTTAGGAAAATGAGTCTCTTTCATGCCTTATATCTTTAAACCATTGTGTTTGTTAGAGAAGTATTGTGTTTAGCTCATGTTAAGTGAGATTCATAGTCCCTTGAATGATTATGAGGGGAAAAAGGGTAGAATGAGTGAAAATGCTTGGATAACATAACCTACCAAGTAGAAATGATATGTCCCTTTTGTGGGTGACTCGAGAGCTAATATATGCAAGTCCACGAATTAAATATTTTTTTCTTGTGTAATTTGATCAATGTGAGAAGCCTAAAATGGGATTTTGTATATGTTAAGGTCATGTAAAGAGGTGAATAACCCTTTTCATTTATTTTTTCCCCTTTGAGAACAAATCTTGGTTTAGCCATCCTTCAAGGGAGTGGTCTAAGTGTTTATTTTTAATTTTAAATAGTTGTCCTTCAAGGGAGCCATCTATTGATATTAGCAGAGGGAATTTATGTATTTGTCCTTCAAGGAAGCATTCTACATTGAAAATCATGACCTAATATTTTATAACTTTTTTAAATATCCCATTTTTTTTGCTTTTAGTCATGGACAAGACTATAGAGGCTTAGGAGTTTTCCACTATGAGGATAAGACCATATTGTTGTGTAAGTTATCTAAGTTTATAGGAGTAAGGATGAAGAGGAAGTTAAATTAATGTAGTAGGGATGCTCAAGGGATGAGATCAAGTTAGACATGAAGTAAAGGGATGCTAGTTTAACAAAAGAATGGTCATAGGTGTATGGCATTTAAAGGCATGGGTTCTGACCTTCCTTAAATAGAAGACAAGTGATAAGTTCTTGAACCATACTTGTGAGTTATGATATAAGTTCCAAACCAATTAAGAACAAACTTACCCCATTTAATTTTCTACATGTTCATCACATGTTGATTTTCTTTTAAGATATGATCTCCTATATTGAAATCTCATTCTTTGAAGTTTTTATTATAAACATGTTTGATATGCTCTTGATAGATTTGGAGGTGGTTAAGGGATATTAGATGGCTTTCATCAAGCTATTTAAGTTGGGACAAATGTTCTTGGTGAAAGTCATCATTAGGAAGCATGTCATGTAGAAAAATATGAAGAGAAGGAATCTGGACCTCAAGAAGCAAAACAACCTCCATCTCATATAAAAATGAAAAAGGTGTAGCACCTGTAGGGGTTCAGATGCTAGTGTGGTAAGCCCATAAATAAAAAGGAATGTGTGTGTGTCAATCCTTTCCTATGTCATTGACTACCTTCATGAGAATCTTGGTCAAGGTTTTGTTAGAAACTTATGCCTCTCCATTAGCTTGGGGATAATATGGTGATGAGAATCTTAATTTGATTCTAAATGCATCACAAAGTCCTTAAATAGTCTTATTTTTAAAAGACTTGCCATTATCAGTTATAATCTTATGAGGTACACCAAAATTATAAATGATGTGATGGTTAATTAAGTCAACAATTTTTTTAGCTTTAGTGGAAATGATATGGATTTCCTCAACCCACTTGGTGAAGTATTCAATGCCAATAACAATAGAGTGATGATGGAGTGATGAATTAGGGTTAATATCTCTAATTAGATCTAATACCCATTAGGATAAGGGCCAATATTCTTTGGCAACTTACAATGCATGACTAAGAATGTGAAGGAGGTTAGCATATTGTTGACACTTGATGCGATGCTAAACGTAATAAACACAATCTTGATGAAGTGTGGGCCAATAATAGCCAAGTCAAAGGATACATTTATAAATTATATGAACATTTGAAATTCCCACCACAAATCCCATCATGGACTTCCTTAATATCAAAGGGATAAGGAGAAGACTATCAAAACTTTGCTTATAGAGAAGTCCCCCTAGTATAGTGTAATGAGTGACATGTTTTATGAAGGCCTGTTTCCCATTATTATAAATATTAGGAGGGGTAATATAGAAGGAAAGATAATCCATGAGTTGTTTATACCATAAGTCTTGTGGTTTGGTTATCATATTTCTTACAAAGAGGATGTTAGTTGAGACATAGGAGGGTAATGTTAAGTGATGCACTATGACATAAATTCTTAAAGAGGAGGATGAAGAGGGTATGTGTGAAGAAACTAAAGCCATTGTGTTAGTGAACTTGTTTATAGATTGAGGAATAGTTTGCAAGAGATAAGAGTCAAATAATGTTAAGAGTGTATCTACATGATGTTTATACCACTGTAGAATTTATTTTTTGCATAGGTAGTAACCATTAACTTGGTTAACCACTAGTTGAGAATCACCAAAAATGGTTATGGATTTGATACCCAAAAAGAGAGCTATTTGAAGTTCAAGAATCAAAACCTCATATTCAGCTATATTTTTAGTGCATTCAAAAACTATTTTAAATGACAAAGGCATAGGTTCATCATCTAGAGGAATAAGAATGACCCTCACACCCCCACCATGTTGGCATTTATATCCATCAAAGAAAACCATAATTTGATAGGATATGTCATCATTGGAGAGTGTTACAATAGATTCATCAGGGAATTCAAGATTTAAAGGTTGATTGTCAGGTAAAGGGGTAGTAGCTAGCTAGTCAGTGATTGTCTACCCTTTAATATATTTTTGTTAAATGAACTCTAAGTCAAATTCAAAAAGAAGAGTGAGACACTAGGATACACATTGGTTGTGATATAGTTTGGAATGCATGTATTTGAGAGGATCAGTATGGGTGACCACATGGTTTTGTGATTTAGGAGATAATGGCAAAGTTTAGAGGTGGAAAAGACCAACATAAGGCAAAGTTAATTAGTATGGGTATATCAAGTATCATAATCAATAAGTGTGTGACTTATGTAATAAACTTCCTACTCTTAATGTTGGTCATCTTGATGTGCAATCATAGCACCTAGAGAATGGTCTATTATAGAGATGTATAAGTAAAAAGGCTAAATCTCCTTAGGTGAAATAAGAATTGATGGGGAAAGGAGGTATTTTTAAAGTGAATCAAAGGCTTCTTGTCAATTTGTATTCTATTGGAAGGAGACATCCTTTTTTAGGAGATGGTGAAAGGGTTGGAAGTGATCTAACAAATGGGAAATGAATCATTGAATTGACTAAAGTTTGCCTTGTAGGCTATGGAGTTGTTTGATATTAGTAGGTGGAGGCATCTATAGGATTACTGTAAACTTAGAAAGATCAACCTTGTTACCATGGAGAGAAATGATAAAACCTAAGAATTTACTGAAAAGAACACCAAAGGCACATTTCTTTGAGTTTATTTAAGTGTTATATTGGAGGATATGAGTGAATATAGTTTTGAGAATTGTTAAGTGTTCTTGGTGAAGTTTAGACTTATTGAGTAAGTCATCCACATAATCCTCCACAATTTTGTGTAGGATATCATGAAAAATGTAGGTCATGGCACATTGGTAGGTTGTACCAACATTATTTAGGCTAAAAGGCATGACCTAATAATAGAAATTTCCCCATGGGGTAATAAAGGTTGTCTTGTGTTGATCCTCAAGAATGAACAAGAATTGATTATATCTAGAGAATCCATCCATAAGTGATAACATCTCATGGCTGACCTTTAGATCAACAAGTTGGTCGATACTAGGTAATGGGAAATCATCTTTTAGATAAACAAGGTTTAAATCATGATAGCTGGTGAAAATACAAATTCACTCAGTTACTTTTATGATAGGAAAAATATTGGAAATCCATTAGAGGTATTCAATGGGTTGGATAAATTTAACATAAAGGAGGTTTTGGAGCTTTTATTTGACAAGGAGAGTGATATGAGGATGCATTTTGTGAAGCTTTTACTTAACAAGTTTAGCATCTCAATTTGTGATAATGTTACAGGTGATGATAAAGGAATAAATACCAGGCATGTCATTGTAAGAATAGGTGAAGGATTTTTTATGGTCATTAAGTAATATGGCATAATAAACTTGCTTAGAGGAATCTAAAGATTAGCCAATTTTGAGGATGTGAGGGTTATTTTGGGAGGGTAGGTTGATTTTAATGGTTAATTCATTTAACATAGCTTACATTTTAGATGGGAGTGATAATTGGATATAAGAATCATCTACACCCACATGCCATTGTAAGAATAGGTGAAGCTTTTGCTTAACAAGTTTAGCATCTCAATTGGTGATAATGTTATGGGTGATGATAAAGGAATAAATACCAGGCATGTCATTGTAAGAATAGGTGAAGGCTTTTTTATGGTCATTAAGTAATATTGCATAATAAACTTGCTTAGAGGAATCTAAAGATTAGCCAATTTTGAGGATGTGAGGGTTATTTTGGGAGGGCAGGTTGATGTTAATGGTTGAATCATTTACATAGCTTACATTTTAGATGGGAGTGATCATTGGATATTGTTAAAAGTGGGAGAATCTTTATCAATTATTTTAGGATGAATGAGAGGAAGGGACCTTATTTCCTTAACCTGATAATAGGTGAGAGGCCCCGAATAGATGGAATTTATTGAAAAAAATTTAGGAGGTATAGATACCTCTGATTTTATAAGTGATGGTGGAGAAGAAGGTAGAGAAGGAGAGACTGGTTCTTTGACAATTGGTTCATGGGAGGTTTTTTTAAGTTTATTTGGTTTGTCATATCCCACACCATGCCCTTTTCAGCATTTTCAATGGTGTTACTAATAAGATATTCAATAGGTGTATGAACACCTTGTTATTAATGACCCAAACCAAATCCTTTCTAGGCACACCTATAGAGATATGTGTGAGCAAATATAGGGTTACTCAAGAAAGATAAATCATAGGTAAATGGTTGTGGTGAAGAAGATAGATTATTAGTAGTGAGAGCTTGATCAATTCCCCCATATATGAAATTGGTTCAAAGATTAGGGGGTTCATAAAGGATGACCATCCCAATATAGGGATCATAATTTAGGTTAATATGAACCCCTCCATATTCTTGTGGAGTATATAACATGTCAAGCATCAATAAACAATATTTACCAAGTTACAAACATTGAAAGGTCTCTTCCATGGGATCTTTGTCAGGAATTCATGTTTTCTATATATATGTAACCATGAGAGTGGAGCTTATGGAAGATTTAGAATCATCATGCAAGGAGGATGATGTTTTCAATGGGATGAGAACATTATTGGGACTATAGGTCATATTACATGTTTTAAACAAAGGTGGGCCATCAGGTATAACATGTACTTGTCCATCATGTTCAAACTTGACACAGTGGTGCAAAGTTGAGGGTACACATGCCATAACATGCATCCAAGGTCATCCAAGTAGTATGCTATATTAAAACTCTCCTTCCACAACATAAAAGATATCAATAATTGTGTAGGGACCTACACGAATATGTAAGATAATAGTAGCCATCATAGTAGTTATATTATTGTTAAATAAATGGAGTATTGTATCAGTTTGAGACATGTAATTATCATGAAGGGCTAGTTATTTTTAGGCATGGGTGGAAATAATATTAATACTAGTTCCCTTATTGATCATAACTCTCTTGATATGAGTTTGATCAATATATGTGGTAATAAAAAGGGTAGAATCCTGATCTTAAAGGTGTTGAAGTGGAATTTCTAAATTACCAAAAGAAATTAGGGACATAGAATTAAGGGAGTTGACCAAAGCTACAAGAGGTTGAGTATCATTTGATTGTGCCTCAATTTCTTGCAAAGCACTAGTCAAATCTTGATGGTGTTGGTATGAGCTTTGGATTAGCTCATACAAAGACATTTCAATAGGAATTTAGTTAAGTTGTTTCACCATTGAGCTTTGAATAACATCTAACAATGTTGTTTTAAGAACACCCAGGATGGAAATCTTAGGGTTAGTAGGGGGAGTGTCTTTGGTGAAGGGATGGGTCTAAGGTGTATTGACCTTTTCTTTATATTTATCCTTTTATTTTTATGACTATGTGGCCACATTAATTATGTTGATTCAAAAAGTTTGTGAAGGAGGTGGTAAAGTGGTGATAATGACATCTTTGGGTTTGAATTTTGATGGAATAGTAGGAGGCAATAGTAGGAGGCACTATAGATGCCAAAGGTGGAAATATAGGAAGGTTAATGGTAGTGTCAATGAAAAGAGTGTCAACATCAAAGTGTTATTGAATAACCATTGTGAGGGATTTACAATTTTTAGTATCATGTTTAGGTAAATGATGATATAAACACACTTGTGTATCATCAAACCAAGATGGCTTCATTCTAAGAAGACTATAGGGCTTAATGGGAGGAAGAGTTATTATCGAATCTTGTAATAACTAACACAATAGAAAGCTTTGAGAGCCTTCAAGTAGGCTTGTGCTGGTTGTACTAATAAGAGTGGACACCTTTTATTTCAATGTTGGAAAGGTAATTTTATGTGGTGTCTTGTTTGGTGATGACAAAATTACATTTTTTCCTATCACTTTCTTAGTGTCGAATGTGAGAGACCTACCAAATGGAAAAGTTAGAAGTGGAGGTAGCTTAACCTTTTGTTTGGCTTGGTTAGATGATATTCCAACTAAAATAGAAAGGTATGGCCCCAAAATGGATGGTAAAGTTGAGGGCTAAAGAAGGCATCGATGAGGTCTAGAAGGCTTAACATTATTTTATATTTTAGGGTGAGAAAATCCAACTTATGGTTGAGGAATTAAATCTAATTTCCCCTATGGATGAATCAAATTAGAAATGGGGTGTACACTTAAGGGCCTGATATAATTTAATGTAAAAGATTATTATGAGGATGATGGTTTTGACATAGATAGCAAAATTTTTAATGCTTTTGGTAAAGAATCTCTAGATTTTTCAAAGACCTTAGGGTAAAGGATAGTAAGGGGATTGGTTTTAAAGGCCAACATTCATTGTGTTGGATACGGAGTCTTAAGGCAGTCCTAAAATGCCACATGGTTAAGCTTCATGGAGTCAAGAAATTCTAGACTCTTCACCAAACATGAGATGGGTTTTGATGAAGTTGACATAGGCCTTATGATTGTGTCTTTATAAAAATGAAGTGTTTAGGAAAGAGGGAAATTATAGGTTTTTACTACTCCAAGATAAAGACAAGAAAGAACCACAATAGGGGTCTTCTTCGATAGAGATGGGAGAAGAGATTTGATCTGCCATGGGTTGAGGGGAGGTAGGCAAAGTAGGTTCCTCTAGAGGGTAAATCATAGGTATTATGGTGCCATCAACATGTTGGTGAGGCATGGGTAAAGTATAATCCTCCATAGGTAAAAGAAGGGGTAAGAGTGGTGTAATTGGAGTAGGCACAATACGTATCTCATCTATTATGGGAGTAGATGATATGGACTCTTCTAAATGAAAAGGTGAAGTGGGTGGGGTACCACTCTCTATAGGTGGAGGAGAGATAGGGGAAGAAGGTTCCTTAAGAGGGTATAATGTAGGAATGATATTCCCTTCAATATGTGGTTGAGGAATAGGTATGGTGTGGTCTTCAAGTGGTAAGAGGATAGGTAATATTGGTGAAAATGAAATTTGGATTATAGGCTCCTCATGTAGTAAAAGGAGTGGCAAAGGAGGCTCTTACTCTCGAGGGAGTGGAATGGGTGAGATAAGCACTTCTACCTAAAGAGGATGAATGGGAAAAATAGATGCTACTGCATGTGGGGGAGGAGTTGATGAAATAGGTGTCTCCTATTGAGGGGTATGTTAAACTAAAGATAAAGGAAAAAACATATTAATCATATAGATATTATGATCACCTAAGTTAGTTGTGGACTAGACAATATTTTGATTTGGTGAATGGTTAAAAATGGGGTGTTTGACCACATCCATACTTTGATTAAGAGGTGAATTAGGATTATCCAAGATGATCTCACCTCTATCAATCATATCTTGAATAATGTTCATGAGTGTCTTGCAATTATTAGAGTTGTGACCTTTAACTCGATGTTAACCACAAAACTCATCTTCCTTATACTAGGTTGGGATAGGATGGAAAGGGTCAAACTATATTGGAAGCTTAATTTGAGGAAGGGTTATGACACCTTGCTGCAATATTTTGTCTAAAATGGATGTATATGACTCCCCAATGGGAGTGTATTTTTTTTGTTCATAACATTGTTGGAATTGCTTGGTCAGATTTTGAGAAGTTGAAGTATTTGATTAGTTTATGGTTATGGAAGAGGATGACTTAATGACCACTAAATTAGTAGATCCTTTATCCTTTTGGTTAGATGGATACGTTTTAGAGGAGTCATTTTTCTTGGTATTAAGATTCTTAATGTGCAACTTGACTTTGCCTTCATCAATAGCGTGAACCTCTAGTTTTCATACCATTATAAAAGCTTCATCAAATGTGTAAAATGTTTGTACCTAAAGTGTGGATGATAATTTCTTGGCACATGCCCTTGAGAAAAGCTCAATAATCTCAAGTTGGGGTAAGGAGAAGAAGAGTTTATTGATCAAGCTTCTCTAATGAGTGACAAAATTTGCAATAGACTTGTCATGGAATTGTCTGATAGAATATAGGTCTGTTATAGAAACCTTCTTAGAAACATTAATAGAGAAATGGTCTAGGAATATTTGTTCAAGTTGGGTAAATGAGAAAAGGGAATTATGAGGTATTGAGCTATACTAATCCAAGGTAGCACCTAAAAGAGAGATAAGGAAAGTGCAAAGTAATCATGTATCATCATGCCTTATTAAATAACTAGCATGTCTGAATGCTCACAAGTGTTGTTATGGGTCCTCTTTACTTTAGAAATGAGTAAATTTAGGGAGTTCCCATTGACTTCGATAAGTGTGAATAGGCATATAAGGTTAGATTGGTTCATTGCATATCTAATCATAAGATAGTACATTCTTTGAACCAGAAATGGATGTCTCTAGATTAGACATCTTGTCCATTATCATCTTAATGACCTCTAGAGGGGGATTAGTTTGGGGAATTCCTCCTAAGTTATATGGAAGTTGATTAAAAGTAGAGGGAGCATATGACATATCTTGCTAAGGTTGTGTTAGGGCAACATAAGGATAATGAGTCATAGGTTGAGGTGCAGATAGAAAAGGGACTTGTCCCATTGGGTTGGAGACTATGCCTTGGTTGGTTGTTGCTAATATAGGTTAACTTATTGGCATGGTTAGACTGGATGAAGGGTGAGTCATAAATTAAGTAATTATAGGCATGAGGGTGGATATAATAGGTACCAGTAAATTTTGGAATGGGGTGTGACTTAGCTGAACTGGATATGGTTATGAAAGTAGGGAATGTACACTAATGTTTAGGTGGGATTGGGAGGTTGGAGATGTCACATTTTGGACTTTGTTTATAGTTGGGTTACTCATTAAATTGGTGGTTTGGGTAACCATGGGGAAAATAGTGGAGGCAAATAAAATTGAGGTTGTCTCCATTAAAGGTTTTGGCATACCATATATTGGGTCACTTGTAAAATTATAGGTTTAGCTCATAGAAAGGTAATGCTAAAGGAATACCACATTGTGATCAATAAATTTAGTAAAATCTTGATCTCCTTCAGGCATAATGAGAATTTAGTTAGGGTTGGGAGTATGCTTCATATCTAAATTATAATCCATGATAGAATCAAAAGTGAGAGGGGAAGGTGGAAGTGGTTTTTGGCTTGTGTAATCAATAAGAATTTTGGCCTGAGCCTATGTTAATACCATGCAAGAGGTGGTTTAAATAGTCTTACTATCCTATATTTGAAATAGAATAAAGAAAAAACTAGGTTTGAGTGCAAGTGAATGGGTTATATTAACTTGTTAATTTGAGTAGATGAAACTACACAGTCATCAATGTCGATAGGGATATCCGATATTGGTAGGAAAAGTTCACTAATGTCAGTGGAATAACTAATGTTGGTAGGTAAAGTTTATTGATACCAGTAGTTTTAACTAATGTTAGTCACTATAAAATCTTTAGAAATGGAAGATATAATGTTTAAAGAAATTAGAAACTAAAAATAGATAAAATAGTGGATGTAAAAGGTTTGTGTAAGAGGGAATAACACTAAAAAAGTTTGAGATAATAGGTTATACAAACTAAGATTTAGAAATAGTATTGATTTTGTGAATCACTAGAAAAGCATCCTTACCAACTCAAAAGTATAGAAGGAAATTGAAAATCAGAAAAAGAACATTCAGTCAGCAACTATTAAGTCCTAGAGATTAATTTTAGTCTCATGTTGGCTTATGCCTTAATCAGATAGTGAGAAGATAATTTGGCTATCAAAGGTACTAGAAAGTAATCTAAAGCTAGTTTTAGATTAGTTTTGGTCCTCAAGAAGGAATCTATGTTAGACTAGGTACGTGGCTTGTTAGAAGAGCTTGCTCTCCATACTTCATGAACCTAGAGCTGAACTAGGCTACTTAGCCAAAATATACTTTCTATCTAGAGACTATACTCTTCCAGAGAATGGAGTGGGTTCTCTCCTTGGTGGTGAAATCTAAGTAGGATAGACGAGTAGGGTAAGGTTATCCACCAGGTGATGAAATCCTAATGGGCCTTTTCTCAGGTGATTTTATATGCTTATTTATGTGAATGTGATTTGGTTGTGTAACATAGGTGTATTATGATTTATTCAAAATGCTTGTAATTAACTAGGTGAGTTAATATGTAATAAGCAAACTATGAAATGCAGTAAGTTTTAAACCAAAATTTGAAATGTTTAGATTCAAATGAAAACATAGTGGAAATAGGAATAGAGTATGAATTTGACTATCTTAATATTCATGTAAGAGGAATTAAAGAAGGGATTATCTTTTTTCTTTGTAAAGTAAAATGACAAATTGCTTTTAGAGGCAAGAAGAAAAGAAATAAATTTTCAATTTAATGCCTTTTAAATAGAGAATAAGATATTAAATTTTTCATTTTTAAGAGAAAAGAGAAGAAGGGAGAAGTGCAAGAAATGAAACTTTCACTATAGTGCACCTATATGAATGTTTAAAACAAGAAATAAACCCAAGGAAAACTCCAAGGTCCCACCAGGTGTGCTAGAAATGTTTCAATAATTTTTAGAATTTTAAGTCGAAAGGAAAATAAAAATAAGGATGGGGATAAGTGATTATAATAAACCCATATTTGGTTTGCACACTGTATCCAGATGTTGTGCGCACTCCTCTTTGGGTGGGGAGGACTACCTACAAATAAAAAAACACTACCACAAAATGTTTATTAGCAGATAAATAAGTGGGATGCCAAGTTACATGCTTGTTCTAAGAAGTGTGAAACTTCCCTAGAGATGTTAGTCCACTTTTGAGAGACAAAATAATGATAAATAACTAAAAAAGAGGTAAAGAGAGAGTGAAAGAGAGATAAGTTTACCATTTTTAACAACATGTACATAGCAAGGAGTGACAGGGTGTAGGTGAGGTACTTTTTTGGTGTTTTAGATGTTGTCTAGGTAGGTTTTGAAGAGGTTAGGAAATTGATAGTCATTGATGTCAGTAGGGGAGTGACTGATATCAGTTAGGCTACCGAGGTCAGTAGTGAGGTGATCGATGTTGGTTAGGCTGTCAAGGTTGGTAGTGCTAATATTTATTTGGAACGTTATATAAGGCTTTCCTAGGTTTGGGAACTAGTTTTGAATTAGGCCAGGGAGGTTGATAGAGCTAGGAGAGGGAGATTATGGCTTGGTTAAGTTTGGTCAGAGGTTTGGTATGTCAAGTAAAGGGAAAATAAGCAAGAAATATTTGTAACTCCCTCATAAGGGTACGGTCATATGTGCGTGAAATAGTGTAGGGTATATATAAAGAAATAGTAGAATAAATATTTAAATGACCTAAAATATCAATGATATACTTAGTTGTGGTGATCACTTAATGATAAGTGTTAGGCTGATGGTCTCTATTAGGGAATCCAAACCTAAGTGCCTAAACAAAGAGAATAAGCTGATGTTATTGGTCCTCAAGATCTTAGTTTCTAATTGTGATTGACTTACATAGGGTGATTGTAATCTTGGATGTCAAAATTAGAATTCCAAGAACCTGAATGAGCATAAGAATTGATTTTTTTAATTTCTACTAACCTGAACTATAGGTTGGAGTTTGGCTTATATTGCTAATGTCAGTGACCTTACTAATGGTAGTAGGTATCCCACCGATGTTGATCATGTATTGACCAATATTGGTGGCCCTATAATAGGTAAACCTTTCTATTTTTGGCCTATTTCTTGTTGTTGTGCATGCCAAGTGTGATACCCATTATAAAATGGTAAAAATAAGAGGTTAGGAAGGAAGTTGTTTTGAAATCTAGTTTATAAGTGGGAATAAGTTTTAGGTTGTTAAGATGAGGGGACCAAGTCTTGAGGTGAATCATTAGGGGAGAATTAGTCATAGGGTGAGGTGGCTAGGTAAGGTGGTGATAGGGGTTTTTAATTAACTTAATTAAGTATTTTAAATTAATTAAATGTGTGAGGGGTAAAAGTATGGGTTAGGGCGATTAAGTGTTATTATTTAAATGGGTTTAGTGGGGTTCAACACAAGAATTTATGCACGTGTGTGTGACATAATTTTGGTATCTAAAATTACATAAAAATAGTAACAAAAAAATGAGATAACATACCTCATTGTATTAGGTTGTTTGATAGGTCTTTTCATCTTGACCTTCTTGTCTTCAATAGCCTTCTCCTTGACTTGAGCTGCCACCTTTTAGTCTTATTTTCAATGAAGACTTATCTTATCACTTACATAATTTTGACTACATAATATTCCATCTAGATCCTAAGTGATATTTTCAAAATTCATAAATTTCTTCACCTTGTTATATGCTTTATCAAACTCAGATTTCAAGGATTCTACTTCTATTCTATACCTCATGCATTCTTCCTCTTTATGTTTTAAGATAATAGTGACTATATCAATTTTTTATTTAATATGATCCATGATCTCATCATAATTTTTGGATGTGTTACTCAATCTCTCCTCAAATATACCAATATGATCTTAGTTTGTGATTCTTATTTATTTGAAACTTCAATTCCTCTTGATCACTTACCAATTCTACCTCAATATTCACTTTTGCTTTTTATTCATCTAATTTTATATCAACTATAAGGCCTTTCCCATTTTATCAACCCTCATTGTATGATTCTATGGCCATGAATAAGGTTTCATTATTTTCATTTTCAATTTCATTACTTCTATCATCACTATCATATGTACTTGTGTCACTTACATTAGATAAGTTATTGTCTTCTTTTGTGTAGAAACATCTCTTATTCTTGAATGACCCTTTCCTACCTTCATACTTCCTAAAGTATTTCTTGTTTTTATTAGGATTATAGACCTTCCTATCATATCTATGATATTATTCATCATGCTCAATTTTATCCTTGTTAGGACACTTAGATTCAAATTGACCAATCTTACCATAATTGAAACATTTTAAGTGCAACTTACCCTTATACTTACCTGATCCAAACCTAAATCTTCTATCAAATATGGATATAAATTCATCATCATCAGCACCTAAATATACCTCATATTTTAACTACTTATATTTTGACTTCTTCTCAACTTTTAAATTTACTTCATTCTTGGGAGGTTTTCCTTCATTTGTTCTAATCTCATAGGTAATCAAGATGCCATGAAGCCTATTCATCTCTAGCTTATCCAAATCTTGCATCTCTTTTACTACAGATACCTTAGAATAAAACATATGATTTAGTTATCTCAATACCTTTTGAAAAATTATAGACTCTTTCACTTCTTCTCCAAATCCTATAATCACATTCATAACTTCATCAACCTTTAATAGGTAAGATTCCATGGTTTCATTTTTAGACTTTGAAACTATCTCCAATGGCTCTAAAACTTGGCCATCTTCACCTTGGTGTCTCCTTCATAGATAGTTTTATATTTTTAAAATATCTCTTTAGTTGATACAAATTACATAAACTTCATAATATCTACCTATTATAGTCCAAAAAGAATGGAATTCATTGACTTGGAGTTGTTTTCACTAGCCTTCTTACCTACTACATCAATTGGTGAAATAAAATGAGCACTATAGCCATCCAAAACTGAATTCCAAATATCATGACCTTGAGACATAAAATATATCTTCATCTTTATGTTCTAAAAGGCATAATTATATCCATTGAATAATGAATCCTTACTCATAGAGAAACCTCCTTGAGTTTGTTGACTAGCCATCCTTACTTTTAAGATGTCCTTCAAGATTTTAAACCTGTTTGAAACGACCAAGCTCTGATACCAAATGTTAGAAGAAATATGAATAAGATGAGGGTGAATAAGTCTTCAAAACCTTTCTATAAATTTCACTTAAATAATTGTGAACCATTTAAAAAGACATATATATCTAACAAGCACATATATATAACAATCATAAGCACCTATCCACATAAACATGAACACATCACATATGTGGGATAACCTCAAGGTGGTTAAAACCTAGTAATATCTATAAAAGGAATAAATTCCTATAATAGAAACACAAAATTAAGTGAAGCACCCACTTCACATGGAGCACCAATCCTAATTAGCTAATCACTAACTCAGCTAGGGTTTATAAAGCACCAACATACAAGGATGAACAAACCCCTATACAACTCAAAACCAACTCATCCACATGATTTATTTTTATCACCTTTAGGAAACCTTATTTCTCAACCAAATAATTATGACCATCTCTTCACACTTATATCCCTCTCAAACTACCTTTTAGGTCTCTTCACTTAATTAGGTCTCTTCAAGACTGATTAGGCCATATGACCTTGATCCTCATACATATAACCTTTATCAAATATTCATCACAGATCTTGTAAAATTATTTTATGGTATACAATACCTCCTACTCTGAAATATATTATTTTATTCACTTTTACTCTACACTCACCAATAGGCCTAAAAATGCCTTGTACTTACACAAGTATCTTGTTCATATCCTTATTGGTATGCCAAACACACTTAACCTCTTATATTATACATATAATATATATTTTTAGATCTCATAAACATGTATAAAATGTTCTTTGAGTCCTTTTAGGTCTGGCATATTTCAATTAGGCCTTATTTCATCTTTAGGTCTCATGGAGACGTAGTCACATTAGGTCTACCTTAACACACATTACACATTTCCTTCATTAGAACACATTAAAAAAACTCACATGGAAGAAAAATGTCATATTTAACTCAAATATACCCATAATAATCTCTTATGTTCTCCATAATTACTTTCAATTCCAATCACTACATCAAGTAAACTATTAGTACTATTCACAATTAGATGTGTGCATACCCAAAAAGTCTGTCTTGAACTACTAAAGATAAAACACCAATTACATAAAACAAATATGGAAATAAATCACATATTCATAAACCTCATGAAATCAAGGTCATCATAAACTTCATTATATACTTCAATTTAAGGTATATAGGTTCAAACTCTTCTCTGGAAAATGCTCACTCTAAAAAGGCCAACTAACCGCAAAACATGGTCATGGAAAATTAAAATTATAACAAAAAAACATAATAAATGACTTATAATGAATTAAAATTATAATAAAACGTTATCATAACAACATACAACAAAAATATCATAATATCTAATGGTAATTATTGGTTTTACAGACCAATTTGTTGACCTTCTCTTTCACAAACCTCACTCAACCAATCAAGCCATTTTTGGCTTCAAAAATTTTCATGATTTTCACTAATTAAAAAAATGTATTTAAATAATGGATATTACATACCATTAAAAAATATAAAAATTATGTAAATTATATGCTTCAACTCAGGGATAGAGTCTCAAACTCATCACTACAACTTAATTACCCATAACTGCCAATTTACCTTAAAGCATAATCATGGTGACAATAACCTGAAATAACTTGTATGACTATTTATAGACTTATTATACAATTATATGATATTATTATAACATTAAACCATTATAAAATATAAATATTACATGGTCAAATGGAAATAATGGTCTTGCAAACCAATCTCATGACCTCACTATACATAGATCTCACAGAGCTAGACAAGTCAGCTTGTGAGCAAATTTTTGATATATAAAATGATCTTAAAAAATTTTATCCAACATTAACATGTATTTAAATTTTGTAAAAAATTATTGGTGTACTTGTGTTCATCCCTATTCCATGATAACACATCCCTAGTCATCTTTTCACTTCTACCTAGGTTTCTCATTATTTGCACCATTAGGCTTGTTAGTAAAAAGTTATCTTACATGATAAATTTAACACACCTAAGGGATATAACCTTACAAGAAACCATAATGGACATAAAATAAATTCTAAAACTTCTTCATCCAATGGTTTTCATACTTTTACTTGGTTAAATCTGACTTTTACAACAAATCATTAAGAAATGAGGTTTTTCCTGTAGGGTAAGCTCACTCACTTGGAGACTCAATCACACCTAGAGATACCTAGGAGATTTTACTACAACATAAAATAATTTAATTATCTATAACAATCCATTATAATTAATTTATAATGAATTATTTCATATTGAGTCACTATTATGGTTTTTTGAGGGTTTAAACCATCTTTCACTATTAACAATCATTCATAGAGCTAAGCCCCTCATTACAAAAACTAATTACTATAAATTTGATATATGACCCTTACATATATAAAATTAATATATTAGGTTCCCATTCATAGGTTAAACATACCAAATAACATTTGAAAGTCCTTCTCAAGTTGATAACCCTTCATTGTATGCATTTGAGAGACCTTAAAACACTTTTTCAATATTAAACCTTTAAAATTTGACCTTAGAATTCATCAAAACACCTGATAAAATATATCACACCACTAAAAATTATCATATTCTCATTATTATCTTTAAATCTAAATATCATACCTCATTTGGCGACCATCTCTCTCTTTGTTTGCTTAGACCTTGACCTAGAAACCACATTAGGCCTTGAAATTGACCTTCATTCCTATTTCCATGTTCTCTATACCTCACTCACATACTCAATAAACCTCTCTCATGATAAAACACTACTTCACATCCTTCTTAGGTCTTGAAAACACCTTATGACACCTCAATAGGTCAAGCAGGGTCTAGAATGAGTCTAGTTACAAAATTGAACTTAAGGTCTTAACCCTATAGGCTCATTTTAAAACTCTCTTGAGTGATCCAATTCCTCATATTCATGGTCAATAAAATTTATATATCATCTTATGTCTTTGTGCATGTATATCACTATGACACCATGCTCAAACCTTCTCACTATGAATTTATAAGCTGTGACTAGTACCATGACTAGGCTTCTTAAGCACTCAAAGCTTGAAAAATAATTATTGAAACACTCTTTAATGATTCTACACCTTTCTCACATTCCTTACATGATCCTTAAATAATTTCATACCTCAGTGCATACATATTCATGGTCACCATGCATATACTCATGATATGATTGTGCTTGTTAAGACTAGGCTTCTCAAGATACCTTATACTAAAATACTAATACTCAAACATGCTTACCTCAATGATAATATCAAATAATAAAATTCATCAAATATAACTCTTACACCACTATAATAACCTTAACAAAATACAACATAATAATCATTGAGTTGCCTTCAAATTATCTCTCAACAAAAAAACATTAGGTTGCCCTCTTGTCACATGGCTTCCTTGTCACATCAAGCACACAAGCTCATGTCTCATAGATCATTCACCATGAATATTCACTAGATGTACCTTAACATCAATGAAATAAACCTTGACATTAAATTATATCAACCTTGACATTAATGACAACACTTCTCAATAAAAATATATGTTTAATGGATGATAAACCATTAGATTGTTATGAAAGGGTTTTTTCCCTTTCAAAACCACTTCATCCATCAATTTCTTAGTAAATTTTGATGTATGGATAATACATGATCCAAGGACCTATTTAATTGCTCAATTTAAATACTCAACCACTATACCACTAAATATTACACTCAATTTATATACCCCATTATATAATTAGGTTGGTAAGATGTTGGGAGGTGAAACCCTAGGTCAACTCACCCATAAAGAACTTATGAGGAGGTAATAAACTCCTACTCACTAAGATAAAAAATGGAAAAATTTGATCCTAAATCACCCACATTCAATAAAATGAGAGAATATCATACATGACTTAAACTTTGGGCTACAATGAACAAGTAGCATAGTCACATTTCTAAGTCACCCTAAATAGGGAAGAGTATACGCATGACTTTGCTAAACAATGATAAAAAGGAAAATGTAAAATTGAAAGAGTATACCAAAATGTAAATTTTTGAAGGACTTTAAAAAATCTTGAAATTTAAAAAAAAATTGTAAATGTTTTGAACACTATGTTTAAGTTTAAATAATATTTTTAAAACACCAAATTTAAAATGTGATGGAGTGTTTTTTAGGATGCAAATTAGTTTATATTCACTTGAGAAAACCTACAAAAACTTGTTAGGAATTTAATTAGACCATGACGGTGAAGTCATTTAAAAAATTATATCGAAATAATAAATATTTTGATCTATGGAACAATTGCATAGTTGAATAATCAAGACAAATTGTTAAATTGTTAGTCAACATAAACTACAAAAAATAACATAGAACATAGAAATCATAGTGATGATTTTGTAGTTCTATGATGACTTCACTATTATTTATGTAGATTTAATAATATTTAGCCTATTTTTTAATTCTTTATGGAAATTTTAAAACTCTTTCTAGTAATTTTTCAACACTTTCTATCAATTTTGTAACCTTTTTTGGCAATTTTACAACCCAAATAGATGATTTCATAGTTTAAGTCAATAATTTTGCTACTAAATTTTCTCAACTTTAAGAAACTTTTCATATTTCCAATAAACAATTTTGAAAATCTACTCAATTATTTCATAACTATATCAACCTTCATATAAAAGACATTGAAATAGGGAAAATGATTTTGCGAATGTGAAGGACAATTTTGTTATTAGATGTTACAAATTTGTGATTATGCAAAAAACCTAGAAATAATAAAAATTATAGAATGATTTTTATAAAAAGTGATTCAATTTCATGAATATGTATAAAACATTCAAAATAGACAAAAATGGGAAGAATTATTTCATATTTATATACAATAATTTCATGAAACAAATCACTAAATTTTTGATTGCATGGAGTAAAGTCCGAACAAAGATAATTTCATTATTTTTGGGATGATTGCATAGATTCTATAAATGATTTCACTATTTTTGGTTTTGAATTCATAGTTACTATTTTAATTAAATTTTTCACATGAGAGAGGTTGTTCAATCCTTCTCTATATTGAGTGAAACATTATATTACCTTTAAGCCTATAGGTTGCCTATATGAGATGTAAACCTTTAGATTTAAGGGCTAGCTCCCTATATTAGTCTTTGATAGTTTTTCACCTGCACTAATTTATTTCTTGGATGAAAATGGATAGAAGGAACACAAAAATTAACCTATGCTAATGAGATGATACACCATATTAATCTCCACTAGACTACCATACACTTGCACTATGAAACATGACTCACAATACTAGTCTGAACACCCTAAATTGCTCTAACATGAGTGTTTCAAACATGGAGGTGATATGAATTGAAATTATCAAGGTGAGTGAATATTATGTCATATTTTAGACACTAATGTTACTCTTTACACTTAGAGATAGGAAAATACACTAGCTACACTACATGTGACCTATTATAGGGAGAACAACATATACCAAACATGAAAGAGTAAAGAGAACACAAAGATAGATAGTTATCACTTGTCATTCCATTATACACTAATTCACATACTTAGACAAGAAAAATATGAATGAAAAACTATATTTTAAATATCTATTTCAAATGAAAATATAGTATTTAAACAAGCAGGGCTTCACCATACGAGGTGTGGATTAGATACTAAAGATAAAATGGCTTGCATATATAAAGAATAGGATAAGAAAGAGAGAAAAAGAGAAGTGGTAGGGTCACAAATCTAAGTGTAAAACTATGATAACCAATTAAAAATTAGTACGATGAAGTGAAAAACATGCCATGAAGATCCTCTTGGATAAATTTGCATCACAAACATGGCATATCCTTTAGGTTCGCATAGAGACACTCAATATTTATTCTTGAAAATGACCTCATGATGAAGGGTCATTTGAAAACTTAAATTGACTTAGGAATTATTTGAGACATATATCCTAGTTTATATGGTTAGAAACAAGATTTGTAACATGCATCTATGCCCTTCAACTGATAACTTCCCCTTTATCAGTTATCATTCACTATCAATAGTCATTTACTAGCCTTCTTGGCTTCAATATTCTCACTTGTCATCAAGGTGAGTTGAATTTGTCCAAGGATATGCATTTCATAGGTGTTAGGACATCTATTTAAAACTTATTTTCCTTCCACTCCATCAGGTAGTCCTTAAAATATCCAATATCAGACCTCTCATTTTATTTTCTCACTATTTGTCTAGGACTACCCACAATGAAAAGATTAATATAGAGGTTTCCATGCTTATATATGGTTAGAGATGACTATAGGGAGTTAGTACAAGTCCTAAACACCTCACATAATGGTTCTCACTTGTCCATTCTCCTCTATATTTGTAATTTACCTCAAAACTTATTGAAAACCCAAATTTTGGCTTGTCCATACAAGTAATGGTATGGATCAACTAGATGATGAGGACCCTAGGAGAGAAATAAAAATTTTCATATCATTCTCCTGAGCAACTAGCCACTTTTATGTTCATATATTTCCATTTCTTCTCCAATGGGTTTGCATAAGGGGTTGAGAGGGTTTTTGGAGGTTTTGTTTGTTAAAGATGATTCATAAATTATGGAAGTTCAACCTTACAAACAATTATAATAATGTTAGGTGTAGTACCCATTTAAATTATTCATATCTTTGTGCAGTACCATACACACTTTTTTTTATAGGTATGAGCAATTGAACATGGCTATCGAGCTCCTTCTAGTCATTCTAAATAGGCCTAAGACCAAATTAGGCAAAAATAACAAATTTAGGCTATTTATCTAAAAAAATGGATTTTATAGACTCTCCACTCATCAATTAAGGCCATCAACTAGTTCAAAAAATTCACATGATGTTATAAGTGAATTTGGAGTACATTAAGTTTCATGCTCAATTTAGTCCTAATAGGCTTAGATTACCTTTATTGAGTATTTGATCACCTGTGACTGATTTTTATGAATATAAGTGAATTTAATCACTTGTTCACCTTATAAATATCCTCACATATCATTCTCCCTTTCCTCTTATCACCATTCACACACTATGCCTATAGGGTGGTCATGATTGTGGAGTTCCCTCTATCTAAGACAAAATAGAGGGCATCTTCACTATTTGTCTAGCCAAATTGAGGCCATGGAGGGATAACTTAAGTAACTTTGACAATATGTACAAATTCTAAATACTTGATCACCTCTAAAAATCTCTCAACATTCCAAAACCTATAACTAGCTTATCAAGCCTAGTGACTATGTAGGGTAAATTAAAAATACCCCTAGTGGGGAAGAGCCAAAGTCTCAAACAAAGAATGCAATTATTCAACCAACACATTTTATTTATTTTAATACTATTACATAATATATGGAGTTATTACATACAAGTGGTGATATTATGATCCTAGTAATAACTCACTAAATTAACCATCTAATCCAAATATGAATATATTACTAACAACAATATATTCATTTAACCAAAAAACCTATAATAAATTTACATATAACCATGGTAACTAACACATTTTAAATATTAATTAATTTTGTACCACATGTAAAAAACTAATGTTAGAACTATTTCCTAACATTCACCCCTAGTTCTAACATGGGTCAAGAAATTTGAATGTCATTTTCATCCAATAATGCATTCAATTACAAGCAATCCCATTTTATTGAAAAATTCCTTCTTAGGATTATTTGAAGCTTGTAATTTATAATGGAATTGACCCAAAAACCAAAGGTGACTCAAAACTTTAGATACAACACTTAAAGACAAAATAGACTTTAGTAATAATAATAATAATAATAATAATAATAATAATAATAATAATAATAATAATAATAATAATAATAATAATAATAATGACACACAAAAAACCTATAATGACGATATACATGAATGATGATTGTCACATATATAGTTTTTTTGAATAAATAGTATAAAATACTGACTCTAGACACATAAAATATTAATGAAAACTAAATACAGGACTTGTTAAATAAAATAAATGACTTAAAATACTATAAAGACTACACACAATTTATCATGAATTAAAATAACTAAACCAAATATAATAAGCAATCTAAAAAAATTCATACAAAATAATAATTTAAACAAAAACTTAACACCATGATTCAAAAATAAAACACCACTCTATTATATGTAAAACATGGGTTACTTTAAAACTTTAGAAAATATAAAAAATAACTCATACCAAAAACATATAATAAAAAACTAAACTTATACATATAAAGTAAAAAATTAAAATGAGTCAAAAAAAATACCATGATTAACCTAAAATATTAAAACCTATAACCACATATTAAAAATAAGACTTAAAAAAAATTAAATAAAATAACTAAACTTAATCTTTCTCCCATTCACATTGGGAATGCATATGCAGTCGACGGTAGAGATGTAGATTATCTGGGGAGCTCAAACCAATCTACGAGATCTGAGTTGAGAAATACAATTGTGTTGATTTCCTTAAAAACTACAAACTACATGGTGAGTGGGAAGAAATGGTGTGTGGAATATTTGAAGGAGATTTAACCAAGATGGAAAAGCCATGGAATGGAGATCAATTTGAGCAACTCAATAAATTGAGTCGACTAGTTTGTAGAGCAAACAAATCAAATCAATCGATGAATATCTTCAATGCCAAATGGAGTGGTATAATAAACCAACACTAGTTGAGTGTTAATATTATGACAAAAAAACAAAACATATAGACCAATAGATTTGATCCATATAGAGGTATGTAGGAATGATATTACAATAAATTTTGTCACAATTGTATGTGGAAGTCAAATGCAAGGGTTGGAGGTTTGTCATATCAGGAAGCAAGGGAGAGAATATTTAAGAGCTCTTAAAAAATAACTTAGTCAGGGCATTCAAATTTTTAATACAATGTAGATCTTCAAACAAAAATACAAATCCTAAAATACAGGGGAGTTGCCTCAAGTAATTCCTTGTGATTGTTTTTGAGAACCATTTTTTCATCTGTTATTTTTTTAAAAATCTCCAATGAGTAGAGGATCGATCTAATGCATGAGAATTTATCAATGTGTATAGGCTTATTTTATTTACACACACTTTAAAAATCTTAAAATATGTAAAAATATCTATATATATAATCAAAAATTATATTTTAATTTTTCTAATTTTTGGAATGAAAAATGTGAATAGAATGGATGAATAGACTATGGAAAGAGGTGAACATAATGGAAGATTATAATATAAATATTTATATGGATGTAAAATAACAAAAATTGTGCACATGATCTATAAGGCAAATTATTGTCAATGTGTATGTAGGGGTGATTGAAAAAAATTGGCATTTACACGTGGGTTGTACTACATAGCCATTAATCCAATTTGATGAAAATATAAATGGATAGAGGGTAAATATACGTCCAAGATTGCCTTGATATGATACCATATATTGAAAATTCCCTTTGTGGGGGAAGAGATGAAGGTTTAAACAAAGAATTCAATCAGTCAACCAGCACATTTTATTTATTTGAATATTATTACATTATATATGGAGTTATTACCTATAAGTGGGGATGTTATGATCCCAATAATAACTCACTAAATTAACCAACTATTCAAAATACAAATATATTATTAAAAAAAATATATTCATTTAACCAATTAACCTATAATAAATTTACATATAACCATTGTAACTAACACATGGTAAATAGTAACTAGTTTTTTATCACATGTAAAAAACTAAGGTTAGAACTATTTCCTAAAATTTGTGCTATGGGTTGAGTTTTGAAACCCAGTCTTTGATTTATTTCTTTGAATATTATAATAATTTTAATATGTGTTTGACAAGTGTGACAATGGTTTCAATGTGTTAACCTACCTTATTCTTTTTCCAACTTTTCAAATTGCCTTTCTTCACTAACTAGAACTAGTCTGTTATATGTACTAACTGTGTCACCTATAGATGTAGCTTAGGTAGAAGTTATGCGACCTATATATGTTATAATTTGTGTGAGAGTAATAAATTATATTTTATTTATTAAATATGACATCATTGGGTCATATCAGACTTTAATGAACACCTATGGCTGCAGACCATGCTTATAGTCTCTCACAATCACCACACTCTAGGTCTACAGTCAAACTGTAGATGTTTCATTTGGAGAATCATGTGATTCATGTAGGTGATGATGTATGCCTAAGCACTATGTTTTCATTTTTAAATTCTAATAAAATCACTAGTTTCATATTTTATTCAAATAGAGTTAATTTGTCTTGAGTCATACAACCATTGTGTCATTATTGTGTTTTAAGATCGTTTCTGTTTCAAGAGTATTGTAACTTACTAAATGTCTGTAGTGAAAACTTGCCTAAATTGTAAGATTATTTTCATTATCGTCTCTTGAACAAACAATCACCTTACTATGCTAATATATTATCTCTAGGTTAGTGATACAAGAGAGAAACTACTAGGCCTATCTAGAGCTCAAGACACTTTCCCATGGGATGACATAGGGTATGAGCAAAACCTCATTTAGATTAGTTAAGGTAAAACTTCTCAATTACAAATTTATAAACCTTTTAACTAGATATGAGTGTTAATGGATGGTTTTAAAATTAGTCTTCAATATCTTTAAGTGACTCAGTGTCACTCTAGTCACCTTGAAGATCTTATCATAACCTTAAAACTCTTGCTTCAACAACATGATTGATCAAGGCTTAATTCCACTTGATTATATGTTATAGTCACAAGGAGATATAATTATGTTTGTATTATGACTATATTATAAGTCTTACCTATCTAAAATTTGGTATATTAATGGTTAAACCATGTTACTGATCATACATTAGGTTTTATGAATGTTCAGAGGTTACAATCTCATTGATACCCCTATCTAAGCACTCTCACACAATCTTGTAGGTGATTATTGGAGGGATTCTTGATTTTGATTGTGTCTTAGACATCTCCATTACATTAAAGATACTTTTGAGACTAAAAATTCAAAGGATAATGATCACCATGTGATGAGATATTGGACACAACATATCACCTGTTTTTTGAAGAGTAATATAGGAAGAAAAACTTTACAATTATGAAAATAGTATTTGCAGACTTCAATGGAGTCTTCTACTATCAAAATGAGATAGTCGTGCTTATTCCTTGATATCCAAACATGAAAAATAGACTAAAAACCATATGATAAGGATGTTCATACTCTTCAGTATCATGTACACCACTGATTTCTCTTAGATCAATGTAATCAGAGAAAGAAAACTAAGGTGTTGGAGATGTTAAGGAAGTTTTGAGAAGGTAACAATCTTAGAGATTATTCATAAAACATAGTATTTCCATGAAATTTCAGTACAAATGGATTAATATCAACCACTAAGTTCACTCACTTAAACTCTTCTCCTATCCATACTAAAGGAAAACTAGTTGACTTTTGTGACTTGTCCAAGAGAATGATGAGAGAGAGAGGTCATTTTTACCCACTTTTGGGCCTATGAAAGATACTTGAGCATGAAATTTAACTATGGGGATCTAAATAGACCTCCCTAAAGTGTTCACACATGCTATAACTATATATAATCTATATAACTTACTTGAAGCTCCTTTATTTGAATTTTATCTTCTTAAATCTATGTTGAACCTACAATTAGTCATTTTTAAAATGGTTTCTCTAACCATTTCTAACATGTGGGATGTTGAATATCCTATTGAAACACTTTTATTATTACGGAAACCATACAACCCTTTTAAATGGCCAAAAGGTGGCATAATATAACATGAGACTAACTATACAAATGTGATAAGAGATAAAATACATTATATGACCTCATTTAAGACCATGGTGCACATTTTCAAACCTAGGAGATGTTATGAAAGTTTGAACTATATAGGGAGTTTACTTAATTTGACTTGGGGCTAAATTAATCAACATTATGGAAATTTTATATGGGTAGAAAGCCTGATATGCTAAAGACTAGAAGCCTTATCCTAATCATTATGTTGTGGAGTCACCTATACACCACATTTGACACTAAAAATCCTTTGAAACGACCACAAAACCATACCAAATAAAAAATGAAAAAACCACATAAGAAAAGAAACTAAATCAAACACACTTGTGCTCTTATAAAAACTTAAGGAAAACACACACAACTCAAACAAACTAACTTATGCACAAAATAATCTTAAGTAATCCTTCTCCTCTTGGATCATAGGGAAATATTGAACTATATTTGCCTCATCAAATGAAGGACTGAATAAATCATATTGCCTTTTGATCATTGATCTTAATATTTTTAATTTCATTTTCTCCAATCTATTTGGCATGACTTCAAATGCAATGAAAGTAAATGTAAATAAATCACCTATTAATGTGAATTCCTCTTGTGATTCAAAAATCTCCTCATGATACTCTTCAACTATAACTTGACCAGGTTTTTCAAGGAAATTTGCATCATTATCTACCAAGAACATACCTTGTTCAAAATCCTTGTAAGTTGGCATATCCAATGGCATGAATTGAGATGAATCTTATGATTAATTTATAGGAATGTCTCCAATAGGAATAGCCTCTTGATTATTGAAAAATTTAGGCCAATATAAATTTTATTTGTCCTTTAAGAGTGAGAAAGAATCTTAAAATTTATTGAATAGATGATATCCCATTTTGATGACCTCAAACATATCATCATGGAGTGTATATGCTTCTTGGATTGACATACTTGAGGGACTATTTCTTCCTTTGATGTTCACTTTATTTCAAAATATACCTTATTCACTCTCGAATATAATATATATTCCTTAAATATGAGAGTAACCTGTTCTTATAATTACAAAAAAAATTCATCATATTCTTGATCATTTTCATGAAGCTCAACCAACTCAGCCATTATGACGTTCTTCCTCTTCTATGTCTTGATAAATAGATTTCTCTTACACATGAACATCAACTAACTCAATAGATTTGGATTCATTCTCAAGCACCTCTTCTTTCATTTCTTGAATAAACTCTTTGTGAACAGTTTTCAACATGACCTTCAACATCTTTTTCTTTACTTAAGAATATTGAATTGGACTTATATTCATTAAGGGGAGTCCCTATGGTGATATTTTCATCATATATACTCATGTCTTCTTATTTATTATTTTTATCTTGATATTTATCTTATTCAATAATCTCCAATAGGATAGGTTCTCTTTCAATAAGGGATGAGGTGGGAGGGTGATGGATAGGCTAATGCGTTGGATATGGAGTATGAGGTGTGATGGAGGGATCATGAATGGGCTTGGGAATGAAGGATTATTAAATGAAATCATGGTGAGATGAAAATTTGTATTGATTAATAGGAGATAAACCTTCTTCAACAAAATTTTCTCTTATCTCATATCCTTCTTGAGGCTCTTCAACATCTACAATTTAATCTTTAACCTCTTGGTTTTCCCACCTTTATAGTCTATCTATTGACCATTAGATACAATATATTTCCAAGTAAAATTGCTCATTGGTATCTTATTGGGTTTATCATTAAACTAAACACCACATGTTCATCAAAATTTGAACTAAATCTCAACCACTCCATGAGATGAATAGGGAGAACATCAAACTCTCCATCCCATGTTATCATCTCTTCTTTAATCTATAGTAGATATGGCATGAGTGCCAATAAGGATGTGACATGAGGTGGGATTTAAGTAGGATGAGGAGGGAAGGATTATGGGTTTTTGTGATATCCTAATTATTTAGTTAGTTTCATAACTTAATATTGTAATAACTTATATCTTGCTTTCTAATATCTTGATTTCCAATTAATGAGATCATTTGATTCCTCATGAAAAGCTAATGGGAATAATATTGAGATGGATATGGAGACACTTATTGGTACTCTTATTGAGAAGATTATTCATATGATTCTTCATAGGGTTGTTCAAGAATATCATATTCATATGGTGAAGGAATATGATGATCATAGGGATGCCATGTCTCATAAAAATGATAAAAACCTTGATAGGGTTGTTGAGGGGTATAGCATGGGTCATAACAATATTGATAGGGAGATGCATAGTAGGGATTCTCAACATAACCAAACATATCAATGTTGTTAGTCACATGAGACATAAGAATTGATTAAAATATTTTATAATAAGTACCTAGGATGCTTACAACCAGATGACTGTTCTCAAAGTCACCATTGGTGTTTTCTTGGATGCTTTCAAAAGCTTATAAGAGAAAGAACACACCAACAATCCTTCAACTCTTTCAGACCTTATCCCCACTAGGCATACCAAAAATATTATCCCTAATTCTTTCAAACTAGAGAGATTGTTCAATACTTCTATTTATTGATTGAAACATTGGATTACCTTTAGGCTTATGGGTTTCCTATATCAGAGGTAAACCTCTAGGTTTAAGGTTTAGCTCCCTAAATTAGTGTTTGATAAATTATCACCTACACTAATAGATTTATTAGATGAAAAGGGATATCAGGAAAAAAAATTAACATATGATAATGATATGATACACTAAATGTATCTCCACTAGACTACTTAAACTATGAAATATGACTCATAATACTAGTCTCAACATCCTAAATTTATCTAACACAGGTGTTTTAAACATAGAGGTGATATGCATTGAAATTTTTAAGGTGAGTTAACATGAGGTCATATTGAAAACACTAATTCTACTCCTTGAACTTAAAGATAGGAAAATACACTAGCTACACTTCATGTGACCTGTTCGAAGGAGAACTACTTGTACCAAACATGAAAGAGTAAAGAGAACACAAAGAGAGATAGTTATCACTTGTGATTCCACTATTCACTACTTCACATAATTAGAAAATATATATATTAACTAAAAACCATATTTTAAATATTTATTTCAAAGGAAAATACATTATTCAAAGTAGTAGGGATTCACCATACCAGCTGTGGATTAGATATAAGGGCAAAATCGCTTGCATATATAAAGCATAAGAGAAGAGAGAGAATAACAGAAGTGGAAGGGTCACAAGGAAAAGTGTAAAAATATGAGAAAATTTTACAAATAAAGGTAATTAAGTGTGAAATAGGTCATGAAGGTCCTCTTGGACAAATTTCCATCATGAACATGACATATCTTTCAGGTTGGCCTAGAGACACTCAATAGTTCTTCTTGAAATTGCCTTCATGATGAAGTGTCACTTGACAACTTAAAGATGAATAAGGAATTATTTTACACATATATCCTAATGTGGGATATTATTAAAAAAAAATTAACATCCATAGACACCCTTAAATTGATGACTTCCCTTTTGTCACTTGTCATTCACTGTCTGTAGTCATTTACTAGCCTTCTTGGTTTCAATATTCATACTTATCATCAAGGTGACTTGAATTTTTATAATGAGATGTGTTTAATAGGTGTTATGACATATGTTTATAAACTCTTTTCCTTACACTCCATCAATTAGACCCCAAAAGATCTAATATCAGGCCTCTCATCTTTACATTAGGTAGTCACTTTGTTTTCTCATTGTCTATCCAAGAATACCTACAATGAAAAGATTATCATAGAGGTTTCCATGATTATCTATGTTGATATATGAGAAAATTAATTTAGGATAATTCTTTAAGTACCTCACATAATGGTTATCACTTGTACATTCTCCTTTGTACCTATAATTTACCTCTGAACTATAGAAAACCAAGATTTTGGCATGACCAAACAAGTAATGGTATAGATCAATTGGATGATGATGACCTTGGGAGATTGATAAACATGTTAAAATAATTTTCATAACCAATTGGACATTTATACATGTGTATATTTACATTTATTCTCCATCAATTTTGCACAAGGGTTTGAGAGGGCTTTAGGAGGTTTTACTTGTTAACAATGATTTATAAAATCTAGATAATCAACCACCAAAAAAATTCCCTCGAGATAAAGTGTAGGAGCACATTAAACTATTCATATATCCTTGACACACCATGAATACCATTTTTACAGGTATGAGCAATTGAATACGGCTCTTGAGTTCCTTCTGGGCATTCTAAAAAGGCCTAAGACCAAATTTTACTAAAATGACCAATTTGGGATATTTACCTCAAAGAAATAGATTTTATAGACTGTTACATCATAAATTAAGGATCCAAAATTGTCTGGAAAATTCATGTGGTTTTATAATTGAATTTGGAGGCCATTAGGGTTCATTCTCAGTTTAGGCCTAATAGGCTTAGACTCCCTTTCTTGAGTATTTGTCCACCTATGAGTGTTGCTTAAGATTTAAGGTGACTTTAAACACCTTTTCACTTTAAAACTAGCCTCACACATAATTCTAAAATTCCTCTTTATTCTCCCTTTCCTCCTATCACCATTCACATACTATGTCTGCAAGTTGGTCATGAATGTGAAGTGCCATCTTTATAAGAAAAAATAGAGGGGATCTCCTCTTTCTTTTTGTCTAAAGTGAGGATATGGAGGGATTAATTTATTTATTATGACACTTTATATAAATTATCAAGACTTGGTCACCTTTTCAAAGCTCTCAACACTCCAAAACCTATAACTAGATTCTCAAGCCTAGTGACTATGCAGGGTTTTGGGCTGACTATGGGTTGAGGTTTGAAACCTATTATTTTATCTATCTCTTTACATATTATAATCACTTTAATTTTTTTTGGACAAGTGTCAGAATGGTTTTAATGTGTTCACCCACCCTATACCTTTTCTAATTTTTCCAACTGCCCTTATTCACTAGCAAGAACATATCTACTATATATATTGATTGTGTCACCTATAGATGTACATTAGGTATAATTTATGAGAACCTTATAGGTTTTAATTTTTGTGAGATTACTAAATTATATTTTTTTGATTACCTCTAATATCATTAGATCATATCAAACCTAAATGAACAACTATGCCTGGTTGTAGTAGGATTTGGAGCACACTATGAATTAAACAAGATAATTCAAACTCAAAACATAATATATCTATTAAGAAGGATTTATGAAACAAATAAAAATGATATTCACCTTACCAAATTACTTGATTCATCTCGCCTCCTTCCAAGATGTTCTAATGGATTTTGATTGCATGTAAAATTAGATTTTTAGCAGGGTGATGGCATGATTATTTGATGTTGGATGCTTAATTCAATGAATAATTTGACATGGATTGGGTATTATAATGCTTATTGATGAGGGTAATATTATCATTATGATGTTATATAAATTATAGTTAGTTTTTTAATGCCCAAGCATGGATATTCATATCATAATGGAGGGAGATTTTAGAAAATTTAAATTTTTTAAAAAGTCTCTAGTTTTAGAGACCTATAAAGACTTGGAGGATATTCTCCAATTCTAGAGACTTATCCATTAGTTTAGGGATAATGAGGGATCAGGTATAGGTTAGATAGGTATTAGGTAGGTGATTAGGGACTAGGATTAAATCCAAAATAAATTGCATTAACTAAATAAATAAAAGCACTACAAGAGGTGCTTATTTATACAATACTAAAGGAGATTAGATCTCCTAATATATAAGAGATTACAACTAATCACACATAGGAAATACCCCAAAAAACTAACCTATGTCAATCAAAGGTTAATAAAACTTTGATTCATTTATTACAATATAGCTAGGAATAATTAATTATTCTAACATTCCCCCCATTAATTGATCATATCCTGAAGAGAAGAAGAGAGAATTATTGAATGCCTCAAAGTTATCATGTATAAGTGACTTCATGAAGATATCTACACTCTGATCCTAAGTGGGGAAATACTATATCTATATGTTGTGTTGCTAAACATGTTCACATATGAAAGGAATGTAAACCTATATGTGTTTGGTTCTCTCATGAAACATTAGATTGTGAACAAGATGTAGAATGCCCTGATTATCACAATTTAGAACTATAGGCTGAGTCTGTGGAACTCTAAGCCTTGAAGTAATGTGATGTATACATATCACTTCACAAATATATCTTGTTACATCATGATATTATGCCTTTATGGAAGATATAGAAACACAATTTTTATTCTTACTTCCCCATAAAATTATACCAAATCCTATAAAGAACACAAATCTAGAAGTAGATTTCCTATCATTAATAGAAGCTCCATGATATACATCTATGTATCCTATCAAGAAGAATTTATCATTTTTATTATACTATAGGCCATACTCAACTATACCTTCGATGTATCTCAATAACCACTTTACTACTTTCCAATGTGACACCTTTGGTTCTTGCATGAACTAAGAAAGATAGCTGATAACATAGCTAATATCTAGCCTAGTATATGTCAAGTAAATGAGACTCCCAATCAATTATTGTTAGAGAGTTACATTTACTTCTAGTTATGGATATGTATGATACAACTAAAGTCTTGTCTCTATATATGTTGCAATAGGCTTACATTCCATCATTTTGAATTTATTGAGCAATGTCTTGGTATACCTCATCTATGAAAAATAATGTAATTTTCCTTCTACCATACCTCTAAACTAAGACAATAGTGTAGTATCCCAAGATCTGTCATGTCAAATGATCACTTGAGATAGTTTTTATTTTTATTGATCATCTTCACTATGCTATTAGTGATGACTAGATCATCGACATAAACAATCACTATAATAACCTTCCACATGCTCTTTAAGGTAGAGGTTAAGATCATATGGACTTCTATTGAATCCATGTTGTATGAGATGCTCATCATTCTTGATGTACTAGGCTCAGGGAGCCTATTTTAGCCCATAGAGAGACTTGATAAGCCTACACACTTTATGTTCCTAATTAGGTGCAACAAATCCTTCAAGTTAAGTCATGTAGACTTCCTCTTTCAAATCTCCATTAAGATAGGCACTTTTTAAATCCATTTGATGTACTTTCCATCCAAATTATGCAACCATATCAAAAACCATTTTGATATTCTTTATCTTAGTTGTGGGATCAAAAGTGTCCTCATAGTTAATGCCTTCTTTCTAAACATAGCCTTTGTAACAAGCCTTGCTTTCTACTTATTAATACTACCATCTACTTTGTACTTATTCTTAAAGCCACATTTACATTCAATAGGTTTCTTTCCTAATGGAAGATCAATAAGCTACCAAGTTTTATTCTTAATTAGTGATTGATATTCTACATCTATGGAGTATTTCTTAGTTTTAGAGTATAGGGCTTCTGTTACTATAAAAGGATCATATATTTCTTGTACAATACTCATAAGGACCATATTGACCTCTTCTTGAGCCATACTTTATCTCCTTGGTCTTGAAGTGGATGTATTTGGTATTCCATCCAAGTTATCATCATGTATAGTACTTATATACCACTTATGCATATATTGAACTATAGGTGGTGGTGTTATAGGTCCTACTTGACTATCTTCCTCTTCACTTTCACCACCACTATCTAAAAATAATACATGACTTTTGCCTATATCATTTTCTTATGTATAAGGTGGATTTATTCCACTCTTTTCATCAAATACTACATCTTTGCTAATTATTACATTCTTTGTTTTTAGATGAAAGAGCTTGTATGCCTTTGATTGTGCATTATAGCCCACAAAAATGCATTCCTTTATTTTTTATCCAGCTTATTTATTTTATTCTTAGGAACATGCATATATGAATTGAAACAAAAAACTAAAAGGTGAGTTACCTTTGGTTTATTCCTTATCCAAAATTCATGTGGTGTGATTCCATCAAGAGCTTTGGTCGGTAACCTATTCAACAAGTAGACTGCAGTGTGACAAGCTTCTACCCAATATGTATTAGGTAATTTTGCATCCTCAACCATGATATGAAACATTTACACAATGACCCTATTACACCATTATACAAATCTATTCTACTAATTTGAATATGGAGCTATCAATTGATGATTGATTCCATTCACACTGAGATAGGCTGAGAATTTTTTACCAGTGTAATCCCCCCCACAATCTAAGTAGAGGGTCTTGATTTTCCTACCAATTTTATTTTCAACCATGGCCTTGAATTATTTAAAGACTTAAAAATCTTGATCCTTAGGCTTCAATAAATATACCCACATTTTTTGTGAGTAATCATCAACAAAAAACTAAAACTATTTATACCCTTTGCGACTAGGAGAAAAATGTCCACAAAGTTTAGTGTGTAACAAGTATAACTTACCAAGTGACTGATAGTATTTACAAAAGGATCTCTTTTTTATTTTTCAACTAAGTAACTAGTACATATATCTAAAGATTTCTTGAGTTTGGGAAGACCATGGACCATATCTTGTTTTCTCAATTAAACTAAATATCCATGACTATAGTGGCCATATCCTCTATGCCATAAATTTCCTAGTTCTATATATTTGACCACAAGTTCTTCATGATCATTTTGAATAAAATCAAGATGAAACATTTTTCTAATGTTGGAAGCTTTGGTAATCACTTTGAAATGCCTAGAATTATCTTTGATATGGCAAAATGTTTGACCATTTTGGTGATCAAATTCAATCATGAGGTTGTGATCAAGTAGTTGATTAATAGAGAATAGATTTTTGTAAGACCTAAAACATATAGAACATTTAAAATGTTTCAATTTTTGTTTCCAAGTTGAAGTTTTATGTCACCACTATGTTGTATTGTATATGAGGTATCATCTCAAAGTGATACATTTCCCTTTGACTCTATTTTTTTAAAATTAGAAAACCAATCTTTTCTACCTATCATGTGTCTAGTTGCTCCTGAATCAACATACCAAATTACACTTGGATGATTGGTAGACTCATGTGTTTGAGTAGCTAAACCATATTCCTCATTTGAAGAATTATTATCTTCAATGACATTGCCATGTTGTTTAGGATTGAATTTTTTTTGTTTGCACCTATTTTGTTGTTTTGGTTATTCTTTTAGTTTGTGGTGACTTATTGAAAGACGACTTCTTACTTGATGAGCTCTATTGAAAAGTGTTGTACCAATAATGTTTCAAGTCATGTCCTTGTTTTCCATAAATTTGACATGCTTTAAGAGAATGTGAATTATTCCCCTATTGGTTATGTGGATTATTCTACTTTGGAGATTAATTTTGACCCTTCATGGGTTTCTTCCCCTTCATATTTGATGTGATTACATGCTCATCATCTACTTCCTCTAAATTATGAATAGTTTCCTCTTGTCGTAATAAATTGACCAGCACCTCAAAAGTTGGTTTTTGTCCTGTGACATTCAATGTGGTTACAAAGATCCTATATGTGGGGGGTAGTGCTCTAAGGATTATATGGACCAAAGAATTATCTATCACTATTTTTCCCAAATATTGAAGCAAAGCCCACAAAGTTGTAAATCTTCTAAGGAATTCTTCTACATTTTCATCTTATTTGAGATTAAGAGTGTGCAATTGGCACTAAATATACAAGATTTGGTTTTGATTCTTAGATTTATAAACAATTTTAAGCTTATACCATGAATATTTTATATCTATAACACTATGGATATGAGGTTTTACCTCATCCAAAACACCAAACATGATTATTAACTTAGCCTTTTTATTATCCTTGTCATATTTTTGTTGGTGATCAATATCTATTGCATGTCTGATCTATGTGCCTTCAACTACTAACAAAATATATTCAAACTATAGATGTGCTTGTACATTTATTTTCCATGTTGTATAATTATCACCATGAAGAAATTGTGTCAAGGAGCACAAAATGTGGTCCTAAACTAGACATTTTACAAGTTATGTATGATAAAGAAATACAAGTATGTGTAAGTGTAGAAATGAAATGTGCATTTGAAAAATATAAGGAAAATGCAAAAAATGCATACAAAAAGATGAAAAATTGTGCACTATCACACAATGGACGTTAGACTCTACCAAAATGTGTCCAAATAAGCAATGGAAAATTGGACATTGGTTTCAACCAAAAATATATTCAAGGAACAAATGAGGCTACAATTTTTTATTTTGGATTTTTAAAATGTAATGACTCTAATAGATATATAATCTACAAATATGCACTTTTTAAAAAGACAACATACAAATTGGAGTTACTAGTCAAAATTTATGGCCTCTTAAAGGTCCAAAATACATGAACTCATCAGCTAAGCTAGTAGGAAAATCAAGAACCTCCTCTCAAATCATGGGGGGAAATACACCAGAAGCTTAAAAAATTCTAATTTTTTTAAATTAGTATTTTTTTAGTAGAATTCAAAAAAATTACTAGATCATTTTTATAGATTCTATATTTTTTCTAATCTGATAAGTAATCATCACCTTGAGACATTTAATAACACTTTGAGATAATAATAATAATTATTATTATAATAATAATAATAATAATAATAATAATAATAATAATAATAATAATAATAATAAAGAATTTTTGAAGCTTCTGGTGTATTCCCCCCATTTTTTGAGTAGAGGTTCTTGATTTCCTTACCAGTTTCATTTTAGGAAAGGCTAGGGTGTAGGTTAGTAGGTGGGTAATTGGAGTTATGGGTTTTAAAAATTCCCATATAAATGGATAACTAGGATTATATTAGAATAATAGGGATTAGGATAGAATTAATGAAGGAATGAGATGGGATAAGGTTAGTAAATGTAAGATAATAAAAGGGGGATATTAGATTAATGGCTAGGAAGGCAAATATGTTAGCAGAATAAAATAAGATAAATAAGATTAGTGGAATTAGTGTGAATTAATAGGAATATTATCTATGGTAATTAGGAAAGTAAATTTAGGTGCATAAATTTTGCCACTCTTTGAAAGGGAATTGTGAGTGGAGTGAAGAAGGAGTAATGGTATTTCAAAAAAAAACCATGTCATGGATGAATGTTAGTAGATGATGTTAGGGGATATGATGCCCCCTTAAGGGGACATGTGGGGAAGAATGAGATGGATGGCCACTCAAAATAAGAAATTTTGGGTGGGATGACATGGATATATGAGGGGATGGGATGCCAAGTGTGAGATGAAAGATGAATTAGAATTTGACTTGAGTAATGAGCTATAAATAAATTATTCCCTTGGCAAAGAGACATGCTTAGGGAGTAAATATGATGGGTGTCATGGTTTTCAACACATCCCAAGGGGGAATCAACCACAACATGACTAAAAGGTTATAATCTTTAGACATATCCTAAGTAAGGATGCATGAAAGGGAGAACTATTGGCCAAGATAAGATTTATTTGATAACATTAATGATGGTTTTATCTCAAATCTAAATTGATTAGTAATTATGATAGAGAAGAATTGATATGATCAATTAACCAATGAGTAGCGATGATGCCCTTAATAAGGACATATGCAAGGGAGTAGGAGATGAGATATTTCCCAAGCTATCCTTTGACACAAAGAAGTGACCAAGTAATAATATTTTGAAAAGACCTCAGGCTAATATAGTTTTGATGAGAGGAAAGAGGACAATGATGATGATTAGGGATTAAAGGATGATATTAGTGATGATAGGATATGACTTAGATGTTATTCAAATGGGTCAAGAGGATTCTATTTGTGATGGGATCATGGATGATAATATGATTATATAAATGATGAGGGAGGGCATATGTAATCAATCCATCACAATGTCATAAGGATCATCATAGTCTAAGTAATCCATTAAATATAACACTTGATAATATACCCCATGATATAAGCATTATTAAGAGGATATTGTGCCAATGTGCATGGGAAAATAGTGAACTTTATGTCCTTGAGAGTACTTTTTGGTGTCCTTATATCATCCTCATTCATTTCCAAAATAATACATGATGCAAAAAAAACATAAAATAAATAAGATATATACATGATATAAAACAAAAAATAGACAAACAATAGATAAATAGCAAAAAAGTGTCTACATGTAATGTCATAATGTCTTGTATAAGGATTGGATGAGTGATTAGGTGATGGTAGACTAGGATGATCATGATGTGGTTAGGGATGTAGCATAGACATGAATTTAGATAAGATGAATGATGAGAATTATGATTAAGATGAGATTTTATCCTTAGTTTGGGATGGAAGGGTGGATGACATGATGGGGTGTGATAAGGTATTTGAACATTAATGTAATCTCAAAATTTAATCAAAAAGTGGTCAAGAAAGGTGATTAAACAAGTTATGACCAATGATTATCAATATACAAGGCCCTATAAGGATCTAATATAAAAAAGAGACTAGGAGATGATGGGATTAAATACCTTTCACATTAGTAAAGAGTAATTGGATGGGTGCTAGGTATGAAAAGAAAATGATAAGATAGTGATGGGATCAATAACCTTCCATACTGACAAAGGGTAATTAGAAGGGTAATGGTAAGAAAATGACCTAATAGGAAGTAATTGGTGCTATATTAAAGTCTTTGATAAGGTGATGTATGTTAATAAGACCTAGCCAATAGGATGAGTTAGAGGATATGAAGGGATGGGTGACCACTCTAGTTTGGTCTCAAAATTAAACATGGTATCTAAAAGATGGGAAAATATGAGATAGATGGAGATGGATGTGGCTAGGGGATTGGGTATAAGACAAGACATGATGGATTATTTTTGGATTTTTTCAAGTTTTATTATTTTTAAGGTTTTTTCACATTTTTTAGTTTTTAAATATTTTTGGGATATATATATATATATATATATATATATATATATATATATATATATATATATATATATATATATATATATATATATATATATATATATATATATATATATATATATATATACGCACACACACATTATAAAAATGGTTTTACTATCAAAGGTAATACCAAGCCTAGTAACTAAGAGAATAATGGAGGGATGATGGATAGGATAACAAAAGATAATGATGAGCACCAAGGATAAATGGATTAAGGATAGCCAATGACCACATCATGAAGGAACCAAATGGTTATTTGCCTAAGTTTTCATTGGAGGATATGCCAAGAGGATTTTAGGATAGTTATATAGACAACTTCTTCTTCCTTACAAAGGTTAAGATGGGAAAGAAGAAAAGATAGGATGAATGATATGATGGTGGATGATAGATAGGAACAATGGATCAAGGGATAAGATGATGGGTGATATAGACAAGGTGGATAAGTTATGTGATAAGTGGGATGAATGGATGAGGATATGAAATGGATGGATTTTCCCCCATGTTTTGAGGATAAATTAAAATAATATATTTTTTTACCATGATGTTGAAAATTATTTTTCATCATAGTACTTACCTAAGGTGCCAAAAGACTAGTTTTTAGCATTGGATGAATTTTTTTTTTTGAAATTTGACTTTTATGGGGATCTCAATTTATTAGATATGAGTATAAGATGTAATAATGCCAATAATAGATATATCCTTAATGAACACTAGTGATGGGGATATGTGATGTTGGGATCATGTCTTGATGGCATTTATTGATTCTTGATTTAGCATGCTATGGACATTTTGACTAGGTATCTTTATAAACCCTATGAGGGAGAATGATACCCAGGGATTTTAGATATGGTATGGATGGAAGGATGTCATGATTTTGATAATGGTATATAGGATGGGAAGGAGGGATGTGATCTTGAATGATATGATGGGATGGAGAATAAAAATGGTTTTTGATAGTTACACACATCATTAGATATGGTAGAGGGATTCTTTAGATTGGTGCCATGAGATCAAGGGATCCAAGACATTATGATGTATTTATTATTTGATCCAAACATTAAGAGGATGGTCAACCATATGATTATTATTTATGTCTTTCTTTTAAATTATTGATTGGATTTAACTTTAATGTCCCCCTAGTGCCTAATTTTTGGATTCACTAAAGGAGCTTGATTTTTGAATTGATATATGATTATGTTGACTTCCATATGCTCCTAGTTCCAGATTTTGGGCTTCACTAGGGGAAGACATTATTTGATTAGGCTGATGATTTAAATTTTCTTGATTATGATTTAGGGGATCAAATATGACTTGATCATGATTTATGACTTTAGGAATGTGGTCTTAGGCTATTATATTTATGACACATGATATTAAATGTAGAGGGGAATTCAATTATGCATGTTATTATTCATTCCCTTCATAGACTTGGATATAGGAATTATGGAGGATAGGTAGATGGTGAATGTTGGGTGGTGGATTAAGTAGATAATGTGCATCATAGTCATCATAAAGGTGACTAGGATCCCTAGCCTCAACATTAGATAAAGTATCCTTAATAATCTCTAAATGATTATTAATACATTCCTCTAAGGTAGGATCAAATCCACTCTAAAAATAAGATACAGAAATTGAGAACTCAATTATGATATCATCATCCTAAGTGGGATCTTCAAAAGAGTATGCATTATTACCAACTGCTGCAACATTAACTAAGTATGATGTTTTTGATGAGGAATGTGATTTAAATACTAGTTCTACATATGATCTTGAGACAAATGAAACTTATTCTAACTTCAATGCTAATTTTGATATACATGATGCTATATGTAGAGGGGAATTCAATTATGCATGTTCCTATTCATTTCCTTCATGGACTAAGATATAGGAATTATGGAGGATAGGTGGATGGTGAATGTTGGGTGATGGATTAAGATAATAGTGGGAATCATATTCCTCATAAAGTTCATTAGGATCCCTAGCTTCAACATTAGATAAAGTGTCCTCAATAATCTCGAAAGGATCACTAATACATGCCTCTAAGGTAGGATCAGATCCACTCTAAAAATAAGATAAAGCATTCAAAAACTTGGTTATGATATCATCATCTTGAGTGGGATCATAAAAAGAGTAGGCATTATCACAATCTCCTACAATATTAACTAATTATGATGTTTCTCATGAGGAATATGATTTGGATATTAGTGTTACACATGATCCTACGATAGATAAAACTTAATCTAACTCTGATACTAGTTTTGATGTATATGATGCTATACTGCTAGTAAAATAGGATTTATCCATGATTTTCCTCTTAATGGGGGGTGCTTGATGTGATGGGTGAGAGGGAGATGATAGATGAATAATGGATGAAGTAAAGATAGGTCCATGAAACGGATTATGGGATATAGAAGGACTAGGTTTATGGGGAGTAGACTTGTTTTGAATGGATGGGTGATCAGAGATGGGGAGATCATGGAGGATGATTAAGATGTCTTGACCTTGTCTTGGAAGGGGAAGGGTTTGATCATGATAGAGAATGGAATCTTCACATTCCTCTTCTTTTCACCCAAGGATTTAAATTCATATTATTCATCCTTGATTATTATGTCACCACTATTGATGAGGTCTTGGACATAGTCTCAAAAATTTTGACATCATTTAATGGAATTACCAAAAAATTTATGATATATACAATATTCATTTGCTTTATACTAAGAGGGATGAGGCTTGGTGGGATCAAGATGTAGTATGGGTGAGTAGACCATCATGTTAGTGATGAAAATTTATTTGAAAAGGGATTCCAATGACATAAGAAGGGGTGTATAAGGACCCACTTTACATTTTGACTTAGATGTGGAAGCATTGGACTTGAGATCAGATGGTTGTTGATGTGACTTGGTAGATGAAATAGAAGTAGAAGAGGTGGCTAGGATAGGATTACCTTTTCTAGTATAAGAAAGAATAGATGATGGATCATGACTAGGAGATGGAGGATGTACATGGGACTCACATGAAGGGGTTTTTACTAGAGGTGAAATAATTTTAAGGGGTTCAACACCTTTAATATGCAAAACACCCATCATAATGAACTATAAGAGGATCTCATGCTTGTTGGTAGTTATGTAATAGTTTATGTGATTGGGGTCTAATTACATGGTGGTGGGTAATAAAAGTGATGGATGATGATTAGTAAATGGAGGATTTTATTGTGGATGGGTATAAATTAGGGCCAAGGGTTTTAAATAGGGCTAGTGGATGACAGAAGGGAATGGAATAAGGGTTTATAGTGGACTATTTTGGGAGGTGAATTTAGGATTATGGGGTTAAAATCAATGGGAAAGCAAACAAACATATTCCATGTCCATAAAAGGAATTCATATTTATTATCTATGATGTAGTGACTGACTAGGGTGAGTGCATCAAGGAAGGCTGAGACTAATTTCATGGTGATACAAGATGGTGATTTAGGGAAAATGGGATCATAATTTGAGGGTAAGAGAGCCCCTAACTCTAGTTCCCATAAAAGTACTTCATCTTTGTTGGCTAGGATGTATTGGTCTACAAGAACTAGGCCCAAATCCATGGGATGATAATGGGGGTGATGAGGTAGATTATGAATTAGGGGTGATTTATTAAACAAATTAGGTCAAAATATTGAGCTAGTATGATACATGCTGATGAAGATGTGATTGAGATGATATAGAATTAAGATCAAATAGGTGTGAATGACCTATCGACAATGTCAAGTTATCAATCTAGAAAAAGGATTAAGGATTTGATGGGTGCCTAGATTCAAAACTAGAAAGATGATGATATTATGGGTTCTATTTATGAGTAAGTAGGGATTATTAGATTGATTGATGGTGATGGGTTTTCTAGATTAAAACTGACAATGTGACAAGGTGCTAATAGGATATCAACTAGGTATGAGATCTGACCAAAGGATGAATGATAGTGGATAAGGATGATAGGATGATGTTAGTGAAATAAAGATAATGGAATTTATCAATATTTAAGACCACTTTATTAGATATGGGATTAGATAGGACTATGTGATTAAGGTGGTAGTATGTTGAGATAAGGATGCATATAGGTAGGTGATGATGGGATGTGGATGACTAGGGAATGATGGAGATGGTGTAGACATATTTATGGCTTAAAAATTTAACTAGGATAAGATAAGATGAGGGTATAATAGATGGGTAATAAAAGTAAGGTCATGATAAGGGATTGATTATGGACTTAGGATAAGATGTAATTAGGATGTGGATGATAAGATATGATTAGGTGATAGGGGATGGATAATGATGGGTGGTGATAGGATGGTATATGACTAGAAGAATGTACAAAATAAATAAAACATGTAGGTGATGGGGATATGGTTGGAATAGGAAGGGATGAGGTGAGTATGTGAATATAAGTAGTTCATGATGTGGAATTGGGTAAGGATGTAAGATGGAGTGGGGTATGTATATGATAAGGGTATGACTAAGGATGGATGGGATGAATACAAAGATATAATGGATGATAGGATAGGAAAATAAAAGGATATACAAAGCCAATATGCATAATGGTATGATGTCAAAGATGTACTAGGTGATAGGTACAAAGGATGAATGGATAAGGATATATAAGATAAGATGTATGTGATGGGGGTATGAAAAATAATGAGTGGATTAGATAATATGGGAGATGGTATAGGATAATGAAAAGGGTATACAAATATAATAGGTACTAAGAGATGATGACAAGGATGTCCAAGATAAGATGGAGGGGATAGGGGATGAGACGAATGATAAGTGGGTGTGGTTAGACTAGGATGGGATGAAGACAAGATGGGGGATGAGATAATGAAAATGATAAGAATAATACGTATAAGGGGATGATGTCAACAATGAGATAAAATTAGGACTATATTATATGGGAATGGTTAGGACTATGGTGGAACAAAAGGTGGATAAGACAAGGTCAAGTTTTGACAAATCAAGGTGAGGTGATTTTAGGATAAGGTGTGACTAGGTTATGTGAGAATGATGGGTAGGATATGAATAGACTTAATATAGGATATGAGATAATGAAAATGATGTATAGGTAAAGGATGATAAGGATATACAAGATGGTAATATGTTGATGCAATAATAGATAGGATGTATAAGATGAGTTATACAAAAACATAGATACGTGTGTATGGGTTTGAGTGAACACTAACTTAGCTCACAAATAACATAGGTCTAACATAATAAATACCCAAATAAGAAAACCATAACCTATGATTAGTAAACTCAAGGCTGTATAACCTAATGCTCACACCATCCAATATCTTCATGGGTAAGGCTATAGGCTGGTGACCCATTATAGCATCAATTGAACCCTCTCAAACCCACTTATACTTGATGGTTAATTTGAAGCTAATACCAACACCTATAGTGGTTCACTTGTTACAACGAAAAGGTCATATTCTAGGTTGAATGGGCTCTATAGGGTCATCCCTAATATATATGAATGTATGATTGGGCCCAAGAATATATATGGTGTTGGCTAATGCCTGGTTTAGAGAGTTAACTCTTCCCTTTCATATATGACCTTTATGTGGTCAAATACTTATCTAATGATATCTATCCCTAATTTTTATACTCCATCAAAACATGGAGTTTGGTTAGTGTGTGGTGATGAAATCCACTAAACTAACCCCTATAAACTAAGCCCATATGTAGGGATCAATTCCACATCATATAAATTCCTAATTAGGGGGTTGATAAACAAGTAAACACATTATATGATTAATTAATTGATATAATTACCTATGTGCAATGGGCACAATACGACAAGTTGACACACACACACACATAAATATGTACAAACAAATGATTCAATAATATGCTATGTAATAGATAATCAAAAACTATTTTTGAAGTTCCCAATAGATTCTATTAATAATGATATACAATCCCATAGCTTAGTAGTTTGATTTGGCACACAATAGAGAGGTCTTCTAATAAAAAATATTAGTGGTTTCAATAAATCACTCTTGAGGGGTAACTTGTAAAATAAATTTTAGGCCCAAAATATGACCTATAAAAAGATGATGTTAGCCAATCAAGATTCACCCCTCCAAGAAACAAGATTTTAGTCCAATATGCCTTAATAAAACACCCTAAAAAAAATCATGATTTGGCTCTATAATTTCTTTGGGGTGAGTGAGACATGACATGGGGGTCTAGGGGTAGCATCCCCTAGTGGGTTAAATGGGAAGATCCCTTTGATGGGAATTTGGGATTTGTGGGAGGCTCTAAATGACTCAAAAAATGCTCTTAAAAAGGACAAAAAATCAACACAAAATTAGAACTACACATTATAAAATCATAATTGGGGGGGGGGGGTTCAAAATCTTTAATTTTGAGTTGTTATTTTTATAAGTTATCTAATCATGATGGTTACCTACTAAACCATGACTATTTAGACAAAACTATGAATAAGATAGGTAATATCTCTATTATCAATAAATCAATAGTTGTGGTTTTATTGTAAAATCATGACTAAGGATGACAAAATCACTACTTCAAAGAGATTGAATGTTGAGATATTATTACAAATTAAAAAATTGTATAGTGTGATTAAAAAAATGTATATGTGAGTTAATTCAAATTATCTAAATTTTCAAAATGTCTTATTTATAGGTTATTTATGATAGATTAAAAACTATTGTAAGATATATCAAAATTTCAAGGTAGATACTTAGATTTTTGAACAATTATGCCTATTCATAGATATATTATCCTAAGTATGACCATTTAAGATTTGAAAAAAAAATAATAGTCAAAATGCCAAAGATTACAAAATCATGACTACAACTGAATTACTACTCCTGTAGAGGGCAATCATGCAAGTCTGAAAATGTTGATAGTCACAATTTTGTCAAAAATGTTAAAAGGGGTAAAGGTGTGTGTTTTTGTTTTGATTCCTTAGTTTATTTATCCTACCTTGGCTTGCCATTTGATCCTAAAAAACACACATACTATGAAAAAACCATACAAATTCAAAAACCTTGATATGAAATTGGGGTTAGTTAGAAGATATAAGTTTTAAAATAAAAACCCTAACAATATTAAATAGAGAACTATATTGAAGACAAAAATCATTTGAAATAGTAAAAAATACCAAAATAAACTCTATATATTAACTAACAAAGGATATTCATTAATAGTTTTATGGAAGACTATAATATCGTGATTCACAGCCCAATAACATAACTAGCAAGACAAAGTCACGACTAGGTAAGTCATGGTTTTGTCAAATGATGAGACCTGTAGCATAGAAAATTAGTGATTTACAAAATTTTGATTATGGTACACAAAATCATGACTCACCTAAAAATATCACTAATCACAAATCATGATATTGTCAAAGGGCAAAAACTTACATGGTTAGATAGACAATTAATGATTAAAGGGACAATTAATATAATATAATAACTTATAATGACAATATCATGACTGACCCAGACAATGTCATGACTACTAGTTAAATGTCATGATTGCAACCTATACATGCAAAATTTGAATTTTTTTGATATTTTCTTGATCTAGATGGCCCTACAGGTTAGCAAAAATAAAACTAACAATCAAAATTGATTGATTAGGAGCTAGTCGTGTCCTACTATGGTCACCATAATATGGTAAGATTTGAGCATACTATGAATTAAACAAGGTCATTAAAACTCAAAACACAAAATACCTATTAATAATGATTTATGAAACAAATTAGAATGATATTAACCTTACTAAATTCCTTGATTCATCTCACCTCCTTCTAGGATGTTGTCGTGGATTTGTGATTGCATGTAGACTTAGATTTTTGGCAATGTGACAGAATGATTATTTGATGTTATATGCTTTATTAAATGGATAATTTAACATGGATTAGGTATGAAAATTATTATTTATGAGGATCAGATTAGCATGATGATGTTATGTAAATTTTGGTTATTTTGCCATTGCCCAAGCATGCCTTCTTATAGGATAATGGAGGAATAGTTTAGAGAATTTAAAATTATTTAGAAGTCTCTAGTTTTAGATAATTCTAGATACTTGTAGGATCTTCTCTAATTATAGATACTTCTCCATTAGTTTAGGGATAATGTATGATTAGGTGTGGGTTAGATATGGATTAGGGACTAGGGAGGTAGGAAAGGTTAGGGTGTAGGTTAGTAGGTGGGTAGGTGGGGTTATGGGAATTAAAAATTCCCATATAAATGGATAACTAGGATTAGACTAGAATAATAAGTATTAGGATAGAATTAATGAAGTAATGGGATGGGCTAAGGTTAGTGAATGTAGGATAATAGAATATGGATATTATATGAATGGCTAGAAAGGGAGCTACAATAGTAGAATAAAATAAGATAAATAGGATTATCAAGATTAGTGTCAATTAATAGGAATATTATCAATGGTAATGATGTGATAAAATTTATGTGTATACACCTACAAACCATGCTTCTTATATCTCACAATAAACACACTATGGGTCTATATTTAGATTATAGATGTTTCATTTTGGGAATCATGTGATTCCTGTAAGTGATGATGTATGCCTAAGAACTATGTTTCCCTTTTTTTATTCTCTTGAAATAACAAGTGTCATATTTTATTCAAATAGAATCACTTTATCTTGATTCATACAACCATTATTTCACTATTGTGTTGTAATATCATTTTGTCTTTAAGAGTATTGTAGCTTACTAAATGTCTATAGTGAAAACTTACCTAAATTAGAAGCTTATTTACATTATCTTCTCTTGACCAAAAAACCACCTTCTTATGTTAAGACATTATCTCTAGGCTAGGTCTACAAGAGAGAAACTATTAGGTATGTTTATACCTCAAGACACTTCCTGATGGGATGAAATAGTGTATGAGCAAAACCTCATTCAGAGAAGTCAAGGTAAAACTTCTCAATTAAAACTTTCCCAACCTTTAAACTCAGTATGAGTGTTAATGGAGGGTTTGACAAATAATCTATAATCTCTTTTAGTGACTTAGTCTCACTATGGTTATCTTGAAGATCTTATCACAAAATTTAAACTCTTACTTTATCAACATGATTGATCAAGTCTTAGTTCCACTTGATTATAGGTGATAGTGATAAGGAGATCTGACTGTTTGTCTATTCTAAGTCCTCCCTTGCCAACATTGGGTATCTCAATGGTTCAACCATGTTTTTGATGATACATGGGGTCTTATGAATGTTTATAAGTTCCAAAATCATCAATATCTCTATCTAATCACTCTCACATAATCATGTAGGTGATTGTTGTATGGATTCTTGACTGTGCGTGTGTCTTAGACATTTTCACTCCATCAATGATACTTTTGAGACTAAACCTTAAAAGGAAAAACTAATCTCCATGAAATGAGATATTTGACACAAGATGTCACCTTTGTTCCTAAGACCAATATAGGAATATAAGCTTTACAATTATGAAAATAATATCTACAAATTTTAATGGAGTCTTCTATTAGCAAAATCAAATAGTCATGATTATTCTTTGATATTCAAATGTGAAAAATAGACTAAAAATTATATTATAAGGATGTTAATACTAGTCAATATCATTTAAACCACTTATTTTTCTTAGATCAATGTAATTAGAGAAGGAAAACTGAGGTGTTGTAGATGTTTAGGTAGTTTTTAGAAGTTAATAATCTTCGAGATTATTCATAAATAATAGATCACTAATACTACAAATATTACCATGAAATGCAAGTAAAAATGGATTCTTATCACCCACTATGTGCAATCTCTTGAACTTTTCCTCCTATCATTATTGAAGTAAAACTGGTTGACTTTTTTGACTTGTCCACTATAGAGATGAGAGAGAGAGGTTAGGTTTTTCCATTTTTGAGCCTATCAAAGCTACCCAAACATGAAATTGAACTGTGAGGATCTAAAGAGACCCCCTTAAAGTGGTTACACATACTAAAATTGTATACATTCTTTAAAACTTTCTTGAAGCTCCCTTATTTGTAGTTTATCTTCTTGAATCTATGTTGAACCTGTAATTAGTCAGTTTTAAAATTGTTTCTTTGACCATTTTTGACATGTGGGATGTTATTTAACCTCTAAAAACACTTGTATTTTTATGGAATCATACAACTCTTTCAAATTTCCAAAAGGTGGCATAATATAACGTGAGACAAACTATACAAATGTGAGAAGAGATAAAAACACATTGTATGACCTCATTTAAGACCATGGTACACATTTTATAACCTAGGATACCTTATAAAATTTTAAACTATAGAGGGGGTCAAATTATTCAATAGTTACATACTGTAAAAATATGCACTTCCACAGTCAATCAAAAAACATGAAAAAGTTAGGCAAAAAATCTAAAAATAAGATCATTAATCAAATTTTCCTGATTTTGAAGAGTTATAAAGTACTCCTAAGATTAATGTGTGTTTTTAGTCCCACTAGGCATTCCAATATATAATGTATGATTATGAAGATTTTGATTGGTCTCTCTTATTAGTGGATAAACCAAAACAATTCAAAGATAACTAACATTATAAGCCTAAGTACTAGGGTGATCAATGATAATAGAATAATTAAATCAACAAATGGAATACAAAAACACCATTTTACCTTCCTAGAATGACTTTTTCTTATAATCAGCATGAAATAAGTCTTGTGTTTGACTTGTGAACAAATGATCTTTTACAATGATAATTATTCATGGGTAGCATCTCCTTTTGTTCACTTGACAATTGGATCTTGGATTTTGTTGTTTATGAAACTTACTATTAATAATTTGGGATTAATTATTTTCACCTAAAATATTGTTGAAGAATGGTCATGGCACTTGTATTTATAGTTTTTCAACAAACTCTAACCCATGTGTGGTTATGCTAGCATTAATTTTAGGATTTTAAATGCATTTAATGATGGATTTAATTATTAATTTATGGATGAATTTCTCAAAATTTATGATTTTTATGGCATTTATGTTGATATTTCTAATTTTTGTCTTTGAGGATGATGACATCACCATGACCTCATATTTCTTGATATTTGTTGAAATTTGATTTACAAAAATTTTATATTCATTAGTTCAACATGGATTTTTCATTTAAGTATTTAATTTGATTTATTTAGTTAATCAGTCCTACTTATTATTTTGGTAATTTGAATAATTTGGTTGCGTGCCCCATTTAATTAGTCAAAAACATTATTTTACTAGGTCACAACTTGAATGGTGATGAATCCATGAGAGGTTATCATCACATATAGGGTACTACTCGAAGTATGGAAACCTTGACATGATTTTGGGAATTTATGTCTAATGTGTATGTGAAATTTGGATGTTTAATGAAATTTAAATTTAATTGTGCATTGTTTTCTAGAAAATGTTTGAAGTTTGTTTAGTAATGGATGTGGTTAAAAAGGAGTGTCTACATCTAGAACCTTAAAGTCATAATTTCAAAATGAAATTTATTAAAATGGTTAACTTAATTTCTTTAGTTTAATTTATCTCTCGATAGGATTGGTATAAATACAATATCAAGCCTCATTCATTACCCACTTAACAATCAAACCAAAAGAGCATTCGAAAAGTACTCAAGTTACCAAAAACTTTCCTATTATACCTTATTCATATATCAATCAAAGGAATAGACCAAATTCAAGTTTGAATTACTTAATTAGAAGTCATAAGGTCATATTTTTGAAGTTATAATATAGGTCACTATTGTACTTGCATTACACCCATTATATGATTCACACATAATCTAACACATAGTGGAGAACTACATGAGTTTAAGGTCCTCTTATAAATTATTGTCTATGTAGGTAGTAACCTTAATAGTGGGGTAATTGGGGTCAAATCAACACCATGCAACCATTAACCCATTTTTTCCTAAGGCAACATTAAAGATATAAAGCTAGGCCTTGGCTAGCCATTTCATAAGGAATGGCAGTCCATGACCTAGATCTAAATGCACCAAAGAGAAGGTGAAGCCCAAGCAAGAAGAATCCAAGTGATCACATCTTATTTAAGGTGATATTTTGTATCGAACATTAGTATCATACAAATGTAGTAGCATTAATGTAACCATCAAGGTTTGACACAATTATCTAAAGAGCCAAAGGCACCAGATCCAAATTTTGATAACTATTCCGGACTCTACTTCCTACCTACTTTAAGACTAATCTAGATCCAACACTATTTTAGCATCATAACTAGATAATTATTCTCTTTTATGTCATATATATATATATATATATATATATATATATATATATATATATATATATATATATACACACACATTAACATCCTATTATAAGTTTAATAAATTCAATATCATGTATCTTAGGCCTACATGTGATCACATTAGTTCTAAGAATTTAAATGATACATTTACATAAACATGTTTCCTTTTATATTTTACATGGCTACACTCACATATTTTACAGTTGTTTTACCCTTTTGAGGTGAGGTAACTACTAGGTTCTTATCTTTCCCTCACCTCAAATGGGGGAGTATTAGTGGGGACATGTCATAATGACATGGGTTCCACAAATTCATAGTTCTCATATTCATTATGGGAATTCTTTGGAATCATATTCTTCACACTCATTCAATATTTCTCATATTCATTAGGGGCATTCTTTGGAAGCATGTTTTCCACACTCATTCAATATTTTTTACTTACACTAGTTTATAGATTTAATGGAAGCATGTATTGGTGGCATGACTTCCACACATTCATAATTTTAAGATTTAGGAGGTTCATGATTTGGAAGCATGTTCTCAATATTTATTCATCATATGGTACTTATATCACCTCATATATTCAATGGGGGGCATTCTTTAGAAGCATGTTCTTCAAACATATTTAGTATTTAACATCTCCACTTTATAGTGGGGGGATATTTTTGAAAAAATTCCTTCACATTGGTACTTTATATCAGTTTCATATTTTCTCCATCTATTATGGGTACATGCTTTGGAATCATGTCCCACACAATTACATAGCTATCCAACTAGGCCAAAGTACACAACTATATGATTCAAATTGATATTTATGATAGAATTTTATACATGGTACCATTGTAATAGATAATTTCATCATGATACATATCTAAGGTGCATATGTTATGAAACATGTGCCTGATATTTTAAAATATAAATAAATTTAATATTACAAAACCATTATACATACTGATACCATAAATAATTTATGTACTTTAGTGAATCAATATACTACAATAATTGTCTCACATTTTGGTATGGTTGTAGAGATAAAATCACTCAATACTACAAATTTTTCATGTTGGATCTGATCATATCATCCAACCTCACCAGGTTATGAGTATCATTATGTGTATGGCTAAGCTAGTCTCAAATTCTAGGTAGCAACTAAATTTTTGTCAAAGTTGGTGGCATGTGCCTTCTAATCTCTCTCTCTCTCTCTCTCTCTCTCTCTCTCTCTCTCTCTCTCTCTCTCTCTCTCTCTCTCTCTCTCTCTCTCTCTCTCCTCTCTCTCTCCTCTCTCTCTCTCTCTCTCTCTCTCTCTCTCTGGTTATATGCACTTTAAATTTTTATCTATATTTATCCTAATATTAGTTTCATAATCCTTATAATGATACATCTTTTATAAAAAACAACTTTCTAATAGGTAAGGTAGTTATATTAACACACATGTGTACTACTAAACCTTTCTCTTTAAATTTCAATCTTTCAAGTGATTTTAACATAGATTATATGCATTAATTTTCCATTGTAACTTGATCTTAGTTACAAGTTAATCACCATCAAATCACTCAAATTAAACTCCAGCAAATACTTAAAATTTAAATGAATCAAAGACAAGGTGTGTATACACACCCAAGTAATTATTCCTTTCCTATAAACTAGAAATTTCATTACTAGATTAAATGGGGGATAAATGTAGATGATATTTTGTGATTATGTATCACCTCAGTCTTACACACTTGGAAAACTTAGACCCTAGATGTTAATTTTATTTATAAACATGCCTTGATTCTAAAAGCCTTGAATCTTCTCTATCTTGTGCCCCTTAGCCTATATCTTAGTCTAAACAACATATATTTGATGATAAAGCTAGACTATCATTCCCATAATGTTTTTTAATGTACGTATTCTTACACCTTTAAAAGTTTTGAGTATGTACCTAATTTATTACTCCCTAAACACTAACATACGGTATATATAATAACATTAACATTACTATCTTGACCTGATGTAAGTGTCAAGTTCTTTAAAATCATACAATTTACAAATAAAACATATTATAATGGTTGACTTGAGTGGTTTAATGTGAGTTATCTCCTGATAGGATTGGTATAAATAAAATATCAATCCTCATTAATTCCTCAATCTAGAATCAAACCATAATAACATTAAAAAATCATTAAAGTTATAAAAAATATTTCCTATTATACCCTATTCTTATACCAATAAAAAAATAACCCAGTTATAGGTTTGAAGTACCAAAAGAGTAGTCACAAGGTCATATTTTCAAAGTTATAAACTAGGCCACTATTGTACTTGTTTTACACACATTTCATGATTCACACATAATCCAACATATAGGGGAGAACTAAATTAGTCTAAGTGCCTCATATAGAGTATTATTTTTGTATGTATTATAGACACCTAAAACTGGCTACCAATAACCTCCAACTAGGCTTTTGACCAATTTCTACCCAAAATGCACAATTTGGCTTAAAAACACCAAAACATGTTAAATGATGTGAAATTGACATATTAAAATGCTGATTTTGAACAAGGTATCCCTAAATGGAGCAATTCAATTTATGGGCCAACTAACATTGATCAGTTCATTTCAAGTCAAAATGTCAAATTTACACCTGTGTGCTCTGGACTACTCTTTCTTATCAAATATTTTGCACAAGACTCATGCCTTTGTTATTTGTTTTTGGGAACATCTTAAATGGGAATATGCATCCAATGCATCTAATGTGGACTTCCAATTCCAATATAGTCAAATTTAGGACTAGTAACAAGGTATTCTAATCAATTTGGGTAATTTGTTCACAATGTGCTTAATCATGCTTAAGAGATAATTAACCTAAATCAAGGCCTAATAAAACGTTCTATGGAAACGTGTTTAATAATTTGTTTTGTAAATTAATATTGAATATCTACATCATGATAAATGCCATAAATATTAGGATTCATGCCCTCCATGCCTCATCAATGCCCTCCATGCCCCTTAATTGCCCCTTATTCCAATGCCATGATGAGGATAATTACAAACTTAATTTAAAAAATTGAATTAATCTTCAACCACACATATCAATCTTGAGGTTGATGGTTGAGGTTGATTCTAATCAAATCCAAATATCTATAAATAAGAGGCCTCACAACATCATTTCTAAGCTCTCTTGATGCAAATTTATAATGCCAAATTGGTTCGAAAAGCTTCAACCAAATAGTGTTACAATTCTAAATTTATTCCAAGCCAATCCACAAGCCAAAGGTGCCAAAGAGATATGGAGGTAGCCAACATTCCATTGCCAAGGACTTCATGAGCACAAGCCAAGCAAACCACCACTACAAAGGCATTTGAAGCATCTAAGGAAGGTGAAGGAATTCTTATGTTTGATTCCTTGCTTTTTAGTTGTGTTTATCATTTTATTTTGTTAACTAAGCTCTCCCTAGTGTCTAGGCTTAGACATGTCATGCTATTAGTGTGTTTATTTGACTTTGTTTTTATTTTGGAACTAACACCATACTAACCATCCTGTCTTGACTCAAATTCTTAGATCACATAATCTCATGCTTGGTGGGACTAGATGCATCCTAAACATGAAGGATATCCTTTTTCAACTTTAAAATACTTATTTGAGATCTTAAAACTCTTGTAAATTGGTTTTCTAACTTTATTTTTCCATTTTTGGTTGCCACAATTTTTACATAGTAACTGACATCGGTAGAAATACCAACATTGGTTACCTACTTCAGCATAAATGAAAGTAGTTATATCTTGGTTGGATGTAACAAACATCAGTGGTATTAACCAATGTTGGTCACTGTGTTTTTATAAAAACATAAACCCAAGACCTATGTTTTCAAAGTTTGTTATTTCAAATTCAAAAGATCTTCAAAGCTAAAGGACATGCTAATAATTTTGTTGTAGGACCAAGCATGATTTTTTCTCAAAACATGTTTAAATCACTTTTGCATGCTTAAAATTTGATTAGGAACTTTGTTTTTGTGTTTAATAAATAATTTAGCGGTTTTTTGCTGAATGTTTTTCAAAGTTTACAACTAAGACCAAGGGGTCAAATGAACACCACCAAACATTTCATTTGGGTTTAAAATTGAACACACTTGTCAATTTTTACTAACAATAGTTTTTTATTTAGATTTTTTTTGGAAAAAAGAGGAATGTTACATGTATTCTCTTCCATATGTCCCCTATAGAGAACCCTTAGAATCAAAAGCATCATTCCTATTACAAGTAGCCTAGTTCAAGGTTTAGAAAGAAAGTCATCTAAAGCACTCCCCAAAAACTTGTCAAATTTTGGGTGATCTTGAAAGCGACTCTAAAGTCTTTCTAATTTTATTTTTTATTTGTTTATTCATCTCGAATTGTGAGGGGGACTTCATCACCTCCTACAGGTTCTTTAAGGAAGCTTTGACCTAGGGTTCCATCTCCTAACATTGACTTCATTTAACTCTTTTGGAGTTTCACATGGGATGTAGTGGCACTTTGGACATCACACTAAATTGAGTGAACACCATGATGTAGTGTTTTCAAAAAGGACTAGACCTTTTTGCAATAATCCAAGTAATATAGAACCAAAATCTATGATTTTCTTTTACATTATTTGGCATGAAAGTAATTATTCAGTTGATTCCCCTAAACCATTTAGAAACTTGTTAGATTTTAGATAAATCCCCATTTTCCATAGAAGTATTGTTGGTTTAAGGTTCACCTCAAGGTCCATATCATAGTATTATCATTTGAGAGAAGGGTGGGTGTAAAAACCCTACTATATAATGCATATTTACTTTTGGATGAAAACTTAAAATCCTCTCAAATGATGTATATTGATGGATTCTAATAGTACCAAGAAACCGTGTTAGTTTAAGATCTAATGGGGATCAATTAGTTGGTATTGTCCTATATTAAATTCTTTTTTAGAGTCAAAAATTGGTGTAAATAAACAATCCCAAACCAAAAACATGGTCTTCATTTATCTTTGAATAAAGAGGTGTTATGCTGCTTGCATGAGATCATCCATTTGCCTTGGTCAAAGTTCATCAAAATTGAGAGTCATATCATCCACCTTGGTGTCATTATGCTACCCAATTGAGCCTAGACCTTGACCAAAGTTGTTTAAGTCCTTCACTTGTAATCTAAATTTGGAATTACACCTTTACAAGTTCATAGGGTTGATGTGTTAAGTGGGTTCACCATTTCCACAAAAATTGAGGTAACTTAGGTTTGATTTCCAATTTAGGTTGAAGGTTGTTTAAGACTCATAATCATTATCCTCAATTGATAGATTTAAATAATTTTGTGATAAACACTTTCACTTTAAGTCTATATACCACAACATTTTGAGTCAAGAAAGGTAATGCTATGCTATCAAAATTATGGAAAAATGTATTTGCCTTAGAGAGTCTTTGAAACATTTTTTTCCATACCTTTTGGGTAGTATAGTATTGTTACCCTGCCCAAATCATTTTAAACTTTGTTTCGTAGCCCATTTTGCATAGAATTTCAAATCTATTTTTACATGTTCAGACTAATCCAAGTGTACTCTTTGATCCTTTTATCTAGAGCATAGTTATACTGTTCACCTTTGTCTAGCCTGTTTGTCAAAGGAACCAAGTTTTATACCATTATTTATGAGAAAATAAACTATGGTTAAAATTCTTTTTGTTTCATACCTTATACCTATTTGACCAAGTTAATGTCTAAGAATTAAATTCCTAGTGTTTATTAGAACTATTTCAAATCCATTAGATTAAAACTTTCATCTATTTTCAAAGTCTAGCTTTTGACACCATTTGGCCAAGAGTCATAGAACATGTCTTGTTTGAGCCTAGATTTTGACACTACATTTAGCCAAAAGACCTAACAACTTTTAAATTCCTAGATTAGACTGATTTGAAACACTTCAACCTTAGAGTTTGCTATTTCAATTTTTTGGTCCATTTACTTGCTTATCTTTGTGTGAATAGTGAAACATTAGATATTGTATGCTAGTTTATTTCCTCAAAAATATTTACATAAACCTTTTGATAATTTTGACAAATCTAGACCAAATTAGAACATCATCTATTTTAAACTATGTCCTTTGTAGAGTTTGTAGAAATTTGTGACCTTTTATCACAAAGCATTGACTATGGATCCCAACATGTATTCCTACACTCGTAGTGGACTCATGTACAATCTAGAGATTAGTAATGTGGTTATATAGGAAGAAATGGTGCAAGACCCCTATCTGGATAACATTTCTTATGATATAGATTATTGTCCCTCTTATAATACTCAATCAGGGGCACAAAGCCAAGATTCATTAGCTAAATATTTGGTTAACATACCACCTTACATGGAATAAGACCAAGAATAAAACATGTAATACCTAGCTATAATACCTGCATTGGATGAGCCAATTATTCAATAGTCATACTCTACCAATATAGCTTCCACGTATGATCCATTTTTGTTTGAGAGACACTTGTAAGAGAACAAAGATGAAAATTTGGTTAGGGCCATAGAGGTAGGGGCTAAGTTTCTAGTATACTTCCCCCATGAAAATTTATTGAGTCTAGTAAGAGTGCCCCACAATATCATTTACGATCAACAGGATTTTTCTAGAAATCCTATGGCTCTAGTCCAAACAATGTACTAAGATATCAATATATGTAATTGAAGTAAAAACATCATAGAAGAGCACTTTAACCAAATGTAGATAGCATATCAAACTATCTAAATTTAGCACATGATTTCAATCAGATGAACATGGTGAGTAAGCCCCTCATTGACCTAGTCCATTCATCAAGAGTGTTGATGAAATTAAATAGAAAAGAGAATCTAAATTGTGACCCATTTGTACAAAACACTTTGATAGATAACTTAATACATATGCCAATTATTGAAGAAGTGTCTTCAATTTCTACACTAAATAGTGAGCCAAATGTAGTAGATAATGTGCAACTAGCATCCAATTTTGATCAAAGTGGTACTAATACACAAACAACTAACCAACAACATATGTCTTTAGTTAATCCCATGAGTAGATCATCATACCAAGGAATAGGTGTTTCTATACCTCAACCTCAACCAGCCACTTCCTCAAGTATACAACCTATAGGATTAGATATTCAAACAATGGCCAATATCATACCTCAATGATAGAATGTGGTGAATCCTACTTCTCATCAGGTAGCGAGTAGTATTCCAAAATAGTAGACATAGTCTAGTGTATCAATACAACAAAGGATGAATACATTTACACCTCAATCATGGGTAATAAATATTCCACCCCACTAGGTGATGATGAATGTACCTTTTCATTCATAGATTAATATGTCAGTCTAAAATGAAGAAATGACTAGTCAATGTGCAAATATTGGTCAGCAACAAATGTTGAATCTAAAATTTAATTTTACTTCCTCATAAGGATTCATGCAACAATGAGGTCCCCATGTTTCTCAAGTACCTACTAAACAACCATTGGTTCAAAATATGCCATAAATCTAGAGACAAGGTCTTGGTTTACAAGTTCCCACTCAATAGTAAGGTTTGATTAGTCGATAGAATGTCCTTTTTTAACCATAGTAGGCATAATATAATTACATCCCTCCATCCTAGCCACAAAATCCCTTATTTCAAACCTTTATTTCCAATCCAAATGAGAATATCACATAGCCAAATGTGCAATTTCAAGTACATCCCAATCCACATATGCATATTCCTGATCCATTCCCCAACCAAGCCAATGTACCCCAATATGTGTCTCCATCATACCCTGGTCAATGTGTCCCACTTATGACCTCCTAACCATTTATCCAAACCTATATTCTCCCTCAAACAAATATCCCTTCTAGTTTCCTATCCCAAGAATTGTAACAGATGAAGGATGTGACTACTACCATTCAAGTAGAGAAGCAGACTAAGAAGTTTAAATTGGATGACATGTGTTCATATCCATTTAACATGGAGTATTTATAGATACCATTTCTTCTAAGATATGAACCACCCAAATTTTATAAATACAAAGGGAAGGGTGACCCTAAGGCCCATTTGAATGAATTATTTATCACATGTCAACCAGTGGCATATAGTGACATATACCTTTTGTTTTTTTTCCAAGGAGTCTAGCTAGACAAGCCTTAGAGTGGTTTTTAAATTTATCCAAGAATTTAGTAATGTACTTTGATGATATTTCTAATAAATTTGTGTATCACTTTTCCTATAATCTCGAGCATGAGATTTCATTAGTGGACCTGACACAAGCAAAGCAAAAAATTTAGGGAGAGTTTTGCAAATTGTTTATAGTGATGGAAATCCCTTACAAGCCATTTCACCCATAGTTTACTAGATAAACAATTATCTATTGTCTTTACTAAAAAATTGCATAGTGAGATAGCCTGACATCTAGAACTACAATGTGCACATACATTCAAAGATATCATTGATAAAGGTTTGTTGATCGAGAGATTGATCATAAATAAAGGGGTCATCAAGCTTAATTCAACAATCAAAATCAAGGTAACAATCATGGAAATGACCAACATCCTATCCAAGCACACACATAACAACCGGCATAGGCCAATAATCATGAAAGACTGAAGCAATTCAACTATAATAGGAATGTTGTGGGAAATGGAGTAACCAAATCTAATCTTGTCCAAATTGTGTAGACATCATGTGCACCACCTTTTCAGCTTACTCCTACCTAGAAACCTCTCCAACCAATTTTACAAGAACAACAACCAAAAATTGCATAATAAATACAACATCCTTTACCATTGCAAACCCCTCCTCTTACAAGAATCGTCCCTACAAATCATGTCTTTAGTGACCTACGAGAACCTATTAAATCTATATTTTGCAAGCTTGCCACTGCTAATATAATTAGTTGGCATATACCAAAGCATTGTTTGTAAGGCATTCCTTACCCTAATTGGTACCATGAAAATGAATTTTGTGACTATCATTGGGTCAATGGGCATAATCTTTGAAGATGTGTTTAAATCAAGCATTTAAATAAAAATATGTTGGAGAATGGGGAGATAAATTTAGATAATGGTGCTTCTACTTCAAATCAAACTCTTGGGATTTATCAAAACCCTTTTCCTTGAAATAATTATCAACAATAATAATAATAATGGCTAGTGTAGTAGCAAAATCAATAGTATCATAATCAAAGACTGAACCAGCAAAATCAACAAATCAACAATAGAATCCACAACAACAAAACAATGCACAAAACCAAGGTCAAAATGGTAACAACCAAAAAAACTAACATGCAATTTCACATGAATACAATAGGGTTGTAGGTCATATTTCAAGGGTAGCATTAATACCATCTCCATTAATCCTAAACTAAATGTTAATTAGTGTAGATCATTTCTAAAAAATAATATTTAGCCAAATCACATGGATAATCCTTCTTTGATCTAGGAGTGCATACATATAAACTAGAAAACTAGGACTTCCCATTTTGGATATTATAGTGACAACTCATTATTTTCATGTGACCATAATAAGTGCATTAATAATTAAGACTTGTCGTAGCTAGTCCCACACCATTTCCATCATCAGTTAGCAATAATGGTCTAGTATTTAATCTTGATTATGCAATCATAACTCAGAGGTATAAGATTAATATCCAAATCCCACAACAATCCACCACTTTTTTTGTCATCCAACCAACTATTTATCCTTGTAATAAACCATTAACTAATGACCAAGATAAAAAGTCTGATATTGTGGAACAATTACAGAAGACACCAACATAAATTTTTATTTTAGATTTATTATAAACATCAATAATCCATAAGAACATCTTAAATGAGTTTTTGACCTGATACACTATTGTTAATGACATATACCCTAATAAATTTCAAGATTTGGTTGGACATCTAGCTCCATCCCAACAACTCACATTCAACCAAAGTAATATGTCTTCCCTTGGCCCACTCCATAATAACCCATTGTACATAGAATTTTATATTAGATGGAATAAAGTGAAATGTGTCCTTATAGATAATGTATTTGGCCTCAACATATTGTCCTTCAAGTTCATCAAGCTTCTTGGGTACATAATGATAGATTTCCATCCAGAAATAATAATTATTAAAGCCTATGGCAATTAGGAAAGAGAGTCACAGGGCACATTAGTTTTCCAATTATTATTAGGCCTTTAACCGATGATAAACTTTGCCATGTGTTGGATTTGGATCTATCATACAATATTATTTTAGGTAGGCCATGGTTACATGAGATTTGTGTACTCCCATCAACACTGAACCAGTGTATCAAGTTTTCCCACTCAGGGATGGAAGTGAATATTCCAAGAAATTTACATCCATATGAGCACTACAAGCATCTTGAGGCTAAGTTTTAAAGCTATAATTATTAGTAAGATATGAATCCAAGTTCCAAGAAAGCTAAATCAAAGGCTATACTTATTGATGCTTGAACAGATAATTACATAGATCCTAATACCTTGGATTCGCTTTCCCACATCCCACATCCTAAAGCTTCCAATCATTTCACCATTTTAGATAATGGACTAGGAAAATATGTGACCAATGATACATTTCATATTGCCAATGTTCCTCAAAATCTGAAAACCTTCGGGTGACCTAAAGTCACCCCACATAGGCATTGGCAATAAAAAAGTAAAGATATAGGACCTATCACATTTTTACTAGCATCTAGCCTAAAACCTAACCCTTTTGAAGGAAATGACTCATGGTTATATAATAAAGACCAAGATGATTATTATAAAAATTTCAAGTAGCCTATTCTTAATAAGATCATGAAGCTTCACAAATATGAAGGAAGAGGCCTGAGATTGAGTCCACAAGGAACCATCAAGCCAATTTCCATGACTAAGTATAAAAAACCTTATAAACTTGGATTTAAACTACCTAGGGGTGACCCCACATATCTTATTCAAATTACATCACCAGTGACTAGTGATGATGATGCTAATAGTGATGTAAAGTTTGATCATAGCCTCACTTTTGATGACCTAGCTAAACTAATTTGTTTGATAACAATGCCATCTATACCCTTATCTAAGCCATTCATCATAATCCATTGACATTATATTATCCCCAACTGATAGATTGGGACCAAAAAAAATCTAGTTTGTTGATTAATGAGTTCTAGAATAATGAAGCATTTTATGATTGCTTAGGCCTTAGAGACAACATTCTATTAGGATATCATAAATCAGGATTCTCAATCACATTAGATCTTGCAACTTATTTTGGAGAGCAAGTGAACACCCTTATCCAAAAACAAATAAGTAAAACATTGATGTCCCAAAGTGAAACCCTCTTTTAGGCACTTTCTAACTAGGGAAAAAGTAAATATAAAGTCCATTTTAGTGGTGAAAACCTATTTTTTGTGCCATTAGATGGGGGTGTTCATTCTGGTTAAAATTTAGATAAGGAGACCACTAATGATGAACTTTCTTATGGATCTGAGTTTAGTTTTGAGCAACACCAAGTATTTGATAAAATTCTCTAAGAATTTCTAACTATTTTTATTACATGGCCAAATATCCCATGAGGAGACTCAGTTTCATCATGTTTAGGTGAAGTTGAAGAGCAAGTCCTAACAGAGGACTTTGACATAGTCCAATAGTTCAAGTTGTTACCTACTATCCTAGAAGATGGTTCAACTCTCCGAGTTAAAGATACAATAGAGGTAAACATCAAGACTCTATCAGACATGAAATGGATAAAATTAGGTGCTTCCCTCACTGAGGAGGAATGCAACATTTTTACATCTCCATTAAGAGAGTTTGTGGATATATTTACATAGGCCTATTCTAATATGCCAAGATTAGACCCCACCTTGGTTCTACACCACCTTGTGGTTAATCCTAATGCCAAACTTGTAAAAAAAAGCTCCATAAGATGCATCCTTGCATTACTATATAAGTAAAGAAAGAGTTGAAAAAAATCTTAGAAGTATGATGTATCTGATCTATTGACTACTCAAAATGGATCTCTAATGTAGTACTTGTTAGCAAAATTCCTAAAGGAATTAGAATTTGTATTGATTTTTGAGACATCAACAATGCTTGTCTTAAATATGATTTTTCATTATCTAATATTGACATGATAATTGAATACATGGTAGGTTATGAATTTATTTCACTCATGGATTTCTTTTCAGGATACAATCAGATCAAAATAATGCTAGAAGATTAGCATAAAACAACATTCACCACTCCATGGGGAACATTTTGCTATCAAGTGATGCCATTTGGCCTTAATAATGTTAGAGCTACATATCAAAGAGATATTACTATCATATTCCATGATAAGATGCATAATATTGTTGAATACTATGTTGATGACATATTAGGAAAATCTAAGACTAAGGCTGACCATCTAGTAGTGTTGCATAAGATATTTGAAAGACTATGAGAGCATAAAGTTAGAATAAATCAAAATAAATGCATGTTTGGTTTAAATTCAAGAAAATTACTTGGCTTCATCATGTCTCATAGAGGTATTGAAGTTGAGCCAAATAAATTCCATGCTATAACCAATATACCACCACCAACCAATTTAAAACAACTTCATAATTTGTAGGTAAGATCCAATCAATCTAATGCTTCATCTCTCAATTAGAAGATAAGTTCCATCCATTTACACATATTTTAAATAAATGAGTTAAATTACATTGGGATGATCACTACCAAATAGCTTTTCGATAGCTCAAAGATTATCTTGTCAATCCACCTATTTTATTGCCTCATATGCTAGGAAAGCCATTCTTGTTATACCTATCAGCTACTAATTATGCCCTGGGGGCACTCTTGGCTCAACATGATGACAATGGAGAGGATCATTTTGTATACTACTTAAGTCATACCTCGGTTACATATGAACATAACTAAGCACCTATTGAAAAAGCTTTCCTAGCCATGTTTTTCATAGCTCAAAAATTGCACCATTACATGTTGAATAATAAAACCATGGTCATTTTAAAGGTAGATCCACTCAAGTATCTACTATCTAAAATAGATTTTCAAGGTAGAATGGCTAAATCGATCATTCTTCTTAGTGAGTTTGACATAGAGTATGTCAATTAAAAATCAATCAAACGGCAAGTTCTTATAGATCAACTTGTTAAAGCACCTCTCATGGACACACAACCATTCAAGTTTCCATTTCTTGATGAATGAATCATGACCATTATTGATACACCCCTTAAGGATTAGCCCTGGAAGCTATATTTTGATTGTTTATTCACTATGCATGGATCAAGGGTAGGATATTGTTTATTACACCATAGGGGGATCTAATCCCTAAATAATTCAAAATTAGTATTCCTTAGACAAACAACATGGCCAAGTATGAAGTACTTATTGCAAGAATTTGATAGGCTATACAGTGGAATATATCTCATATCCAAGTTTATGGTGATTCTTAGTTAATCATCAATTAGGTCATAGATCATTTTTAGACCAAATATTACAAGTTGGTTCCATATAAATACATGGTCAATCCTCTTAAAAAGTAAATTTAAAACATTTAGTTTGAGCATATATCAATGGCTAGTAATAGAACTGTAGATCTCATGGCTATTATTGGCTTGCTACTTTGACAAATAGATAAAGCTAGAGAGTATTAGTTCCTTATCAAAAAAAATTCAACACCAGCTCATGAACCTTCAATCATTGCCATGATTTGTGATATTATATCAGAGTTGTTGCCAAAATTTGGATAATGCAAATGCAATAGAGACATGATCACATGAGATGAAGCAGGTGCACACCACATATATGTTAAAACAATTTGAAATTATACAAGAAGCTAAATTGCACAAGACAAAATGGAGAAAACCAAAATTTGATTAACATGAGATGGCCAAAGATAGGAATACATATAGGAGAGTATGTAACTCTTCCAAAAAAGGTGGACAAAGCACCTCAAGAATAGACTGTAACTCCTCCATGAAAGGTGGTGACAAGGTGCTAAGAATAGAGAAGTAACTCCCATCAAGGGAGTTACTTATGACATTCTTATGACACCTATGACACATCTATGACACACACCTCCACATAAGCTAGCCTATCCCACAAATGTAGGAAAACTCCATGTAAGCACAAGAAATACAATTTCCCTAATTAAAAAATAGGGAAAAATAAAAACCTACACTAATACCCCCCATAAGTGTAGCTTAGGTAGGTAGTGTGCAAATATAAAATGGGTCCCCATAACTAGGCTTGATGAGGTACCCATGTACAAATCTACCATAAGATAGAGAAAAGGAGAAAACCTGTAGGAAAAAACTCCCCCCGCCCCAAAAAAAAGAGAGACATAAAAGAAAAATATGTAGACCTGTTGAACACCATACGGCTTGCTTGGCACCTTGATGGAAGGACTGTGGCATGGTAGAACTAAAAGTGTTGCTGAAGGTGACTTATTGGAAGGACTGTGGTGTGGTAGAATTGAAGGTGTTGCTAAAGGCACCTTGCAAATAGAAAAAGGTCAGCTATTGGAGAGCATGTGGGTTTGCAGAAAGCTTAGCATGGCTATGCTTGGATTATTGCTAAGTGTTACGGCTAGATTGTTGTTGAGTGCTACTCCTCCCTTTGCTCCTTGCACACAACAATAGTGCCCAGTATCTTGCAACAAGGTCAGCCCCTCTAATGTCTAGGAAGCAAACCAGATAGCAAAAATATTATCTTTTTCCTATAGAATGACCAAAAGAAAAGAAATTATTCTGCCTTTGCTAAAGCCACAAAATCTCTAGACAAGATGTCTTGGTAAATTCTAACTCAAAAGTAATTTTTTGAACAAGTTTCCATATGGATTTGCATGAGTTTTAAAAAAAACTCTACCAAAACAACAGAGTTAAGCAACAAAAAAACTACTAAGAAAGCAAAGTAAGAATTTCAAAATAGCATAACTAGACACATGATAATTAGAGTGGCTCTGATACCATATCAGAGTTGTTGCCAGAATCTAGATAATGCAAATGCAATGGAGATGTGATCACATGAGATGAATCAAGTACACAACACATAGATGATAATGTAATTTGAAATTATATAATAATCTAAATTGCAGAAGACAAAATGGAGAAAACCAAAATCTGATTAACATGAGATGGCCAAAGTGAGGAATACATATAGGAGAGTACATAAGTAACTCCTCCATAAAAGGTGGATAAGGCACCCCAAGAATAGAATGTAACTCCTCCATGAAGGGTTGGTGACAAGGTGCTAAGAATAGAGAAGTAACTCCCATCAAGGGAGTTATTTATGACATTTTTATGACACCTATGACACATCTATGACACACACCTCCACATAAGCTAGCCTATCCCACAAATGTAGGAAAACTCCATGTAAGCACAAGAAATACAATTTATCTAATTAAAAAATAGGGGAAAATAAAAACCTACACTAATACCCCTCCATAAGCATAGCTTAGGTGGACAGTGAGGAAATATAAAATGGGTCCTGACAACTAGGCCTGATGAGGTACCCATGTACAAATCTGCCATAAGATAGAGAAAAGGAGAAACCCTATAAGAAAAAACTCGCCCCCCAAAAAAAAGAGAGACATAAAAGAAAAATATGTAGACCAGTTGGACACCATATGGCTTGCTTGGCACCTTGCTAGAAGGACTTCGGCATGGCAAAACTAAAAGCATTACTGAAGGTGCCTTGCTGGAAGGACTGTGATGTGGCAGAATTGAAGGTGTTGTTGAAGGCACCTTACAAATAAAAAGAAGTCAGCTATTGGAGAGCACGTGGGTCTACAAAAAGCTTAGCATGGCTATGCTTGGAATGTTGCTAAGTGCTACACCTAGACTATTGTTGAGTGCTACTCCTCCCTCTACTCCTTACACACAAGAATGGCACCTAGCAGCTTGCAACAAGGTCAACCCCTCCAATGTCCAGGAAGTAAACCAGATAGCGAAAATCTTATCTTTTTCCTATAAAATGACCAAAAGAAAAGAAATTCTTCTGCCTTTGCTAAAACCACAAAAGCTCTAGAGAAGATGTCTTGGCAAATTCTAACTCAGAAGTAATTTTTTGAACAAGTTTCCATATGGATTTACATGAGTTTTAAAAAAAACTCTACCAAAACAATAGAGTTAAGCAACAAAAAAACTACTAAGAAAGCAAAGTAAGAATTTTAGAATAGCATAACTAGACACATGATTATTAGAGTGGCTCTGATACCATATCAGAGTTGTTGCCAGAATCTAGATAATGTGAATATAATGGAGATGTGATCACATGAGATGAAGTAAGTGCACAACACATAGATGCTAATGCAATTTGAAATTATACAAGAATCTAAACTGCACAAGACAAAATGGAAAAAACCAAAAATTGATTAACATGAGATCGCCAAAGTGACGAATACATATAGGAGAGTACATAAGTAACTCCTCCACAAAAGGTGGACAAAGCACCCCAAGAATAGACTATAACTCCTCCATGAAGGGTGGTGACAAGGTGCTAAGAAAAGAGAAGTAACTCCCATCAAGGGAGTTACTTATGACATTCTTATGACACCTATGACAAATCTATGACACACACCTCCACATAAGCTAACCTATCCCACAAATGTAGGAAAACTCCATGTAAGCAAAAGAAATACAATTTCCCTAATTAAAAATAGGGAAAAATAAAAACCTACACTAATAAAATTTGATGAGGGAGAAGAAGTGTTAAGTGTTGAGTCTTTAGGACTCTCCTAAAAATGGACACTTCTCTCGATGAACAACTCATGAGTGACTAGATCTAGAAGGCAATACCCCTTAATACCATCTGAATATCATTCAAAGATGCAACGCTTGGACTGACATTCCATAGCTTTGTATTTCTTCTTTAGAATGCGGGCCATGGATGGGGATCCAAAAACCCTAAGGTGCTCAACATAAGGTTTCCTTTTATGACAATATTCAAAGGGTGTTATCCCTTTTAAAGCTTTGTGAGAAACCCTATTTTGAATGTAGCAAGCATAATTGATGGCTTCAGCCCAGTACTATGGTGCTAAGGATTTGGAATGAATCATACAGCTACCCATCTCTTTCAACAACCTATTCTTGTGTTCTGCAACCCCATTCTATGAAGGACTGTAAGTGACTATGCACTACAAATCAATCCCCTCTATGGTGCAAAACTACTCAAACTTGATGATAACATACTCCCCTCTATTATCAGTTCAAAGAACCTTGATGGATTTCTCACTCTATTTCTCAAAAAGAGCCTTGAAGTCTAGAAAATTTTCAAACACTTTAGACTTTTGTTTGAGAAAATATATCCAAGTTTACCTAGAGAAATCATCAATGAAAGTGAGGATGTACTTGGCCCTTATGAAAGATGGTTTGGGAAAGGGTCCTGATACATCACTATGGACTAACTCCAAAGGTTGTGAAGCCCTCAAAGCTTTGCCTTTGTCAAATTTTTCTTTGGGATGCTTCCCAAGGGAGAACCCCTTACAAAGTCCTTTTGAGAATTGGACATGAGGCAAGCCAATGACCATGTCATTTTTTCAAAGTTGCTCAAGGTAGCGATAGTTAAGGTTGCCAAACCGCTCATGCCACAATTTTCTAACTCGATCTAAATGAGTCAACAATGCTATTGGAGAAGAATCTAATGCAAAATGTGAGAAGGTGTATAACCTAGCTTGGTGATCTACCCTACCCACTGCCACTGTAGTATCACTATGCAACTCCCTGATAGCCACTGAATCTAGTGAAAACTCAACTCTCATGCCCCGACCAATGTGAGTGATTTGGTACACTGATAGGAGATTGGTTGAAAGAGAAGGAACACTTAGAACATTATTGAATGTTCCTCCTTCCATTTCAATTGACCCTCTCCCTGCAATGGAAATTGATGTGTCATCACCCAAACTAATTGAAGTCATGCTACAAGGCTCTAAAGATGAAAACTCAATTAGTGAAGAGCCCATGTGGTGGAAAGCACCTAAATCAATGACCCATGAAGATGTAGAAACTGTTGTAGCTACAAGGGCCTTTCCCTTTTCTTTCTCCTTACCCTTGCCTTTTGCCTTGTATAATCTTGGGTAGATAAATTCTGCTTGATGGACTCAGGAACACCTATGTTGTTCTTCTCTAGAAGATGATTTAGGTGATCTATTTGTTTCATAATGCATTTGTGTTCACCATGCCATGTCATTTTACAATAGGCACACTTAACCTTCTCCTTCTTAGGTTCAGCATTGGAGGAGGAAGACTTAGTGTTGTTTTTGGCAGGATGGTTGTTTTCTTTCTTCTTCTCTTGGTCCTTGTTCCTTTTCTTCTTCTCCTTTATTAAAGTCTTATCCTTACCATTTCCAGCTATCAAAGCTTAGGGTTAAGTAGACTTTATTGTGCCCATTTGAATTAGCTTATCTTGCTCCCTAGTCAAGTTGGCAATGAATGAATCCAAAGAAGGAATTTTCCATGTAGTGCCAAGGGCACTTTTTTGTGGCATGAAAAGTGGAAACAAAGACTGAATAACTTGGACCTAACTTTGTGAGAATAGAAAGGATGAGTTGATCATATTTCTTCTCTATCCCACATTCTTTCAATTGCAATCTAAGGGCCTTAAACTTAGTGAAGAAGTCTTGTAGGGTGTCAAAGTTTCTAGGATTTAGACTTATGAGTTCATTTTCGAGCTCATGACCTCTCATCTCATCAAGCTTCCCAAATAAGAGTTCTAAGGCGTCCCATATGTCTTTGGGAGTCTTGGAGGATTCTAAATGGAAGAGAAGTTCTAGAGACATAGACAAGCTCAGTAATCTATAGGCTTCATCACTATGATTGTACCACTTGACCTTTTCAACATCAGTGTTGGGTTCTACTTCAGTACCCATGGTGATCCTATACAACCCTTTGCTTCTAAGAATGATTGACATTTTAACCTTCTATTCATGATATTTGAAAGGTGTTAGGGGTTTAAATAGAAAAGAATCCATTTTAATCTGAATTTAGGTGAAGTTGTGTTGATTGCATATTGTGAAATTATGCAAAAAGGAAAATGAAAGCAAAGATTTGCAAGTTGTGAAAAGCAATCACACCCCCCTGAAATATTGAGCCCCACACAAATATGCAAGTGTATGCTCAAAAGACATTAGGCTTAGCTGAAAATGTGTCTTAGAGCAATCAATGCAAGACTATAAGCAAACAGGACATCAGACTCAGCTGAAAATGCATCTCAAGAGACCCAATTTTAGGCACATTATAAACTAGTGGATTTTTGAAAAATAAAAAGCCTACATTGTGGATAATTGAATTAAAAACACTTTTTCAAAAAATGGCACCCAAATCTGAGCTACCATTTGTAAGATATTAAAGGTTTAATTTTCCCGTAAACTAGTGTTTTTGCAAAAAAAGCACTAAAACATTAAAAAAATGCCTATTTTGAGAGAGAAAGTGGCCTTCCAACCACTCATTGGATTTGGCATGGAATGAGGAATCCAAATGAGGTTTGTGTGAGGGGGAATTGGCCTCCTACCAACCTGGGCCTCACCCTTCGTCTTCGACAGGCAAAGATACAAGTTTTAAATGAAAACCCCCAAATTATCAAACTATCTAAAATAAGTGTGCACTTGATTCATCTCATGTGATCACGTCTCTATTGCATTCACATTAACTGGATTCTAGCAACTTTGATATGGTATCAGAGCCACTCTAGTAATCGTGTGTCTGGTTATCCTATTTTGAAATTATACAAGAAACTAAATTGCACAAGATAAAATGGAAAAAACCAAAATCAATTAACATGAGATGGAAAAAGTGAGGAATACATATAGGAGAGTATGTAAGTAACTCCTCCACAAAAGGTAGACAAGGCACCCCAAGAATAGACTGTAACTCCTCCATGAAAGGTGGTTATAAGGTGCTAAGAATAGAGAAGTAACTCCCATCAAGGGAGTTACTTATGACATTCTTATGACACCTATGACACACCTATGACACACACCTTCACATAAGCTAGCCTATCCCACAAATGTAGGAAAACTCCATGTAAGCACAAGAAATACAATTTCCTTAATTAGAAAATAGGGAAAAATAAAAACCTAAACTAATATATTATTGGTCCTAATCCTCTTTGGTACTTATGCCTTTGTAACTACCTTCATGACAAAGTTCTACCACCTAACCTATCTCAAAAACAACCCAAAGCCTTCATTCATCATTCCACTCATTATACTTTACTTCGATCCACTCTTTACCATCATAGTTTTTATGGAACTCTACTTTGTTGTTTAACTTTAGCAGAGTCTATGATAGTGTTAAGAGAAGTTCACAAAGGAGTATGTGGATCCCATTCTATGGGGGTAGTCATATCCAAAAATCTCTCACATACTCGTTATTATTGGCCCACAATGGATGTAGATGCCATTGCATATGTAAATAAATGTGACAAATGTCAATAGCATGCTAATTTGATTCATGCCCTAGTAAAAAATTTGAAACTAATGTTGACACCATGGTCATTTTCTACATGGGGACTTGACCTCATTGAGAAGATTAACCCCACTTCATCTGATGGCCATAAACATATCCTCACCACCATTGTATATTTCACTAAGTGGATTGAAGTATTACCCCTTACTTACATGACTTGAAATCAAATTTCCAAATTAATCTTGAACCATCTCATCCACCGCTATGATATCCCCTCTAACATAGTATCTAATAATAGAGGATAATTCAAGAACAAAGATGTAGACCAATTACGTATTGAATACAACATCACAGAAAAATTTTCTACAACATATTACCCTCAATGTAATGGCCAAGATGAATCATCCAAAAAAACCATTGTCAACATTCTCAAAAAGATTGTCAATGGTGCTAATCATGATTAACACCTCCAAATATTCCTTGCCCTTTGAGCATACTATACGAATCATCATACCCCCACAAGAGCCACTCCATACTCACTTGTTTATGGCACTGAATCAATCCTTCCCATTAAGGTTAAATTGCTTTCACTACGCATCTCTTTCAAGTATGCCTTAGATGATCATGAATATCAAGTAGCTCACCTACAAGAGCTAGATCTACTTGATGAAAAATGTACAACCACACTCAAAAATCTTCAATCATATCAGAATCAACTCAAAGGTGACTATAATTGGTGTGTGAAGTATAAAACATTTGAACTTGGTGATCTTATTCTCAAAGAAAACCAAAAGAATACCATGACGAGAAGAAAAATAAAGGTAAATTCAAACCAAACTAGATAGGGCCTTCCATCATCACTATAAATTATGGATCAAAAGCATACAAGCTTGCCACACCATATGGCGATGAGCTTCCAACATCAATGAATATTATTCATATCAAGAGATACTATGCTTGAATGTTAAGGTGTATTTTCTATAAGTACCATTTTATTTATACCATTTTATCACTATTATTCCATGTATAAATACCATTCTTATCTGTCCTCTTTGCCATATCCACTTTTCACTTCTGACCTATCAACTAGCATGTTTTAAATCCTAGCCCATTTGACCTTATTTTTTGTCATTCATTACATAGATTTAGCATCAAGGTATCTAAGCAATTCATTTTTTAGTTCAATTATTTCAAATAGAGATCATTTTTTGGGGATAGTGTGACAGAAGTTTCAGTAGTTGCATCCTTCATTTTTTATTCTTTCTTACCATTGGTCTTATACTATTAATTATAACTACCTTTAGGAACATTAGTACCTTTAATCTATGGCATTGTGTCTTAGTTATAAACACATATGGGAAAACTAAGGGAAACATCAAACCTTGATGTATCATCTTACCACTTCCTATGCTATGCTATGTCTTTTTACCAACTGTGTTTGTTTTATTTTAATTAGCTACCACACTAGTTGAATTCCTCCACTGTAAGGGTGAAAATACAGTGACTTGAGGTCTTACTTTGGGACTATGTAGGCAATGCTTGATACTTATTGAGGTTAGCTCAGTCACCCTTTTCCCAATGCTCCCACCATTTTTTGATTAATCAAAACCACACTCTCACCATTTTGTGAGCAACCTAAGCCATGCTCTCACCATTTTTTAAGATATCAAAGCCATGCTCTTATTGTTTTGTGAGCAACCTAAGCCACACTCTCACCATTTTGAAAGCAATTTTATTTTAAATTCTCTCACCATTTTATGAGATTGAACCATTTGGTGTCTCATCATTCTCAATTGAGTTGTGACACTCCAAAACACTTCTAAAAACATTTCAAAAAAATAAGTATAAAAGAACAAAAACATTGACCACTTCTTTGCCTTAAGGATTCTGGGAACCCTTACCAAGTAAGAATCTATTCACCTATCATTTATTTTCCTCATCCTTTTTGGCATTTTTCTCTCACACACTTACCATTTTATAAGACCATTCCTATTCTTCTATCATATCCATTCTATTTGTTTTCATCAATTATCACATTATTCCCATTCCCTAGGAGAACTACATTCAGCCTAAATTTTTTATTGGATATTACATCCATGAAATTATGTAGGTATCATCCACTTTCCTGGTGTATATGGATATATCTCAGCCACCCCCCTTTCTTTTCTTTTATTCCCCCATTTTGTTTATTTATTAAGTTATCACCTATTTTATAGGGGTAATGTTCATAGGGTTTTTATTACATTATTTATTTGTTTATTTCTACTTATTTTGTTTATTTGTTTGTCTACTTGTTTATTTGTTTTCAAGAAATATTTCCTTGATTAAATTTACATGTGCTCATTAGGTGAATCATTGCCCACATTTACACTTGAATCCATCCATATTCATACGTTTACATTATCATCATGGTTTCTATCATTGGTGCATTATTTTCTATTGAGAATTGGATTATAAGAGTCAATCCTCATGCATATTTATACCAAGTCCTCATGATGTTATACCATGATGCCTACTGACACATGCTATAATAAACCTCAGCATCATGAATTCTATTTAGCAATGGTAGCATCTCTTCAGCACTAACATCATGATTCGATCATAATCATATCCCAAATAGAGTAATTACCCATGACAAAATTTCAACCTTTATTAGTTTAGATGAGCATCTCACTAATAGTAGGTTGGTCCAATTCATCATTACCCTTTGTGTTTATTTATCATCATCCTTGACCAAATTTATCATGTTTTCCATAATCAAGGTCCAATGATTATAAACACCTATGGGAAAATCATTACATACCATCCCACCTACATTTCTCAATGATTATAACTGCCTTTAGGCAAATCATTATGTTGTCACCATTTTACTTTTTCTACCTATACAGGGGTAGGTTATTCTCTTGTTTGTCTATCTTAACTAGGGTAACTCTGTCTTCTCAATGATTCTAACCACCTTTGGGCAAATCATTGTGTTATCATACCATGTTGCCACTATTGAGGTACAATGTTTATAACCACCTTTGGGAAAACCATTTTGCACCATCCCACTTGCATTCGCAATGATTTTAACTACCTTTTTAGTATCACTATGTTTTCACCCCATCATCTTTCCTTTCTTTGGTCCCCTCATTTTACTTCTTTCTTTTCAAGGGAATATTTGATGACCTACATGTGCTAACCATTCTCTCAAGGGAGCATCATACAGTTAGTTTATCATCATTTCAATTATAGGCATGTAGGACCTTTTCATTCTTTGAGAAGATCTTATTATGATTATAGCTTGTAATGCCATCCTAAATAGGGCAAACTGTAGACACCTAAAACTGGTCACCGATAACCTCACTCTTGTGCAAACTATAGGAACAATTTATATATAGTATAGGTCTTATTTCTCCTTTAAAGGAAAGAGTATTGCAAAAAAAATATAAGTCCTTCACTCATTTACATGTGGATATACATAGATATGTTGCATTCATACTTATTTGTCCAATGAAGCCTAACTTTTCTCCTTCCAAGTACCAAATTTTTATTCCTCATATAAAAGAAGGAGATAAATTACCTAAATATTATTATGAACAAAAATGTGGTGTTGATAATCTCTATATGACTAGTTCATAAATGTTAATTAACATGGGGCCAATCAAGGGTCCAAGTCCCATACAAGAATCTCAAAGTGAAAAACAAAGAAAAGATATCCATGACAACAAGATCTACCAATTACATTATACATGGGTGGTGCTTAATTTTGCCATAACCATATTGATCCTACATAAAAAAATTAAGAAAAAAAAAAACCCCACTCTCAATATAAAGCATTTTCATCAGATTGGTTTTAACTTACAATGTTTTTAAAAGGTCACTTGCAAGGACTCATTGGTCAACATAACAATACCAATTGCTTGTGGTCCTAAAGTAATCCAAACATGGGTTTGGGTTATGTCTACCTCATCCCCAAATGAATTTACACTACGAACTCTTTGTCTATATAAAATAGAAGCAAAAAATGATCAAAATCAGAGTAAGGTATCTCTTTTCCTCATGAATTCCAATTAATACACATTTCAAATGATAGAACTGCATCTTCTACTACACATGCAAAATGTGAAGAGGAATATGCCATGTGCCTTTTCAACCTATCAAATAATGATGAAAATAATGTAAAATATCCAACATACAGTTTTAAGCTTTAAAATGGGGAGATACATCTATTACCATCCATTTGATGGAATTATATGATGATCTTTCCTCATCAAAATTCCAAAAATACCAATAGAATCAAAACAATCCAAAATCAAAAACACTTTAGACACTTACATGTTATGTTGGATCCTTCACACACACACACACACACACACACACACACACACACACACACACAATATATATATATATATATATATATATATGTATATATATATATGTATGTATGTATATATGTATATACATATATATATATATATGTATATATATATATATGTATATACATATATATATATATATACATGTATATATATACATATATATACATATATATATATACATATATATACATATATGCATATATACATATATATGCATATATATATATGCATATATATATATATATATATACACATTTATATATATATATACATATATATATATATACATATATATATATACATATACATATATATACATATACATATATATATATATACATATATATATACATATACATATATATATACATATACATATATATATACATATATATATACATATACATATACATGTGTGTGTGTGTGTGTGTGTGTGTGTGTGTGTGTGTGTGTGTGTGTGTGTGTGTGTGTGTATAGTGGACCATGAATCAACATGTCATAGTGGACCATGGATCCAGTGCGTGTTAGAAAAAAATATCAAGTGCATAGCATAAAAAGTACATTTTTCAAGATATAAACATGGATAAGTCATGTTTAAGTACATATGTAAGATCAAACATGATAGTGTAGTGTGATCATTAAATCATATAAACTGTGTGTATCATGATTATAGAAGATGGAGACCCCCAACATCCTAGCAATTTGAGTAGAGGGAAAACCCAACACCCATAATTACATATAATAATGTGTCTATGTATGCATTTATATGTGTGTTTAGGATTAAATTATATTCTACCCTCAACATGGAACTAATATATATATATATATATATATATATATATATATATAAGTTCCATGTTGAGGGTAGAATATAATTTAATCCTAAATACACATATATATGCATATATAGACACATTATTCTATGTACTTATGGGTGTTGGGTTTTCCCTCTACTCACATTTCTAGGATGTTGGGGGTATCCATATTCTATAATCATGATACACACAGGTTATATGATTTAATGATCACACTACACTATCATGTTTGATCTTACATATGTACTTAAACATGACTTATCCATGTTTATATCTTTAAAAAGGTACATTTTATGCTATGCACTTGATAGTTTTTGCTGGATCCATGGTCCACTATGACATGTTTATTTTGGTTGCTTGTGATTTACTTTATACACATCCTTGAGCGTTTTTCATTGTTATTGTCTTACTTATTTGAGAATTTAAATATGCTTCATTATATGTGGAAAATATTCCTATGTATTCTCTCATTGAAATTTGAATATGTCATTCTTTATTTTTTAGATATTTCACTAAATCACATCCATTTGATTGTATGTCATTTGAACATTCCCTTATTTGTGATCTCTTTGGACCATTACTTTTTAAACAACTTTTGAGTGCTCTTGGATGTTTTCTTATTTTCTTATTGAGATTTTATTGTTACTACATAGATATTTCTATGATATTTGTCAGGTATATTAGGCCTACATGTGATCACACTAGTTTTATTCACTTCAACGATACATTTACATAGTCATATTTCCTTCTCTATGCTACGTGGTTACATGCATAGGTTTTATAGTAGTCTTACCCTTTTGATGTGAGGTAACTACTGGTTCTTATCTTTCCCTCACCTCAAATGGGGGTAATATTATTGGGGTAATGTCATGGTGACATGGTTTACACATTTTCACAGTTCTCAAATTTATTAGGAGCATGTTTTGGAAGCATGTTTTCCACACTCATTTGGTATTTGGTACTTCAAAAAATTTATAGATTTAGTGGGACCATGTCATGGTGACATGGCTTACACAAATTCATATTTTTTTATGTTTAGTAGGGGAATTATTTGGAATCATTATGTCCACATTTATTTAACATATGGTACTTATATCACTTCATAGATTCAATGAGGTGCATACTTTAGATGAATGTTCTCCACACCTATTCAGTATTCAACATCTCCAATTTATAGTGAGGAAATATTTTGAAATAATATCCTCCACATTGGTACTTATACATATTTCATATTTTATTCATATATATTATGGACATTCTTTATAATCATGTCCTCCACACTTTCACATTTATCCAAATAGACCAAAGCACACATTTATATGATTTAGATTCACAATTATGGTAGAATTTTATACATGGTACCATTTGTATACATAATTTCAACATGAGAAATATAAATTTACATATAATATACAACATGTGCCTAATATTTCAAAATCCAAATCAATTTTGGATTCTAAATTTATTACACATACTAATACCCCATAAAATTTTATGTACTTAAAAAAATTAAAATATTATATTTATTGGTTCACCTTTTGGTATGACTGAGATGATCAAATCACTCAATCTTTCAAATTTTTTAGGTTGGATCTAATTGTAACATCCAACCTAACTAGGTTATAAGTATCATTGGGATGCATGGTTGAGCTAATCTAACTTCAACTATGAGGTGGTAACTCAATTTTTATCAAAGTTGAGGACATGTTCCTCTCTCTCTCTTTGAGGACATGTTCCTCTCTCTCTCTCTCTCTCTCTCTCTCTCTCTCTCTCTCTCTCTCTCTCTCTCTCTCTCTCTCTCTCTCTCTCTCTCTCTCTCTCTCTCTCTCTCTCTCTCTCTCTCTCTCTCTCTCTAACATGCCCTCAACTTTGATAAAAATTGAGTTACCACCTCGTAGTTAAGATTAGCTCAACCATGCAACCCAATGATACTTATAACCTAGTGATGTTAGATGTTACAATTAGATCCAACCTAAAAACATTGAAATATTAAGTGATTTGAGCATATTAATCATACCAAAAGGTGAACCAATAACTACAATAGATTAATTTTTGAAGTCCATAAAATTCTATGGGGTATCAGTATGTGTAATAGATTTAGAATTCAAAATTGATTTGGATTTTTTAATATTAGGAAAATTTTGTATATAATATGTAAATTTATATTTCTCATGTTTAAATTATGTATACCAATGGTATCATGTATAAAATTCTACCACAATTGTGAATCTAAATCATATAAATGTGTGCTTTGGTCTATTTGGATAACTGTGGAAGTGTGGAGGACATGATTATAAAGAATGTCCACACCTATTCAAGAAGCAACATCTGCCATTTATAAGTGCCAATGTGGAGGATTTTTT